>CM076577.1:1470374439-1470542309 GCA_034641835.2 Pinus albicaulis
CGTATATAGGTATCAAATTTCTGATACCACATTCTGGGTGATTGTTTTAACCCGTACAGAGACTTATTTAACTTGCATACCAGTTCTTTCTTCCCCTTCACCATAAAGCCTTTAGGTTGTTTCATTTAGATCTCCTCTTCCAGATCCCCATGAAGAAATGTTGTCTTCACATCCATCTGTTCTACCTCAAAATCAAATGCATCAGTAACAGATAAAAGTAATCTAATAGACATAACTTTGGCAACATGAGAAAAAATATCACCAAAATCAATTCCTGGCACCTGGGAATAACTTTTTGCTACCAACCAAGCTTTTTATTTCTCCACCTTGCCTTCTACATTCATCTTCTTCTTAAACACCCATTTTCTCCCGATGGGCTTCCTTCCAGCCAACAACTCCACTAGATCCCATGCCTCATTTTTATGCAAGGATGCCATTTCATCAACCATGGCCTCCTTCCAGAGTTTTCCATCCTCTGAATCTACTGCCTCCCTGACGGTTCTGGGATCATCATCAATTATAGTTGAAGCAAAATTTGAACAGAAAGCATATGGACTATGCCTTTTTGGTTGTCTTCTTTCCCGAACTGATCTTCTCATAGCTGGAGTTTGTGGCTCTTCCTCTTTTGAGTCTTCTTCTGTTGTAGAGTCTGATTCATCCTCCTTTAGCTCAAACTCTATCTTCTCAGGTTCCTTTGGTAGGACTTCATGTTAAAAAACATATTTCACCTCTCTAAAAACCACATCTCGAATGTACACAACCTTCCTTGTTTCTGGGTTCCAAAGCTTGTAACCCTTTAAACCATCCTTATACCCAATAAAGATGCACCTTTCAGATTTATTATCCAACTTGGTCCTTTTCGCCTTTGGAACATGTACATATGCATCACATCCAAATACCCTTAGATGTGAAAGAGAAGGTTTCTTACCAGTCCATACCTCATGTGGGGTCTTATCCTCCAACACTGATGAAGGTGATCTGTTAACCAGATAGCATGCAGTCTCCACTGCCTCTGCCCAGAATTATTGTCCTAACCCGGTACCACTGAGCATGCTTCTTGCCTTTTCCATCAATGTTCTGTTCATTCTTTCTGCAACTCCATTTTGTTGAGGTGTGTATGGAGTAGTCTTCTGTCGTGCTATACCACACTTCTTACAGAACTCTTCAAATTCCTTCTTGCAGAACTCCCCACCATTATCTGTCCTCGACGCCTTTATCTTCTTCTCTCTCTGGTTTCACTGTTTTAAATTCGTTGCACCTCACAAAGACTTCGGGGATTTATTCTCAAGAAATAGGCACTATTATTCTTGAGAATTGACTAGAACAGAAAACATAGAAGACAAATTAACAAGAAGATGAACCACTCATATAGTCCAAAGCAACAAGATGTGCACAAGCTCTAATATCTTGTTCGCCCTCTTAGCACCAGAAGGAAAACTCACCCGATTTTGCTTCCCATATACACCATGTTCACAGAAATCGAAATCCAGAGAGCTATTAGACATACCTTCTACCATACCATTTCCATTTAGTATCCAAAGACCCTTCTCTCCAATATGTCCAAGATTTTGATGCCATAGCATGGTCTTTTCTCCAAAGACGGCTAGGATTTCCGCTCCACTTTCGGGAACCATAAAACTGTTACACCCATCAATAACAGTGTTGCCCTAAAGCTTGTACAGAGTTCAAATATGAACTCCTCACATTAATACCATTGCTCCCCGAACCATCTTATAGGTATATTTCTCGAACACCGTTTTTACAACTGCATCATCCATCTTGCTTACAGAAATAACATTTCTGGCCAATGTAGGAATGTGAAAAACACCAGGAAGTGTTCTAATCCTTCCACCTTGCAGCTTCAGCTTGACTTTTCCACGTCCAACGATTATGGCCTTCCTATCAACATCTAAGAAGACATCACCGCCGTCATATTTATCATACTCGTAGAACCACTCCCTATGGGGAGTGAAGTGAAAGGATGCACCCGAGTCAATCAACCATGACTCATGATCTACATGTGTATTTGAAGAAGAAGCCAAATTCACATCCCCACCTTCATCAGACATGGTTTTTGCCTTTGCAGAAGGAGCATCATCAGATCGCTTTCCTTTCTCAGGAGCTTTAGATCTGCAGTCCTTTTTGTAGTGCCCTTCCTTTCCACATTTCCAGCACACCTTTGCAAAATTTGTAGGAAATTTATATCTCCCACTCGAAACCTTATTAATTTTTGTGTTCTAGGACCTTCCTCGTATAGATAAGGCATCTCCATTCTGACCCTCCATATTTATCCGTCTCATTTCCTCCGACAACAAGGCAGAGACAATGTCATCAAAATTCAAGGTAGTTGTATTGATACCTATTGCAATAACGAGACTGTCCCACGAGTCTAGTAGAGAACACAACAAAATAATGCACTTATCTTCATCTGAGATTTTAATATCAACAGATGACAGCTGACTTACCACAGTATTTAAGGAGTTCAAATGCTCTGTCACCGAGTCTCCATCCTTCATCCTTAGGTTATACAACTTTTTACACAGGAACAATTTATTCACCAGAGACTTATATTGGTACAAATTCCCAAGTTTTACTTGGGAGGAGGCATTGGAGGACAGTTTTATTGCAGCATATCTTGAGCAGCGGTGGAGATTATGATGAGGAGGCCATAAGAGAAGAAGGGGGAGAATTTTTTTTCTCTCTATGCAGTTTCTTGGGGACAAGAAACATGTGGGAGGGGAGGACTGTAATGTTCCCAATTTTAGCCTCAAGTTAAAATGGAACATTATAGTGGCATATTTTAATTTTGCTTAATAAAATGGGTAAGGAGACCCCTTAACCCCTTTTGATGGAAAATAACATTCCTTGTGTGAAAGGAGAAATAATAAAGCAGCTAAAATAAACACCTAATGGTGTGAACATGATGAGGATCACCTTGAGTTGGCCATCTTTGACCAAGTCAATAGCACTACCTTAGAGGGGTGGCTTGTCTTATAAGACAACGCAGTTTTTGGAGGGAAAGCATTCAAAAGTGAATGGAAACCCTAATTGTGGGTCCTATGGTGAAAGAGAGTTCATTTTATTTATAAGAAAGAAGGAGTAGCTCATTTGGTTCATGCTTTTGATTCAAAAATTTCATAGTGAGGCCAAGGACTTGCACATCCGAGCTGTTTAGCAGGATTGCAGTGCTCTTGAGCACTGGGGGTGTTCTTGGGAGGGTATCCCCCACCTCTTCCTCATGGGAGGAGAGGATTTGAGCTACATTTCCTCATTCCGACATTTGTCCAAGCTCACTCCTTCAGTTGCAGCGTTATTTCTGTAGCATAATGGTGTTGTGTAGCTGAGGTAGCAGTAGAGGAACTCATTGAGTCTTTCCCTACTTGCTTTTCAGTGGAGGAGTGATTTCTTCATGGGAAGAGTTGTAGAGAGGCCTCTTGGACTTAATTTAAGATCTGTGGCATTAGGCCACTCATTCATCATCTCCCACTGCGCAGTCATTTGGAGAAACTGTGTTATTCCATGAGGGCAGTGTTGAGGGAGATTCTTGTGCTCATCAGGAGGAGTGATTTTGAGTAAAAGGGGATCAACCCCTTTTCCTTTGAGGGCATTATCATAGGAGGGCATCAGAATTTTAGATCAGCCACAACCTCCTATTCATTTGGTTTCAGTTGTAGTGACAATTTGTTTGTCACTATTGTATTTTATCCGGCATTTCTAGCAATCTCCTTGAGATTGGCTAGAAATCCCATATTGAGCCCATTTTCCTTTCTTGGGAAATTTTCCTTGTATATTTTAGCTACATTATCATTTTTTATGTATTCAGCAGCTGCATCTCTCATATATACTGTGCCGTTATGGTTTCCTGACATTTTGTGTAGCTGCAGCTACTCCAGCATTACATGGTATATTCATTGGAGTTGGGTCTAGAGGATTGAGAGGTTTATTCCCTCAATTATTTATTGGATATTCATGTTGAAATCATAATATAATGTTGGCTGTATCATTTCCCCTCTTATGATGTATTTCAGATTTGCAGAGTTAATTTTCATGTTCATGTTAATTTTCATGTTCATGTATTGTTGTAGCTCACTCTTTGAGCATTGTTTCAGAGATCTAGATTGTGAAGATCTGAATAACCCATCTAGATGCATTTCTTTAAGCTCATTTTCTGCAAGGGATTTTTATATGAGTTATTCTGGGGCATCCCAGTGGTGGTTTGTCTTATTTATGCAACAGCTTCCTTATATAGCATTCTCAAGGACCCTATAGCAGAAATTCCCGAGGTGGAATATTGCATATCCATAGGCAGAGTCTATGAAGGGCCAGCTAGCCTCAGGATTTCTCCCTTCTTCTGAAGGAGTCACATCCTGTAAATTCGCCAACAGTCAATCTCTGAAATGGACTTGTGATAGCTCATTGAAGAAGGAATTGGAATATCCTAAGATATTCTCGATGGAGCAGAAATTTTCCCATTTGGGATATTACAATCTTCACCCAGTAGTCAATTTGGATAGCCTTCGGCCCTACTTTCCACCATTACTAGACACATCTGACATTGCAAAACAACTCACAGCAACAAAGTTAAACCCAGATTCCATGGAACAAGCCACAACTGATCGGATCATGGAAACACAAATCAAGAACACCCGCCAGCAAAGTTTCTAGCTATATCAAGTTTTCAAAGTAGGCCAACTCCTTCACCAGGGCAAGCGGTTCACCAAGGACCAGGTTCAACAGAAATTTCCTCACCTCATGGAGACTCTGCACGCAATGGGGACCATAACTTCCTAAGGGGGAGGAATGATCTAGGTGGATATTGGTGGCCACCCAATTATTCACCTATACCTCTAGTCATTTTCATCAGTTTCTTTGTTTATAGCAGCATTTACTATTTTTTGTATTTTTTCAGGTCTCGAACTTCCGAAGCAGTTTTGACCCACTAAAAGACGTTTTTTTCAAGCCTGCAGCAGGTTCATTGTCATAGGAAAGGTCCTACTGCAAATCATGTAGTACTCAAAGATATATTTCTGATGATATATAGTACACACCAAATGGAGATAATATGACCAAGTTATGACCCCGAAAGTTGGCTACCCAACTAACCCCAACGGGGCCCACAATTTCTTCTTGTTTATTCTCCTAGGTTAGGGTTTTGGTTGTTTAGGGTTTTCTCATGTTGTTTGATGATAAAAAATACCTTGAGCCTCATTGTAATGGAGTTCAGAGGCATGTATCAGCCACATCTCTTCTCAGTGATAAGCTACCATCGCCCGAGATAGTTTATTTTCCATTATGTCTGTAAGCATTTTTAGTATTTGATATTAATGAAATGAAGTGTTATTCCTGTTGCATACTTGTCTTTATGTTTATTTATGTATTTTATTGCATTACTGCATAATTTTGGACCAGTGGTATGAGAGTGGTCTGCTCTTTCTCGATCTTTCTTTGCATGTCCCCAACGAGGTCAGTGTATAATGACTTAGGGATCGATCTGGTTGAACCTTTGCAGGATCGGCCTCACAAAACCTGACGACCTCCCATGGCGCAAAAAACGAAAGACGAGGGAGCAGGATATCTTATAAAAATATTGCTCGAGGAGGCCCTTGAGAAACAAAAAAAATGCGATGATGGATAACTTTTCCCAGATCCTTCAACGGCTACCCATCGACGACACATCTTCATCAAGAAGCCACTCTAGAGGCACCACTCCTTTTAAGGTACAAGTAAACTTTTAAATTCTCATATTTGAGGGCCAAATAGATGCAGATTTCATAGATAGATGTTTGAATATATTATAAGTATATTTATCGGTTCATGAATTTTCATATCGGGAAAAGATTACCTTTGCACTCCTCAAAGCCGCCCCCCGTGTCAAGGACGGGTAGGAAACCTAACGTGAGCAAAAGGATGAGAGGGAACCCTCTTTGTTCTTGGTTGCACCCAGTTGGAACTTTTTCAAGATGCCATCAAGGAACAATATTATCCCATGGGGAGCGATGAGGACAAGTACATACAATGGACTACGTTGCGGAAAAAAAGGGATCAAGATGTTCATGAGCTGATGAATTTGTTCCATACCCTGCGCACAATGTTGGGTATCAAAGACTCAGAGAAACATTTGGTGTTTAAGTACCGTAGTTGTCTACATAGATAAATTCAGGAGGAAATGGAGTTCCTCGACGTCTCCTCACTTAGTGTTGCATACCGGTATGCTGCCAAGATTGAGAAAAAACTCAAAAAGAAGAAGTGACACTTTGGATCTGCGAATACGAAGAAATGGAAATGTGTCCCAAACCGAAAAACAAAGGACAGAGCCAAGGCATGTTGGCCCAAGACAACCTACTAAAGCCACAAGAGAATAAAAACACCGCAAATCCAAGGGAGGACACGGGAAAGTGGTGTGAGTTCCATAAGATCTCCACTCACAACACAAGTGAGTGTCGGGCCAAGCAGTCATTGGCGGTTAAGCTAAAGGATTTTGAATCAGATACATGTTTTGACTTCGAGTCCAAAACCCAACAAGGGGAATGAAAAAGGAAAGCATATTATTGATGTGGAACCTAACACCATTGTTTCCACCACCAAGATCTAGAAGGAGGAGCTCGAAGATCCAAAGGAGGGGGAGCACCTCTTCCATTCCCAAATGTGGGTGAAGGGTTCCCCGTTGCAGTTAATTTTCGATAGCGAGAGCCAAAAGAAACTCATTTCAGCAGAGGTCATGAAGTAGTTGGGCCTAACGACGACAACACACCCATATCCGTACACCATCAAGTGGCTTCACCAAGGATGAGATCTTCGTGTCAACCAACAGTGTCTCCTTCCCTACAACATCAATCCCTTCAAGGATGAGGTATTATCTGACATTTCTCCTCTTAGTGTTTGTGATGTATTATTAGGCCATCCATACTTGTGGAAGCAAAATGTTGTGTATGAATCTAGGCCTCACACTATTATTTTTACTTTAGGCAACAAGTTGTACAGAATACCAAAGGTAGCACCACCTACCGCCATCTCTTTGATCACTGCAAAACAATGCAGCAAACTCATTTCAAAAACTAGAAAAGTTTCTTTTCCTGATGATCCGCCCTTAGGGACAGAGAATATTGTGGCCATGACCTCTAGAAAGATCTCCTCCGCACAACAACAACAGATGGACAAGGTCTTGGAGGAGTACGGGGAAATCTTCACCTAACCCATAGGGGTACCTGTGAATTGTCAGGTCAAGCACTCTATCGATATGACTCCAGGCGCACCACTACCCAAAGGACTGATCTATCGGTACTTTGTACTAGAGAATGACGAAATCAAGAGGAGAATTTAGGAGTTGTTGCAAAAAGGTCACATTTGGCCGAGTTCATTGCCCTCTGGTAGCTCGATCATGTTGGTGTAGAAGAAGGATGGGACTTGGAGACTCTGTATTGACTATCAGGCGCTAAACAAGAGCATTGTTCGAAATAGGTATCTAATCCAACATATTGATGACCTTCTAGACCAACTCAAGGGGGCCAAATATTTCAGGAAGTTTGACTTGAAGTCTGGGTATCGCCAGGTACCAATCGAACCCTTCGATGTCTGGAAGACTACCTTCAAATTGAAGGAGGGCCTTTTTTAGTGGTTGGTCATGCCTTTTTGGTTGACGAATGCCCCCGCAAATTCTTGAGGTTGATGGATGACATCTTGCAACCATTCACCAACTCATTCGTGGTGGTGTAGTTGGATGAAATCGTGATCTTCAGCTAGAGTTAGGAAGAGAACCTACACCACATTCAACAGGTCCTCCAAACACTACGGCAACATAAGTTGTGTGCCAATTCGGAGAAATGCACTATTGGCATGACCTAGGTTCAATATATGGGACACATCATTGATGAGAGGGGGGTTCATGTGGACCCAGCCAAGATCCATCATTCGGGATTGGCCAGCCCCAACCACTCTAATAGAGCTCCGCAACTTTCTGGGTCTTGCCAATTTATACCACAAGTTCGTGTAGGGTTTCTCTCCTATCACTTATCCTTTGAGTCAAGTCACCAAAGGGGGAGAAAAATCCAAATTATTTTGGTATGAATCTCAATAGGGCGTGTTGTGTAACCAGCTCCAAAAAGAGAAGAAAAGAGATATGAACGCCTTAGAAATAAGCCACTTCGAGGGGGCAACCTCCAATACATTACATAAGTGAACAATTCTTGGATGATACAAATGAACAAAACCTCCTTCTATATATAGGAGTCCATGGGGCCATAATATAATCCTAGTGGGGCCACAATGTAATCCTAGCCGACCTAACAATAATAATGTAAGGGCACAATAATAACAATATGGGGGTTACAGGGGTACAATAATAATAATAAGGGGGGATACACTAACATAATAAGGGGCTGCACTATTAATATAGGGGCTTAACATGCCCCTCTCCTTCAAACAAGTGTTGTCCTCAACGCTTGATTATTTCTTGATGCTTCTGTATAAAATTCTCATCCTCCCATGTGAAATCTTCTACAGGAAAGTTCTTCCATTTTCTGAGATACTTTGAAATTGATCATACTTGTCGAGTTCTTGTTTCTATGACTGCTTCATAACTTCTTTCGATGTCATGTTGATCTTCCTGTTGTTTCATTAGATTCTGCACCAAAGTTGGGTTATCCTTTGAGAGTTGGAGAACTTGTTGTTGATGCTCGATGTGATATTTCACTAATTTATCATCCATATTTTCTATTATTTTATCCTTCAAACCATCCAACTTAGCCTCCATTTCTTCTTTTAAACCATCTATTTCATCTTCAATTTCTCTTCGTAAGATTGAAACTTGTTGCACTTGGTACCGTAATTTTGATATCTCATACTGCAACTCTTCCTCTTCATGCGTCATAGTATAGCTTTTTGAGGGATTAATGGGTATGGAATTATTTTTAGGAGGCATTTCAGAACCCAATACTGAAATATATACTCAATAGGCCCTTGGAATCACTTCAAACTAATTTTTCAAACAAGATTTATGCAATTCGGAAAACAAAATACACACCTTTTTCTTTCTTTTGAGGAGCTCGATATTGAAATTGTATTATCTCTGTGATTGCAGCTCTTCTATATCTGAAATTCCACACTGAAGTAGCCCTCTGAATTCTATTTTGAATGCCACGGGTCTGACCTGATTTGGATTCTCCAAGACAAAGTTGTGTCCAATCTCCCACAATGACCTAATTATGGACTAATTCAGTAGAGCGAACTTGTACGACTTTCCAAGTGTCACTGTATTGTCCTTTGTCTCTGAAATTGATAGCCAAGACACTATAGTCTGTGTACTTGCAACCCCTTTTTACGGCACTCCAATCCGATGCCCAGAGAGAGAGTTATTGAACTTTTTCCACGATCACCTCTTTGAGATGAAATTCAGGAGCCTAAAAAAGCACTACCTTCCACAGATCATATCTCCAAAAATATTTCGAACCAAGATCTAAAATGTTTTTACGACTTTCCTTATGATTTTATCTTCGCATCATATGAATTTCAGATTCTGAACCTTCATAGAAAAAAATTTATAGCGCAAATGCCACGATGACCTGTTTAGGAGCCTGAAAAAAGACCTAACTTCCACAGATCATATCTTCGAAAATATTGCGAACCAAGCTCTCAAATTTTTAGACAATATTCCTCAGGCTTTCGGCTTCGCACCCTAAAAATTTCAGCTTCTTAAACTTCGTAGAAAACAAGTTATAGTGAAAATTCCACGATGACCTGTTTGGAGCAACGAAACCCTAGAATCCAAAGCTCTGATACCAAATGTTGTGTAACCAGCTCCAAAAAGAGAAGAAAAGAGATATGAACGCCTTAGAAATAAGCCACTTCGAGGGGGAAACCTCCAATACATTACATAATTGAACAATTCTTGGATGATACAAATGAACAAAACCTCCTTCTATATATAGGAATCCATGGGGCCATAATATAATCCTAGTGGGGCCACAATGTAATCCTAGCCGACCTAACAATAATAATGTAAGGGCACAATAATAACAATATGGGGGTTACAGGGGTACAATAATAATAATAAGGGGGGATACACTAACATAATAAGGGGTTGTACTATTAATATAGGGGCTTAACAGGGGGTGTTCACAGAGTTGAAGCATCTCCTATGTTCTAAACCAGTGCTCACATTACTAGACTTACAGCAACCATTTCAGATTGAGATAGATGCCTTTAACTATGTTATTGGGGTAGTTCTTACTCAGTAGGGGCATCTAGTGGCCTATCACAATGAGACACTTTCAAACATAGTCCAGAAGTATCCCACCTATGACAAATAGATGTATTCCATTGTGCAGGCTTCTCGACAATGGAAGAATTACATTTTGGAGAAGGAAATGGTCATCAATACAGATCATCGATCCTTGCATTTCATGCAGACACAAGGGAAGTTGCAAAAAGATCACCATCATAAATGGTCCACATACTTGCAACAATTCCATTTGAACATCAAGCACAAAAATGGAATCACCAATAATGTTGCAGACTACCTCAGCCGATCACCGATCATGGTGCTAACCAATGTGCTCGATTCTTGTGAGCACGAGACTTCAGATTGGCCGCATCTCTACAAAAGTGATTTAGAATTCGGAAACACATACGAGACGCTCTTGGAAGGTAAGCAAGTTCCAAATTTTCACCTTGGGGATGCATTTTCTTATGCCACCTAGGACACCTTTATGTTCCTTCAAGCGAGCATGCCAAGATGATTTTGGAAGCGCACTTTAGTTGGGTCGTTGGACATTTCAGGATCCATAAAAAAGTGGCATTTTTGCATAACTATTTCTATTAGTAGAACCTTGGACATGATGTCGGGAAGTACATCATATCCTACACTACTTGCGCCATTTCCAAATGGAACATCAAAAGGTAAGGCCTATATCCGTTGTTGCCTACAGCTAGTCGACCTTGGGAATCCATCTCCATGGATTACATGTCGGGCCTTCCTTCCACCAATCATGGCAATGACTGCGCTTTTTTTGGTCATCGACAGATTCTCTAATATGGTCATTATGGCGGCCTGCAAAAATAATATCACATCAAAAGCCACTACTAAATTGTTATTTGAATGAGTATAGGTACACTTTGGGATCCCACAATCCATTATCTCAGACCGGGACAATAGGTTCCTCAATACATTTTTGTCAAGCCTTCGATCGATGTTGGACACCAAGCTCACTAAGTCCACAATGTTCCACCCCCAAACGGATGGCCAAACAGAGATCATCAACAGGATGATTATACACATCCTACACATGTACAACTCGAAGCATCCACACACATGGTATGAAATCCTTCCCTATATCCAGCACAACTCAGACCAGGCTCTCCACAACTCAACTAGCCACAGCCCCTTTCACGTGGGTTTGGGATTCCAACGATTATGTCCCATTGATGTGGCCATGCTATTTGCGGCTACTCTGGAAGATTTGTCTCATGTTCAATCAGGAGATGACAAGGCGAACAACTTCATTTAGTGCATTCAGCACATCTAGCGACAGGTCCATGACATATTGGAAAGAGTTAATGATAAGTACCATCAACGACATGATCAACATCAGGTTCCACATAACTTCCAAGTGGGTGACAAAATTTGGCTACATTTGCAGAAGGAGTGCCTCATTGGACCCCACTGCCAACTTCATCCACTTCAATATAGGTCATACACCATCACCAAAGCTGTAGTGTACAATGAATTCGAGCTCAATATTCCACCATTCTTTGTTCTACACCCAATTTTCAATATGGACAGCCTTCGGCCCTACTTTCCTCCATTACTGGAGACATCTCACATTGCATAACAACTCACACCAACAGAGTTAAACCCAGATTGCATGGAACAAGCCACAACTAATCAGATCATGGAAACACAGACAAGAACACCCTCTAGTAGAGGATCCATCTATATCGAGTTGTCAAAGTAGACCAACTCCTTCACTAGGGCAAGTGGTTCACTAGGAACCATGTTTAACAGAAATTTCCTCACCTCGTGGAGGTTTTGCACGCAATGGTGACCATTGCTTCCTAAGGGGGGAGGAATGATTCAGCTGGATATTGGTGGCCACCCACCTATTCCACCTTGATGTCTAGTCGGTTTCATCATTTTCTTTGTTATTAGTAGCATTTACTATTTTTAGCAGTATTTAGGGTCATGTACTTATGGAGCATTTTTTACCACCTAAACGACATTTTTTTTAGGTCCACAACAAGCCCATAGAAATAGGCAAGGGCCAGCCGAAAAATCCTATAGTATTCAAAGAGATATTTCCAATGATATAGTGTACATGCCAAACAGAGATAATATGACCAAGTTATGACCCCGGGAATTTGGCTGCCTAACTAACCCCAACGGGGCCCACAAAATCTTGGTGTTTAATTTGTTGGTGTTATGGATTTCTCATGTTGTTTAATGATAAAAATCCCCTTGAGCCTCATTGTAATGGAGTTCAGAGGCATGTAGTCGCCACATATCTTCTCAGAGATAAGTTACCATCGCTCGAGCTAGTTTATTTTCCATTCTATCTGTAAGCATTTTCAGTATTTGATATTAATGAAATTAAGTGTTATTCATGTTGCATCTCTTTGTTTATGTTTATTTTTGTATTTTATTTCATTCCCACATAAGTCTGGATCAGTGGTATCAAAGCGGTATGCTCTTTCTTGATCTTTCTTTTCATGTCCCTAATGAGGTCAGCGTATAAATAGTTAGGGCTAGATCTAGTTGAAACTTTGCAAGATTAGGGTCGCAAAACCCGATAGCCTCCCATGGAGAAAGAAAATAAATACATGGGAGTAAGAGATCCTATAAAAATATTACTCAAGGAGGCCCTCAAGAAACAAAGGAATGTGATGATGGATAAATTTTTCTAGATCCTTCAATGACTACCTACCGGTGGCGCATCTTCATCCAACAGCCACTCTGGAGGCGCCACTCCTTTTAAGGTACAAGTAAACTTTGAAATTCCCATATTTGAGGACCAAATAGATGCAGACATCGTAGATATATGGTTGAATTTATTACAAGGATATTTCTAGGTTCATGACTTTTCCAATCAGGAAAATATTACTTTTGAAATCCTCAAAGCCACCACCCATATCAAGGACTGGTGGGAAACCTACTGTGAGCAAAAGGGTGAGAGGGAACCCCCTCTGTTCTCGGTAGCACCAACTTGGAACTCTTTTCAATGTGCCATCAAGGAAAAATATTATCTCGTGGGGAGTTATGAGGACAAGTGCATGCAATGGACTACGTTGTGGCAGCAAAGGAATCAATATTTGCATGAGACGACGAATATGTTCCATATCCTGCACACAAAGTTGGGTATCAAATATTCAGAGTAACATTTTGTGTTGAAGTACCGTAGTTGTCTGCATCGATACATTCAAGAGGAAATGGAGTTCCTCGAAATCTCCTCATTTTGTGTTGCATATCGGTATGCGGCCAAGATTGAGCATAAATTCAAACAGAAGAAGCCATACTTTGGATCTATGAATCAGAAGCAAGGGAAAGGCACCCCCAAACTGCAGAACAAAGGACAGATCCAAGGCGAGGTGGCCTAGGACAAACTATCAATGCCACAAGAGAAGAAAAACACCGCGAAACCAAAGAAGGACACGGGAAAGTGGTGTGAGTTCCATAAGAGGTCCAGTCACAAAACAAGTGAGTGTCAAGCCAAGCAATCACTGGTGGCCGAGTTGAAGACTTCTGAATCGGATGCATGTTATAACTATAAGTCAAAACCCAACAAGGGGACTGACAAATGGAATAAAATTATCATTTTTGAGCTCATTTCCATCGTTTCCACCACCAAGATCCAGAAGGAGGAACCCGAAGATCCAGAGGAGAGGGAGTGTCTCTTCCATTCCCAGATGTGGGTGAAGGGTTCCCCGCTATAGTTCATTCTCGACATCGGGAGCTAAAAGAACCTCATTTTAGCAGAGGTCATGAAGCAGCTAGGCCTGCTGAGCACAACACACCCACAGTCGTACACCATCGGGTGGCTTCACCAAGAATGGTATCTTCGCGTCAACCAGCAGTGTCACCTTCCCTACAAAATCAAGCCCTTCATGAATGAGGTATTATGTGACATTTATCCTCTTGATGTTTTTGATGTATTATTAGTCCAACCATATTTGTGTAAGTGACATGTTGTGTATGAGTCCAGACCTCACGATGTTATTGTTACTCTGGGAAATAAGTTCTACAGGATACGAGAGGTAGCATCGCCTACCGCCATCTCTTTGATCTCTCCAAAACAATGCAGTAAGCTCATTTCTAAAACCAGGATATTTGTTTTCCTGATGATCTTCCCTCACGGCCAGAAGAATATCGTGGCCATAACCTTTAGATAGGACTCCGCTCCATGATATCTTCACCTCACCCGCAAGAGTACCTCTGCATTGTAAGGTCAAGCACTCCATCGATATGACCCCAGGCACGCCACTACCCATTGAACCGATCTATTCGTGCTCTGTTCTGGAGAACAAAGAAATAAAGAGGTACATTCAGGAGCTACTGCAAAAATGTCACTTTCGACTGAGTTCATCGCCCTCTGGTAGCCTGATCATGTTGGTGTAGAAGAAGGATGGGACTTGGAGGCTCTGTATTGACTATTGGGCGTTGAACAAGATCATTGTACGAAATAGGTATCTAATCCCATTGATTGATGACATTTTGGACTAAGTCAAGGAGGCCAATTATTTCAGCAAGATTGAATTGAAGTCTGGGTATCACCAGGTACCAACTGAGAACCCTCCGATGTGTGGAAGACTTGCTTCAAATCGAAGGAGGGCCTTTTTGAGTGGTTGGGCATGCCTTTCGGGTTGACGAATTCCCTTGCAACCTTCATGATGTTTATGGACGACATCTTACAACCATTCACCAACTCATTCATGGTGGTGTATTTCGATAACATCCTGATATTCAGCCATAGCTGGGAAGATCACCTCCACCACATTCGACAGGTCCTCCAAACATTGCGGAAACAAAAGTTGTGTGCCAATTTGGAGAAATACAGTTTTGGCATGACCCAGGTTCAATATATGGGTTACATGATTGATGAGCGAGGGGTGTATGTGAACCCAGCCAAGATCCAGGTCATTTGGGATTGGCCAGCCCCAACCACTCTAACAGCACTCCACCGCTTTCTGGGTCTTACCAATTTCTACCGAAGGGTCATGTTGGGGTACTCTCATATCACTTGGCCTCTGAGTCAAGTCAAAAAAGGGGGAGAAAAATCCAAATTATTTTGGTACGAATCTCAACCGAAGGTGTTCGCAGAGTTGAAGCATCGCCTATGTTCTGAACTAGTGCTCACATTACCATATTTTTAGTAACCATTTGAGATCGGGACAAATGCCTCAAATTATGCTATTGGGACAGTTCTTACTCATCAGGGGCATACAATGGCCTATAATAGTGAGACACTTTTAGACACAGTCTGGAAGTATTGTTGAGCCTTAAATATGCCCATGTTTTCGTCGTGCAATATCACCATTCATGCCCTAGAACCCTAGGTTTTTAGCCCATTTTGTACTCTAATTTGCCGCCAAATCATATTTTTTATCTTGTGGCTGATTATCACTATTTATTTACTTATATATGATTAAATATTATTATGATATGATTTAATGATGATGGTTTTTTTAAGTACATTTATCACAGGGTTCCATGGCCGAAATCCTTCACAAGCCAATTAAGTACGGAAATGCCTAATTTAGGGCTTTGACACTTTTGGCATGCTTCCGGAGAAACCGAGAGAGTTTATTGTAAAAAATGGTGTTATAATACCTCTCCATAACTTGGATTCCACCCAACTCACTCATGTCGGTCTGTAGAAGGAAATTAGCCAATTTGTCCAAATCTGCAATAAATTTAAACTGCCAACTTCTGCCTCGATTTTCGTGCAACTAAAGGATAATGAATAAATTATGGAACATGGGTTTTGGTCCCAGTATAGCATTTTTATTATACCTTGAAAAATTTTGTAAAATTCCTTATGGTTTGGGAGATATTCAGGGTTATTTGAGGCCAATTTATATAAAAATCTGAAAATTCCAGATTTATAAAATCTCCCAAACAACCCTGTTTTGGTCATCAATGAACTCCTTTTTACCTCTTTTTTCCTTCTTGTGGCCTAAATCATGTTAAATCCTTAACCTGAGTTGTGAAGAGTACTTCCACAGGGCCTATTCAACTAAGGAAAAACATGATTCTTGCACCAAAGCATGACTTGGAGGATCTATACTTAAAATATAATTCAAGAATTATACTTAAAAGGCACACAAGGTGGTCAACGCTTCAATTTCCTTGACATCAATGAGCCATTTGAATTCTAGGACTGATAATCCATATATATACCAGCCTCCAGCTTCTAGAGTTGATTTTGTCTTATCTCCATGGCTACGTATGGAGTGTTGTTGAGCATCAATCTTGGAATTGACAATGTAATCATAATTAGATGAGCTAAGTTAGCATAGTGATATTTTGATTTGATCTGCATGGATCATTTCCTATTTTTTAATTCTCAGGAAAACTATAAATCCTACATCCAAAGAAGTTTAGGGGGAGTCAGGAGTCATGATATGGAATTATGCAAGAACGCAATAAAATATAGAAATATACATAAACATGGAGATGCAACAGAAATAATACTTCATTTGATTAATATCAAATAACAAAAATATGCTTACAGACATAATGGAAATAAACTACCTAGGGCACTGGTAGCGTATCTCTGAGAAGAGGTGTTGCAGCTACATGCCTCTGAACTGTGTTACAATGAGACTTGAGGGCCTATTTATTATTGAGAAACAATAGAAAACTCTTAACATCCAAAAAACTAACCCTAGGAGATGAAGCACCAAAACTATGGGCCCCGTTTGGGTAAATTGGTGTTTCAACTTCCCGGGGATGTAACTTGGCATACGATCTCTGTTTGACGCGCACCATACCTCGTTGGAAAGATGTATCTGAGGAGTAAAAATTTTGGTGTCAACAGCATCAATCCATGGACCCATGTTGCTCCCGGGTTTCCCAAAAACGGTCGTTTAGGGCCTCAAAATGGCTCTGGAAGTTCAAGACCCAAAAAACTGCTAAAAATAGTAAGTTGTGCTGAAACTGAAAAATTGAAAGAACTGATGGTGGCATTTCAAATGGAATAGGTGGGTGGCCACCAATATCCACCTAGATCAATAGGGCCCCAAAACGACTCCAAAAGTTCGAGACCCCAAAAACCTACTAAAAATAGTAAGTTGTGCCGAAAGTGAAAAACTGAAAGAACTGATGGTGGGGGTCCAAATGGAATAGGTGGGTGGCCACCAATATCCACCTGGATCATTCCTCCCCCCTTAGGAATTAATGGTCCCCATTGCATTGGGATCCTCCATGAGATGAGGCAAATTTTTTTGAACTGGGTATTAGATTTTTTGAAGATGTCATGGACCTGCGGGTGGACATGCTGGATGTGTTCAGTAAATTTGATTTCTTTATCAACCTCAAATAGTACATGTCTAGATTTTGTTTGTGTAGTTGCATGAGGTATAGAAACATCAAGCGACGATGCGTCGGGGGTCAGACCAATGGAGTGCGTGTCCTGACAGTGTAGAGGAACCTCTATGAGTGAGGAGAAAATGTCCTTGTATTCCTCCATGATTTTTTCCATCTGTTGTATCCATGCAGGGGAGCCCTGTTTTGAGGTTGTGACCATAATATTATTCTTTCCCCATCAGCGAGTTGTAAGGAAAATAAATTTCCTAGTTTGGGAAATGATCTTACTACATTGTTTTGCAGTAGTCAAAGAGATGAAAAGAGGCGGTACTACCTCTGGTATCTTGTACAAGTTATTTCCCAAAGTAATAATAAAAACACGAGGCCTAGACTCATACACAACATGTTGCCTCCACAAGTATGGTTGGCCCAATAATACATCAGACACATCAAGAGGAGCAACATCACACAATACCTCATCCGTGAATGGCTTGATGCTGTACGGAAGGCTACACTGCTGGCGGACGAGGAGATCTCTTCCTTCATGAAGCCACCCAATCTTATTGGTTGCGGGCGTGCTATGGTTGGTAGGCTGAGCCGCCTCACTACCTCTGCTGAAATGAGTTTCTTTTGGCTTTTGTTATCGACAAGGAATTGTAGTGGAGAACCCTTCACCCACATCTGCGAACGG
Source organism: Pinus albicaulis (assembly GCA_034641835.2). Classification (NCBI taxonomy): domain Eukaryota; kingdom Viridiplantae; phylum Streptophyta; class Pinopsida; order Pinales; family Pinaceae; genus Pinus; species Pinus albicaulis. The sequence continues at coordinate 1,470,392,643 of CM076577.1, forward strand.
AAGAGACGCTCCCCCTCCTTTGGATCCTTGGTATCCTCCCCCTAGAGCTTGGTGGTGACAACAATGGCATTGGGATATGCATCAATGATCTGCTTTCCTTTCTCATTACCTTTTTCTAGTTTTGACTCAGGATCAGAAAATGCATCTGATTTGGGTGCCTTTAGTTCGGCCACCAACGATTGTTTCGCCTGAAACTCATTTGTGTTGTGAGTGGGGTTGTTTTGAAATTCACACCACTTCCCCATGTCCTTCTTTGGGTTTGTGATGTTGTTCTGATTCACCCCGCTTTGGCCTTGCCCCTTTTTCTACGGTTCTGGGGCGCATTTTCCTGGCTTTGGATTCGTGGATCCAAAGTCTTGCTTCTTTTGCTTAAATTTTTGCTCAATCTTGGCTGCATAGCGATATTTCGTGCCAAGTGATGCAATGTCAAGGAACTCCATTTGCTCCTGAATGTATCTGTGCAAAAAACTACGGTACTTGAGCACCAAATGTCTCTCTAAGTATTTAATACCCAACTTTGTGCGCAAGTTATGGAACAAATTCGTCAGTTCATGCACATCTTGATCCCTTTTTTTCCGCAGTGTGGTCCATTGGATGTACTTGTCCTCATAGCTCCCCACGAGGTAATAGAGTTCCTTGATGTTGTCTCAAAATGAATTCCAAGTAGGCTTGACCGAGAACATAGAGGGTTCCCCCTCATCCTTTTTCTCACAGTAGGTTTCCCACCAGTCCTTGACATGGGGGGCGACTTTAAGGAGTGCAAAAATAATCTTTTCTTGGTCAGATAAATCATGGACAAAGAAATACCCTTCTATAAAATTCAACCATCTATCTACGACGTCTACATCTATTTGGCCTTCAAATACGGGAATGCCAAACTTTACCTGTACCTTGAAGGGAGTGGCACCTACAGAGTGGTTTTTGGATGCAGATGTGTCGTAGGTGGGCAAACATTGAAGGATCTGAGAAAATTTATCCATCATCACATTCCTTTGTTTCTTGAGGGCCTCCTCGAGCAATATTTTGATAGGATCTCTTGCTCCCTTGTCTTTCTTTTCTTCCACCATGGGAGTTCGTCGAGGTTTGTGAGGCTGATCTTGCAAGGGTTCATCCAATCGAGCCCTAAATCCTTATGCCCTAACAGAGAAAGAGAAGGCCACTTTGATACCTCTGATACCACTGATTCGGATTTATACAAGAATGTAATGAAATACAGAAATAGACATAAAACAAAGATGCAGCAAAAATAATACTTCATTTCATTAATATCAAATAACATAAATATGCTTACAGAAAATGGAAATAAAATAGCTATGGCAATGGTAGCTTATCTCTGAGAAGATATGTGGCGGGTACAGGCCTCTGAACTATGTTACAATGAGGCACGAGGGCCTATTTATTATTGAGAAATAATGGAAAACTATTAACATCCAAAAACCTAACCCGAGGAGATGAAACGCCAAAACTATGGGCCTCGTTTGGGTAAATTGGTGTTTCAACTTCCCAGGGACGTAACTTTGACATACGATCTTCGTTTGACATGCACCATGCCTTGTTAGAAATATCTATCCCTGTTTTCCCAAAAAATGTCATTTAGGGCCTCAAAATGGTTCCGGAAGTTCGGGACCCGAAAAACTGATAAAAATAGTAAGTTGTGCTGAAAATGAAAAATTGAAAGAACTGATGGTGGTGTGTCAAAAGGAATAGGTGGGTGGCCACCAATATCCACCTAGATCATTAGGGCCCCAAAACGGCTCTAGAAGTTCATGACCCAAAAACCTGCTAAAAATAGTAAGTTGTGCTGAAAGTGCAAAACTAAAAGAACCGATGGTGGGGGTCTGAATGGAATAGGTGGGTGGCCACCAATATCCACCGAGATCAAGTTAGAAGACAGAGTTATAGTCATCAGATTGAGAAGTTAAGTGAACTATTTGTATTTGAACTTTGTTTAATTCAAGATCTTTTTACCATGAGCATGCTTTGATTGGAGCTATAGAGTGCAAGATTGGTGTATGATTGGATTAATTAGTTGATAATCTATTTTATCTTGTAATTTTCTTCATCCCAGGTGTGGCAAGGGCCCACCACAACTGGGAGAAATTTTAGTGTTAGTTAGATTCAATTAGTTGTGGTTTTTATTAATTTTACTGTGAATTATATCTTAGATTTTCATTACAAGCACTTGCATTGTTAGATTATCATCTGAAGCTCGATTTGTTGCGATAGATTTCTTATTTAATGTGATTGAATGATGTTTTTCTCACTGTGGTTATGCCTCTTGGATGTGTTCTTATCAGTTGTTTGATCAATCCGAATTGAATACTGGAACATGGTTTCTCACTGTGTGTTTTAAATGTAATTCATAAATCAGTTGATGATCTACATCATTTGCGAATTCAAAATTGAATTATGAATTTGTTGTGTTTGGTGTTGATACAAATCTAAGGAAGACCCTTTCATTTTAGTCTCAAACTCGTGCATCATTTCTCTCTGAGCTAATCACGTAACATAGTGTGTCCTTTGTCCCTCTCTGAAATGCATAAGCATCATTTTGAGTTAAACGCAAAGCCCATGCTTCCTTCCAAATTTTGAGTTTCATTGAATTGGTATTTAAAACTTTTGTTCCTTGCTCAAATGCATAGACCAGAATTTAATTTCACCTCAGGATAATTAAAATCTGTGTTTTCATTTCAAATGATAACAACATCAATCAAATCCATTAAACACAGAATTACATTTGGTTAAGAGCATAATTGGTTTCGCACTATATACACTCATCTTCTCATAAGATAAAAATGATGATGTTAACAATGAAATGCAAGATCTGAATGTATACACAAACATTAATGGACTATTCTCTCACAAATGTTAAATCTATTTTATATGAAGTGTGAAGGTAGTGAATCCATACTCTGTGCTCTCAAATTTTAGAAGGACATTGAGCATTTTGACAGTGACATGTGAGTATTTTTAATTCTTTTCTTTAGAGATTTAAATTTTACTTGCATTATGTCATTAGATTACAACGTGTTTATTTACTTGGCTTGAGGGGTGACTTTGAAAATCATAGGATAGAGAATAAAGTTTGTTTTTCAAAGAAATAGATTTGATATGACTTATTTTAACAATTAGATACAGTTTCAAACTTTAATATGAACGTCGTTGATTTATTTTATCTCAAATAGAAGTAATCCTCATTACATGTATGTAGCTTTCTTGGTGTGATAGTTAGGCATAACTTCGATTTCCATGTCAGTGATTTTAATTTCTAGATTGAATAAAGAAATAGTTCCATTGAATGAATGTAGCTTGCTTCAGTGTGCGTTAGACTTTATTAATTATTGGAGTTTGATATTGCCTTAGCTAGATTAGCAGCATGAATCATTTTCATTAAAGAATCAAAGTGTTGGTTTGTCGAATTTACAATCAAATAGATTGCTCAAGCTTAGGAGTGAGAAGTTAATTTATGTTTGATGAAAATTGAAGCAAAAATGTAATCCTTCATTACATTTCTCTGTGTGTTCCATTAGCGTTTCATAGTTTTCCTTTGTCTTTAATTTCCAAAAATAGAGCTAGGATTTGGTTGAGTTTTGCAAGATTTGGTGTTGGAAATAGATTAAGAATTGCTTACGATATTGTTAAAATATTTGAATGGTGTGCATAATTAGTTAAATCTTAGAGATCAGAGATTATTAATTTCATTTGACTGAGTGTGTGAGGCAGAGAGAGAAGCTATTCAATTTAGAACAATGGTAAGTGTGATTCATGTTGATGTCATAGGGAAATTAGTCAACAATAGCATAGATTCAATTCTGTGAGCAGTGTGTTTTAATTGAAATTTCTATTTTAAGTACAGAAGTTGATTTCATAGCAGTAATTTGATTTTGTGCAGAGAGTGTTCATACCTGGAGTTTAAGTTTATTTTAAAAATCTAATGTAGAATACTTTGAAGTGTATTTTCATAGCGGAAGAATTAGTTAAATGTCATTTGGTTTTGTTATGAATTTCAGGTTTCATCCAGATTAGAACCCTTTAAATTGAAAGATTTTTAGATAGTCGCAATGAGATTATTTTAAATTCCTTAGATGAGTGTTATTTTCTGCAAATGAGTTTTAGATTAGAGTTTCCTTCTAGAAAATTAACGGTGTGTTATTTTACAGTTATTTATGATTAGTTTATGTTAGACACTCTAATCATCTGTTACCTGCGCTTGCACCTCGAAGCTTACGAGCCCCAGATTAATAATTTAATGTTGGAATTATAGCAATATATTTCCCCAAAATTTTGGCGTCGTTGCTGGGGAGGTGCTAAAGGGATTAGAGCCTAGTTTCTTTCACAATTTTTTTGGGTGATCTTAGTTGCAGGACAACCAAAGGGCAGAGAGTGTACGGTAAGACGTGAGTGAATGTTATGAAACCAGCTCCAAAAATAGAAGAAAAGAGAGATCAACAACTTAGAAATAAGCCACTTTGAGGGGGAAACCTCCAATACATTAAATGAATGAACAATTCTTGGATGATACAAATTACAAAACCTCCTTTCTATATATAGGAGTCCATGGGGCCACAATGTAATCCTAGCCGACCTAACAATAATAATTTAAGGGCACAATAATAACAATATGGGGGTTTATAGGGGTACAATAATAACAATAAGGGGGTTACACTAACAACAATAAGGGACTATACTAGTAATATAGGGACCTAACATGCCCCTCTCCTTCAAAAAAAAGTGTTGTCCTCAACGCTTGAGTAGCTCTGGGTGCTTTTGTATAAAATTCTCATCCTCCCATGTAGAATCTTCAGTGGGTAAGTTCTTCCACTTGATGAGATACTCTGAAATTGATCGATTCCGTAGCTGTCGAGTTCTTGTTTCCATGACCGCTTCAGGTTCCAATATGATTTTTCCTTCCTCATCAAGTTCTGGCAATATTGTTTGAACTAGAAGATTTTCACCTATAACCTTATTTAAGCATGAAACATGGAAAACTAGGTGCACTCGTGAAGAAGCAAGAAGCTCCAATTTGTATGCCATAACCTTGTAAGGACCATAGTACTTTGGCGATAATTTATTATCCTTCTTAGCTTGATTGAGGGACATTTTTTTGTATGGTTGTAGCCGTAAAAATACCCAATCTCCTACATCAAAACTTCTCTCGCTGCGATGTTGATCTGCCTGTTGTTTCATTCGATTTTGTGCCAAATTCAGGTTATCCTTTAAGAGTTGGAGAACTTCTTGCTGATGCTCGATGTGATCTTCCACCGCTTGAACCTTCGAATTTTCCCTTAAATATGATGTGATGGATGGTGGATGATATCCATAAAGTGCCATAAATGGGGTCATTTTTGCTGCAGTATGGAAGGAAGTGTTATACCACCATTCAAAGAGAGGTAACCACTTGACCCATTGTGTTTGTTTATCAGATACAAAACAACGAAGATATCCTTCCAAACATTTATTTACTATCTCATTTTGACCATCAGATTGAGGATGATAAGATGAGCTATGAGCTAATTGAGCACCCAAACAAGAAAATAACTCCGTCCAAAAATTTCCAGTAAAAATGGGATCTCTGTCGCTCACAATAACCCTTGGGCTTCCATGTAGCTTTTGAATTCTATCCATAAATGTAGTAGCAACTGTACTTGCTTTAAATGGATGAGATTATGCACAAAAGTGTGCATACTTGGTAAGTCTATCAACTACCACCATGATGACACTCTTTCCTTCGGACTTAGGTAAACCTGTGATAAAATCCATTGAAATCTCCTCCCAACGTTGACTTGGAATGGATAAAGGTTGTAGAAGTCCTAGGGTCTTAATTGTCTCAACTTTATTCTGTTGGCAAACCAAACATTCCACCGCCAAATTTTGAATATCATATTTAAGGCTATCCCCAAAAAATTCTTTCTTCACCTTGTGGTAAGTTTTTAAAAATCCTGAGTGTCCTCCTAAAGGAGAAGTGTGCAATTCCAAAAGAATCTTTTGTTTTAGTTAGGAATTCTTACAAAGATATAAGTGATCTTTGTACCATAAGGAATCATTTTTCCAACTAAATGTATCAGATGTACTAGGATCTTGCTACAACTTTTGAATGAGTGTCCATACTTCTTTGTCCTTCTTCCATTCATGTCTTGCTTTGGTTATCCAATCTGGTTGGATAATAGAAATGGCACAAAGCAATGCTTCCACCTCTTCATTCTTTCTTGAGAGTGCATCTGCAACAACATTAAGCTTCTCTTTTTTTAGATTATTTCAAAGTCATAGCCCAACATCTTTGTGACCCATTTTTGCTGCTCTTCTGAAGATAGTCTTTGTTCCAAAAAGTGTTTAAGACTATCATGATCTGTTTTTACCTTGAAATGTCCTCCCGTTAGGTAAGTTCACCATTTCTTTAGTGCATGAAATATTGCTAACATTTCCTTCTCATAAATAGGTTTCTGTAAATACTTTCCTTTGATTGGACGACTTTCAAAAGCAATGGGTCTTACTTCCTGCATTAAAACAGCACCAATTCCATTTCCTAAGGCATCACATTCCACAATAAAGGTTTTTGTGAAGTCTGGCGTAGCTAAGACCGGTGCTAGGCACATTGCCTCTTTAAGATGTTCAAAGGCCTTAGTTGCTTCAGGAGTCCATGAAAATGCATCTTTCTTCAATAATGTTGTTAGAGGTGCTGCTATTCTCCCATAATTATTAACAAACTTGCGATAATACCTCGTTAACCCGAGAAATCCTCGCAACTTCTTTATGGTTGTGGGGAATTTCCATTCCTTGTTGGCTTTAATTTTGTTAGGGTCTACTTTAACACCCTCGTGAGATACAATATGACCCAGATATTCCACCTCTTGTACTCCAAAGAAACATTTGGATTTTTTTGCATATAATTGTTTCTCCTGCAATAGTTTGAGCACCCCGTCAACATGTTCAACATGATCCTTCCAAGACCTGCTGTAGATTAGTATATCATCAAAAAATACTAGCACAAATTTTCTAAGGAAGGGTTTGAAAATGGAATTCATCAACCCTTGAAATGTAGAAGGTTCATTAGTAAGGCCAAAAGGCATGACCAAAAATTCATAATGACCCTCATGAGTTCGAAATGTTGTTTTTGGAATATCTTCAGTCTTCATTCTAATTTGATGATATCCCGAATGAAGATCCAACTTGGTAAAATAAATTGCTCCATGTAATTCATCCAATAATTCATCAATCACAGGAATGGGAAATTTATCTTTAATGGTGAGCTTATTTAGCTCCCTATAATCCGAACACATTCGCCATGATCCATCCTTCTTGTGTACCAATACTACAGGAGCAGAGAAAGAACTTTGACTAGGTTGAATTATACCCGCCTCTAACATTTCTGCAATCATACGTTCAATTTCGCTCTTTTGGAAGTAAGGATATCTATAAGGCCTGATGTTGGGAGGAACACTTCCTGGAATCAAATGAATAGCATGATCATGATCACGAATAGGTGGGAGTCCTTTGGGAGTTTCAAACACCTTGGAATGATTGTCCAAGACTTGTTGGAGATCTGCAGAAATACATGATTTTGATGTTGGAACTTCTAGTGAGCATAATTGTGCAATTACGCCTCGCTGTTCTTTCTTTAGAAGCTTTGTCATGACATTAGAGCTTATTATCCTTCCTGGCTTCCCCGCAATACCCATTAATTCGACTTCCCTTCCTTCTGAAAAATAAATAAATAAATAAAATAATTTAAAAAAAAAAATTAAAATTAAAAATTAAAAAAAAAAAAAAAAAAAAAAAAAATTTCTTGGAAAATTAAAAAAAAAAGCTACCGTCCCCAAAGATTGTAACCATTGTACTCCTAGTACAACATCAACACCTCCCATAGGAATGGAAAGCATTGGACTATTCAATACATATTCCACCATGGTTAGCTTGATATTATGGCATTTTCCAGAGCAATTTATAGTTCCTCCATTTGCAACCATCACTTGACATTCTGGTGCTGGGTATAGGAAACAATTTAATTCCTTGGCTACCTTACAATGAATAAAATTATGGGTGCTACCTGAATCAATCAACACTATTACCCTTTTCTTCTTAATATGTCCTTCTATCTTGAGAGTTTGAGGAGTGGTAATTCCTGCCAGTGCATTACACGATATGGTCGGATTCATTTCTTCCTCTTCTAGGGGTGGTTCCTGGTGTATATCCTCTTCTTGTTCATTTTCTTCTTCTTCTTCACAATCTATGTAATATAATTTCTTCTCAGCACACTTATGACCTTTAGTGTATTTTCTATCACAACTGTAGCAAAGCCCTTTTGCTCTTTTTTCTTCCAATTGTTGTGGTGTCAACCTTGTAGGTTGTGGAAATATAGGAGTAGCAACACTTCCCTCTTTATAAAAGTGAGTGGCAGGCTTCCTTGTCCCCATAATTTTACATTCAATTTTTCTTGCCAACCCGAATGCCTTCTCCAATGAATCAGGTTCCAAAACGCGAACTTCATGTTGGATGTTATCCTTTAAAGTGCCTATGAAGAGATCAATCCTGTGTTCCTCTGGAATATCAGTTACCCTTATATTCAATTTTTGGAAGTCCTCAATGTGTTGCCCCATTAAACCCTTTTGTTTGAGATTTATCAATTGGCTAAAGAAGGTGTTGCTCTTTGTATCCTCATAATGTGCTATCATTTCCTCCGTAAAAATTGACCAAGTGACAATTTTTTTATGGGAGCAAAACCATCGATACCATACAAATGTATTTTGTTCTAAATGTAAAGTTGCAATGCGTACCTTTTGTGTGTTTTGCACGTTATGGAGATCAAAATATTGCTCCATCTGTAGTATCCATGTTACAGGATCCTTTCCATCAAACTTCCTCATATCCATTTTTGGAATATGGTGGTTCTTCCCGCCAACATTAGAGTTTAGGAAGTCACAATTAACATTTATTTTTTTCTCATCATGAGTTTCCTCTACTATCTTTTCACCATTAGGAAACATTTCTTGTATCAACTTTGCCAAACCTTCCATGTCTGCTTTTAGATCATTATTCGTGTTTTCCATGTTTTCTTTCATGTCATCCATCTTAGCTTCCATGCCAGCTTCCATGCCATCCATCTTAGCTTCCACGCCTTTCTTCAAACCATCCATCTTCGCTTCCACGCCATCCATCTTAGCTTCCACACCTTTCTTCAAACCATCCATCTTCGCTTCCACACCATCCATCGTAGCTTCCACGCCTTTCTTCAAACCATCCGTCTTTGCTTCCACGCCTTTCTTCAAAACTTCCATTTCATTTTTTGTTGCTCTTTGCGAGAGCGAAATTTGGTGTACTTGCTCTTGTAATTTTGATAGATCATGTTGCAATTCTTCATCTTCATGAGTCATAGTAGAGCCTTCTAAAGGCTTAATGGGTGTTGAATTATTTTTACGGGGCATTTTTTAAAACCCAATACTAATATCTATTCTACAATATGCCCTTGGAATCAATTCAAATTGATTCTTCAAACAAGACCTATTCAATTCAGAAACAATTACACACCTTTTTCTTGCTTTTGAAGAGCTAAATATTTAAATTGGATTATCTTTGTGGTTACAGCTCTTAAATATCTAAAATTTTGCACTGAGGTAGCATTCTGAATTCTCTTTTGAATGGCACAGGTCTGAGCTTATTTGGATTCTTCAAGCTAAATTTATGTCCAAACTCCCACAATGACCTAATTATGGATTGTTTCAGTAGATAGAACTTGTACGACTTTCCACGTGTCTTTGTTTCGTCTTTTAGCTCTTAAATTGATAGAAAAGAAACTACAGTCCGTGTACTTGTGGTCACTTTTTACGGCACTCCAATCCGATGCTCAGAGAGAGATTTATGAAGCTTTTCCCACAATCACCTCTTTGAGATGAAATTCAGGAGCTAGAAAAAGCACTACCTTCCACAGATCATATCTCCGAAAATATTGTGAACCAAGCTCTGAAATTTTGCGATGAGTTTCCTCAAGATTTCATCTTCGTGCCTTAAAAAATTCAGATTTTGAACCTTCGTAGAAAATAATTTATAGTGCAAATTCCACGGTGACCTGTTTAGATTAAATTGAGGAGCCTGCAAAAATACCTAACTTCCATAGATCATATCTCCGAAAATATTGTGAACCAAGCTCTGAAATTTTGCGACGATTTTCCTCAGGATTTTGGATTTGCACCCTAAAAATTTCAGCTTCTGAAACTTTGTATAAAAAAAAGTTATAGCGAAAATTCCACGATGACCTGTTTGGAGCAGCGAAACCCTAGAATCCAATGCTCTGATACCAAATGTTGTGAAACCAGCTCCAAAAATAGAAGAAAAGAGATATCAACGACTTAGAAATAAGCCACTTTGAGGGGGAAACCTCCAATACATTACATTAATGAACAATCCTTGGATGATACAAATTACAAAACCTCATTTCTATATATAGGAGTCCATGGGGCCATAATGTAATCCTAGTGCTGCCACAATGTAATCCTAGCCAACCTAACAATAATAATTTAAGGGCACAATAATAACAATATGGGGGTTACAGGGGTACAATAATAACAATAAGGGGGTTACACTAACAACAATAAGGGACTATACTAGTAATATAGGGACCTAACAGTGAAGATCCATGCATCCACTATGATGGGGTTGCTCCAAAGTTTCGTTGTCCAAGTAAGCAAGTTTGGTGAGTTTTATTGCAATTAGAAGTTTTAATTCATTTAGATTAAAATTTCAAACACTTTAAAGAGAAAACATTTTTTGGGTGTTGTAAGAACCCTTGTGTACTAATCCATGCAATGACAAAATATACCATTTGGCTTGTTGAGAACGAGAAAATGGTACTTTGAGGAATAATCTAATGAGGAATTTTGATGCTACTACAGAGACGTATAAGTCATCCAATTAATGAATCACAAGTGTAGAATTTAATATTTTTCTTGAACATAATTTGATATTATTAAATCTTTGATTTAAAAATTGGATTATTTGCAAGAGCAAGAGAAGGATGAAGAACCACTGCTTATCCCTTGCGTCGATTGTAGAAAGGAACAGTTCCTTGGAAAGTGTCTACTTAGCGATCTAAAAGTTTGTAAAATTTACGAGGATGATCATGCAACCGAACATTTCCCATCACTACCAGGATTACTAAAGGTTCTCAGGGAATCAATTAAGGAATCAAATCAACCGCCAGGTCTAACTCAAAACCCATCACCATTCAATACTTGGAAAAATGTTTATTCTCCTTAGCATGTTCCTCAATAGATTTATAATCATGAAATTCCATGCAAAACTTTTAATCCACCTCTAATTGAATACCCTAATTCATGGCAACAATGGCCCTCTCCTTGGCCCTCCTCTTCGAGTCACATCGTCCCATGGTTTGGAACCTTTTCCCTAGGGCATTATTTCATGCAAAATCAACAACGATCACAATTTCCATCAAGTTATCATCCTTCATGGTCTTAATTACCTATGTAACCTTTCTTTAACCTTAACCCTAATCCATACCCTAAACCTAGCCTTAATCCATACCCTAGCCCTTATCCTAACCCTAATCCATAGCCTAACCCTAATCGAAACCCTAAACCTAGGCCTCATTCAAACCCTAACCTTAACTTAAACCCTATACCTAACTCTAATCCAAATCCAAAGCCTAGTCCAAGCCTTAACCCAAACCCTAGTTCAAACCCTAGCCCAAACCATAGCTTAGACCCTAATCCAAACAAGGAGGTTGCACAACAATTTAAAACACTTGTTCTTCCTGTTGATTCTCCCACTGAACAAAATGATATATCTTTAAGGTTGGGGGAAGAGGTGAGTTTGGAAACATCTCCTATCGCTACAAAGCATTCACCTCAGGAAGATCTAATTCAAATACCATTAGAGGAGAAATCTATAATTGGAACCTATTCTAAAACTGTTGTTGAAGCTCAAAACCCTAGAATTCCCCTTAACCATTCTTTCCAATTTGAAGAGCATATATTTGAGCCTAAACTTGAGGGGTTTATCTTTTTCCTTTCACCAGATCCCTTATGCCTCTAGGAGAGTGATTATCAAGTTTTGGAAGACTTGCATAAGTTGGAGACTCATAAATTTGTGGATCTCATTGAATCCTGGTTTCAAGTAGTCGTCAGTACACCCTATTCCCTCATCATTCAAAAACTCTTGGTACCATATCAATTAAGGCAACTAGTTTCTTGTACTATGGTATGTGTTGAAGTTTATTCTTTAAAATTTAGTGTGAGTATATTTAGCATTCTACGTACATGGTTACATTGGAAGTACTCCTACACTTGAAGGAGTACTTCCTCTCTCTAAAGTAGGGTAGGGTAGTATTGCCATTTGAAATAAAATTGTTACAACAACATTCTTAAAACTGTAATTCCTAAGGCACAAACATGGAATTTTTTTTCAATATAAACTCTTGTTATAAGACTTGTCAGAAGCAATTCACTATTAATGCCTCGTATTTTATAAAGTGACTTTGATTATTGGTCGAGATTATTCACTTGAACAGTTAGGGAAATTGTTATTATTATACTTTCCATTCATAATCTTGACATACTGTCATCCAAGAAACATTTTTAAATTTCTCTTTGAAGATATCGATGAAAAGTCTCCTATGGTAAACCACTCCTATAAAACCATAATGAGCTCTCATAAGAACCCTAGCATGACCAACTCATGGAATCTTTCAATCATTATCTGAGATGTTTTAAAAAAAAATGAGTCTTTAGGGTAGCAAGACAAACTAGTAAATATTAGTAATTAAAAACTTTTCACGCCATTATGTGCTCTTAAGGAGTAGATTTTCCTCCCCACCTATTAATTAACCTATCTATGGTTAATCATAATCAGATTTTTTTAAACATAAATGGATTAATTGAGGGATATGAGGTCTCATTACAAGCCGACCTACTATGATCATAGATCTTAACAAGAATTACATTACGCTATTGGTCACCAAGCCAGGGTAATGGCTTTCAAGTTGTAAAAGTAGAAGACAAAAGGTCTCATCACTAGCCGACTTGTTCATTCTTTTTATCTCTTGTGAATGGCATTATCGTCCGTTGGTTACCAAGCCAGGACAGTGGTCTTTAGTTAATTCCCAAATAAAAATAAATGTTTTTAAATAAATATGAATCTATATCTAATAGGTGGGAAATAGGCATTTCATTGGGTTAAGAGGCATCACTGTCGAGGCTATATATGCTTGCTGGCAACAGGGAAATGCCTATGGTATTAAAGTTAATTTTACACTATGATTTACTCTAATGTTTTTGTCTTTCCATGAACTCATTATCATATCTCTGTGAAAATGGCTTTAAGATCATTTCAGTAATGTGCTTTGGATTTCTATCTTTCATAAATAATCTGGTTTTCATGGATGTGAGACCCTTAGTGCAGGTGATTCACTTTGCTTAAATGAGAGGAGCTTCAACTATATGCTTGGGTAACGGTAAGACATTCATCCTCGAAAGGTATCATTTTGTCATATTTATTCTTCCCTATTTCTATCCATTTTAATGCCTTGGTTTTTAAAATAATGTCACTCCTATTTTAATGAGGCTATTGAAAGTTAAGACCTACTGGTTTGGACTACTCTTGAGATGCTTTGTGGAAATTTTTATGGTTAACCATTTTTAGGATGACACTATCCATGCAGTAACAACATTGATAGCATTCCTTTAGTAGCCCTAACATTATTTGCTTTGTTGGAATAATAAAGATAAGTCTTGACATCATTGAATCCATGGTCACAATTTTTTCTTATATTATTAATGCAAAGGAAGTTGGCATCACATGAAACTTACTGGCATGCTCTCACTTAATTAGCCCTGTAGTTTAAAGCATGACTCTAATATAGAAACCCTAGCCCTTCAGTCTTAATTAATATTTGGTCTCTATCAGATGTTCTACTTGCATGCGAGCATGCAAGCTGATAGGCATGGGGGGGAGAAAGAGATGTTAAGAGAGAGATGATCATAATTTTCAGGTTTAATTCACATTTTCACCCTACGCTTACTCATGGTTTTCACTATCATTTTTCACAATTGTTGGGCTTGGAGCATGATCAGGTAATTGTTCTTTAATTTAACCTATTTCATTTATTTCAATAAAGAGGATTATTGGTGATGGTGTTTTTGTTGTCTCAGGAAGCCACGATAAAAAATGCACATGCATCAACATTTTTGGGATAATGTGGATGTTGAGACCTTTTAACATCTTCAGTTTATCCGTCATCTTCTTTAGTAGGTTCTATCAGCAGTCGCATCAGCTCCAACCATTATATCATTCACTTCATCTTGCAATGCTGACGACATCGACAACAAGGGTAAAACTTGAGCTAGAGGTGGCTTAATATTCTTTAATTGATTAGAGATTTAAGAAATATTTGATGATTAACCACCACATATTCCTTATATTCGGTTTTCCATATACCCTCCATTTGCATGCTACTCTAATAAGGTCATAATAATATTGGTTCATGTAGACAAAAATAGTAACTATAGTGCATTTTCCTCCTACATTCATGCATATCGTCAATCCAATAGAGGGTCAATTCATTGCTGCCTTTTAGGAAGGAACCATCCATAAGCATTGGCCTCGCAAAAACAGAGCATGCAAGCACCCATTTTACCATCACTGCCTTGTCTCATTCACCATTCCCATTGTCACCTATAATCTTATTCATCATTTTTCTCCTACCGTATCTATTTTTTCTCCTCAATTTGTATCGGTCTTAAAATCAAATCTATGGTAATCAAATCTTCCTGCACTGTTGCTCCACAAGAACTAACCCTACCTAAATCTATGATGCCATAAAAACCTACATATGAGAAAATTATTTGTTTGCATGAGGGCATTCAAAAATTCAGGCATGGGGGGATGTTGGGCCTCGAATATGAGCATGTTTTCGTCATGCAATATCACCGTTCATGTCGTAAAACCCTAGGTTTTTAGCCCATTTCCTACTCTAATTTGTCGAAAAATCATATTTTGTATCGTGTGGCTTATTATCACTATTTTTCTTCACTTCTCTATGATTGAAGATGATTATGCAATGATTTACTGATGACGGTTTTGTTAAGTACATTTATCACAAGGTTCCATCGTCGAAATCCTTCATAAGCCAGTTGAGTACGAAAATGCCTAATTTATGGCTTTGACACTTTTGGCATGCTTCCAGAGAAACCGAGAGATTTTATTGTCAAACATGGTGTTATAATAACTCTCCATAACTAAGATTCCACCCAACTCACTCATGTCGGTCTCTAGAAGGAAATTAACCAATTTGTCCAAATCTGCAATAAATTTTAAACTGCAAACTTTTTCCTCGATTTATGTGTATTTAAAGGATAATGAAGAAATTTTGGAACTTGGGTTTTGGTCCCAGTGTATTATATTTATTACACCTAAAATATTTTTTGAAAATTCCTTACAATTTGGGAGATATTAATGGTTCTTTAAGGCCAATTTATATAAAAATCCGAAAATTCCAGATTTATAAAATCTCCCAAACAACCTTGTTTTGGTCATCAATGAACTCCCTTTTACCTATTTTGTCCTTCTTGTGGCCTAAATCATGTCAAATCCTTAACCTTAGTTGTGAAGAGTACTTCCATAGGGCCTATTCAGCTAAGGAAAAACATGATTCTTGCACCAAATCATGACTTGGAGGATTTGTACTTAAAAAATAATTCAAGAACTATTCTTAAAAGGCACACAAGGTGGTCAACGCTTCCATTTCCTTGACATCAACAAGCCATTTTAATTCGAGGATCGATAATCCATATGTATACTAGCCTCCAGCATCCAGAATCGATTTTGTCTTATCTCCATGGCTACGTATCGAGTGTTGTTAAGCATCAATCTTGGAATTGACAATGTAATCAAAATTAGATGAGCTAAGTTAGAATAGTGATCTTTTGATATGATCTGCATGGATCATTTCCTATTTTGTAATTCTCAAGAAATCTATAAAGCCTGCATCCAAAGAATTTTAGGGGGAGTTAGGAGTCAGAAGTCAGAGTTATAGTCATAAGATTGAGCAGTTAAGTGAAATATTTGTATTTGAACTATGTTTAGTTCAAGATATTTTTACCATGAGCATGCTTTGATTCGAGCTGTGGAGTGAAATATTGGTGTATGACTGGATTAATTAGTTGACCATCTCTTTTATCCTGTAATTTTCTTCATCCCAAGTGTGGCAAGGGCCCACCACAGCTGGGAGATTTGTCCAATGTTAGTTAGATTCAATTAGTTGTGATTTTTATTAATTTTGTTGTGAATTATATCTTAGATTTTCATTACAATCACTTTCATTATTAGATTATCATCTGAAGCTCGATTTGCTGCAATAGATTTCGTTTCTAATGTGTTTGAATGACGTTTTTCTCATTGTGGTTATGCATCTTGAATGTGTTCTTATCAATTGGTTGATCGATCCGAATTGAATATTGGAACATGATTTCTCACTATGCATTTTAAATGTAATTCATAAATCATTTGTTAATCTACATCGTTTGAGAATTCCAAATTGAATTACGAATTTGTTGTGTTTGGTGTTGATACAAATCTAAGGAGGACCCTTTCATTTTAGTCTCAGACTCGTGCATCATTTCTCTCTGAGCTAATCACGTAAAAAAGTGTGTCCTATGTCCCTCTCTGAAATGCATATGCATCATTTTGAGTTAAACGCAAAGCCCCTGCTTCCTTTCAAATGCTAAGTTTCATTGAATCAATATTTAAATCTTATGTTCCTTGCTCAAATGTGTAGACCAAAATTTAACTGCACCTCGGGATAATTAAAATATTTGTTTTCATTTGAAATGATAACAACATCAATGATATCCATTAAACACGGAATTACATTTGGTAAAGAGCATAGTTGGTCTCGCACAATATACACTCATCTTCTCACAAGATCAAAACGATGATATTAACAATGAAATAAGAGATCTGAATGTATACACAAATATTAATGGATTGTTCTCTCACAATTGTTAAATCTATTTTATATGAAGAATGGAGGGAGCGAATACCGTACTCTATGTTCTCAAATTTTAGGAGGACAATGAGCATTTTGACAGTGTTGTGTGAGTGTTTTTAATTCTTTTCTTTAGAGATTTAAAGTTTACTTGCATTATGTCATTAGACTACAGTGTGTTGATCTATTTGGCTTGAGGGGTGACTTTGAAAATCATACGACGGAGAATAAAGTTTGTTTTTCGAAGTAATAGATTTTATAGGACTTAGTTTAACAATTAGATCCAATTTCAAACTTTAATAGGAATGTATGTTGATTTATTTTAGCTCAAATAGAAGTAATCCTCATTACATCCATGTAGCTTTCTTGGTGTGATAGTTAGGCATAACTTTGATTTCCATATCAGTGATTTTAATTTCCAAATTGAATAAAGATATAGTTCCATTGAATGAATGTAGCTTGCTTGAGTGTGCGTTAGGGTTTGTTAATTGTTGGAGTTTGATATTGCCTTAGCTAGATTAGCAGTATGACTCATTTTCATTAAAGAAGCAAAGTGATGGTTTGTCTAATTTCCCATCAAATAGATTGCTCGAGCTTAGAAGTGAGAAGTTAATTTATGTTCAATGAAAATTGAAGCAGCAGTGTAGTCCTTCATTACATTTCTCTGTGTGTTCCAATAGCGTTTCATAGTTTTCCTTTGCCTTTCATTTCCAAAAATAGAGCTAGGATTTGGTTGAGTTTTGCAAGATTTGGTGTTGGAAATAGATTAAGGATTGCTTACGAGACTACCAAAAGATATGAATGGTGTGCGCAATTAGTTAAACCCTAGATATCAGAGCTTATTAATTTCATTTGATTGAGTGTGTGAGGCAGAGAGAGATGCTAGTCAATTTAGAACACTGTTAAGTGTGATTCAAGTTGATATCATAGGGAAATTAGTCAACAATAGCATAGATTCAATTCTGTGAGCATCGTGTTTTAATTTAAATTTCTATTTTAAGTACATAAGTTGATTTCATAGCAGTAATTTGATTTTGTGCAGAGAGTGGTCATACCCGAAGTTTAAGTTTCTTTTAAAATTCTAATGTAGAATAGTTTGAAGTGTATTTTCATAACGGAAGCATTAGTTAATTGTAATTTGGTTTTGTCATGAATTTCATGTTTTATCTAGATTAGGAGCCTTTAAATTGAAATCTTTTTAGATAGCCGCAATAAGATTCTCTTAAATTCCTTAGATGAGTGTTCTTTTCAGCAAATGAGTGGTAGATTAGAGTTTCCTTCTGGCAAATGAAGGGTGTATTATTTTACAGTGATTTTATGATTATTTTATATTAGACGCTCTAATCCTGCGTTACCTACGCTTGCACCTCGAAGCTTATGAGCCCCGGATTTATAATTTAATGTTGGAATTATAGCAATATATTTTCCCAACATTTTTGGCGTCGTTGCCAGGGAGGTGCTAAAGGGATTAAAGCCTAATTTCTTTCACAAGTTTTTTGGGTGATCTTATTTGCAGGACAACTGAAGGGCAGAGAGTGTACGGTAAGACGTAAGTGAAGAGCCACACATCCACTATGGTGGGGTTTCTCCAAATTTTGGTGTCCAAGTAAGCAAGTTTGGTGATTTTTATTGCAATTAGCAGTTTTAATTCATTTAGACTAAAATTTCAAACACTTTAAAGAGAAAACATTTTTCGGGTGCTGTAAGAACCCTTGTGTAGTAATCCATGCAATGACAAAATATACCAGTCGGCTTATTGAGAACCAGAAAATGGTACTTCGAGGAATCATCCAATGAGGAATTTTGATGCTACTATAGAGACGTATAAGTCATCCAATGAAGAATTCACAAGTGCAGAATTTAATATTTTGCTTGAACATAAATTTGATATTATTAAATTTTTGATTTCAAAATTGGATTATTTTTAGTAACAATATAAGGATGAAGAACCGTTGTTTATCCTTTGTGTCAATTGTAGAAAGTAACACTTCCTTGGAAAGTGTCCACTTAGTGATCCGAAAGTTTGCAAAATTTGCGAGGATGGTCATGCAACCGAACATTTCCCATCATTGCCACGATTACTAAAGGTACTAAGGGAATCAAGTAAGGAATCGAATCAACCGCTAGGTATAACTCAAAACCCATCACCATTCAATACTTGGAATAATTTTTATTCTCCTGAGCAGGTTCCTCAACAGATTTATAATCCTGAAATTCCATTGAAAACTTTTAATCCACCTCCAATTGAATACCCTACTTCATGGCAACAATGGCCCTCTCCTTGGGCCTCCTCTTCGAGTCACATTGTCCCATGGTTTGGAACCTTTTCCCTAGGGTAGTATTTCATGCAAAATCAACAACGATCATAATTTCCATCAATTTATCATCCTTCATGGTCTCAATTACCTATGTAACCTTTATTTAACCCTAACCCTAATCCATACCCTAGTCCTAATCCATACCCTAGCCCTTATCCTAACCCTATACCTAACCCTAACCCCAATCCAAATCCTAAACTTAGACCTTATTCAAACCCTAACCTTAACTTAAACCCTAGACCTAACTGTAATCCAAATCCAAAGCCTAGTCCAAGCCTTAACCCAAACCCTAGTTCAAACCCTAACCCAAACCATAGGTTAGACCCTAATCCAAACAAAGAGGTTGCAAAACAATTTAAAGCACTTGTTCTCCATGTTGATTCTCCCACTGAACAAAATGATATATCTTCAAGGTTGGGGGAAGGGGTCAGTTTGGAAACATCTCCTATCGCTACAAAGCATTCACCCCAGGAAGATCTAATTCAAAGACCATTAGAGGAGAAATCTATAATTGGAACCTATTCTAAAACTTTTGTTGAAGCTCAAAACCCTACAATTCCCCTTGACCATTCTTTTCAATTTTAGAGCATATATTTGAGCCTGAACTTGAGGGGTTCAACTTTTGTCTTTCACCAGATCCCTTATGCCTCCAAGAGAGTGATTATCAAACTGTGGAATACTTGCATAAGTTGGAGACTCATAAATATGTGGATCTCATTGAATCCTAGTTTCAAGTAGTCGTCAATACACCCTATTCCCTCATCCTTCAACAACTCTTGGTACCATATCAAGTAAAGAAACTGGTTTCTCATACTCTAGTATGTGTTGAAGTTTCTTCTTTAAAATTGAGTGTGAGTATATTTAGCATTATATGCGCATGGTTACAATGGAAGTACTCCTACACTTGAAGGATATCTTCGTCTATCTAAATTAGGGTAGGGTAGTATTTTCATTTCAAATAAAATTGTAGAAGCATTCTTAAAACTGTAATTCCAAAGGCATAACCATGGAAATTTTTGTCATTGTCGCTCTTGTGGTAAGACTTTTCAGAAGAAATTCACTCTTAATGCCTCTTATTTTATAAAGTGACTTTGATTATTGGCCGATATTACTCACTGGGACAATTAGGGAAATTTTTATTACTATACTTTCCATTCATAATCTTGACAGACTGTCATCCAAGAAACTTTTTAAGTTTCTCTTTGAAGGTATTGATGAAAAGTCTCCTATGGTGAACCACTCCTATAAAACCATAATGAGCTCTCATAAGAACCCTAGAATTACCAACTCGAGGAATATTTAAGTCATTATCTGAGATGTTTTTAAAAAAAATTAGTCTTTAGTGTAGCAAGACCAACCAGTAAATATTAGTAATTAAAAAATTTTCACGCCATCCTGTGCTCTTAAGGAGTAGATTTGTCAAAATATTTGAATGGTGTGCGCAATTAGTTAAATCTTAGAGATCATAGTTTACTAATTTCATTTGACTGATTGTGTGACGCAGAGAGAGAAACTAGTCAATTTAGAACATTGTTAAGTGTGATTCAAGTTGATATCATAGGGCAATTAGTCAACAATAGCATAGATTCAATTCTACGAGCAGTGTGCTTTAATTCAAATTTCTATTTTAAGTACAAAATTTGATTTCATAGCAGTAATTTTATTTTGTGCAGAAAGTGTGCATACCCAGAGTTTAAGTTTCTTTTAAAAGTCTAATGTAGAATAGTTTGAAGTGTATTTTCATAGCGGAAGAATTAGTTAAATGTCATTTGGTTTTGTTATGAATTTCACGTTTCATCAAGATTAGGAGCATTTAAATTGAAAGCTTTTTAGATAGTCACAATGAGATTCTTTTAAATCCCTTAGATGAGTGTTCTTTTCAGCAAATTAGTGGTAGATTAGAGTTTCCTTCCGGAAAATGAATGGTGTGTTCTTTTACAATGATTTTATGATTAGTTTAGATTAGACGCTCTAATCCTGCTTTACATGTGCCTACACCTCGAAGCTTACGATCCCTGGATTGATAATTTAATGTTGGAATTATAGCAATATATTTCCCCAACAAGTATCCCATCTATGAAAAAGCGATGTATTCCATTATGCAGGCTTGCCCTAAATTGAAGAATTACATTTTGGGGAAGGAAACGGTCATCCACACAGATCATCGACCACTCTAGTTCATACAAACACAAGCAAAGTTGCACAATGATCACCATCATAAAAGGTCCATGTAGAAATTATATACAATATGCACGTATATATCCAGATTATCCCGATCTAACAATATTTATCTTCTTGCTAAATATAGAATCCTTCCACGTTAATCTTTTGCGGAAATTTAAAAACTCAATTGCAAACACATGAAGCAATAAAACAATCGCACATAACACAGTTGTTTAACGGGAAAGCCTGAAGCTAAAAACCCAAAATATCATATATTATGTATCATGGAGATCATGTAACAATCTCATACAAAGCTTATTACATCAAGCTCTCGGTACAATCAACGTCACACTAACATGAAGAAATACGCAAATCCATGCCTTTGATTTCTTGCCACTATGCTTTGCCTCCTTTAGCAATCCCTGCTTTGAAGAAGACCCTGACTAAATTCGAATCTACCTTTGTAAAACTGTAATCCTCATTAAAAACTCCAATTTGTGTGTGGTGCAATCAAAGCATCATTATAGTCACAACAGATAGTCCATCTTGCCCTTTCACCTATCTCTCCACTGGAACTGACATGCATTGTAGTTAACTATTGTATTGTTCAGTTGATTAATGAGTTATTATTTGTGAATTAATTAACTAATTAATTCACTCCACTCTCACTAGTGTATCATTCAGTTAGACTAGATACAACTAGCTCAATTGAGTTTAACTCCATTAACTGAGTTAAACTAAATAACAACTCCATGAACTACTCTTCCAACTCTGTCATAACTTTGCCACTTCAGTTCTAACTGAGTCCTCCATGCATGAACCACCAGTAAACCCTAGGAATTGCGTAATTCCTTCAGCCCACTGATTTTCCAAATCTGTGCACTAAAATTAAGTGCTCCAAGAGAATAAGTTGTTGTTTATTGTCGGATTATTATTAAGAGCTAATAATAATCGACACTTCTATTTTTAGATCGACGATCTATAAATAGACTTCGCCCAATATTCTAAAAATAGAATTTCATCTATTTTTCCAACTTGATCAACTATCCACAAATAGCATCCTGCAACTTCTGAAATATGATCACAATGTCTAAAAATAGACTTGCGCAAAAAATAGCCTGCGGGCCCACTTAGTGAAGGCGACTCTTTTCACTAAGCTCATCATCTTGTTGAATCTCAACACTCCCTCTCAACAAGATAGGGATTATCCTTCACCCCGATCCTACCTCTATGGTATTTGAATTTGCTCCTGGTGAGCGCCTTTGTCAGAATATCTGCATCCTGATCCTCCGTAGGAATGTACTGAAGCAACATGATCTTCCGCTGCACACAATCTCTGATATGATGATACCGGATATCAATATGTTTAGACCGTATTGAAACACGAAGTTAATCGAGAGTTTAATGCAACTCTGATTATCACAATGTCTCATTGTAGGATCTAAATGTGAACCGAACAAATCGACCAGGATCTTTTTCATCCAGATAGCCTCACATGCAGCTTGACTTGCTGCCATGTATTATTCTTCCGCTGAAATGAGTGCCACGGATCTTTGTTTCCTGTTGTACCAAAAAAAATTTGTAGATACGATACTGAAAACCCCTCTTGATGTGCTCTTTCTGTCTGTTGGGCTGCCTGCCCAATCTGCATCTTTGAAGCCATGCAGCTTCACCTCATCTGTCTGTCTGTACCATAAGCTATACTCAGTGCACCTGAGATACCTCAGGATATGCTTGCCTACCTTCCAAAAGAGCTTGGTAGTCTTAACCATCGCTTGTGAAAGCTGGTTCACCGCATAGCATATGTTCGATCTTGTATTAACTAAATACATGAGCGAACCCACCAATTGTCGATAAACAGTGGCATCCACTACCTCTACCGATGTAGCATCCTCTTTCCTGCAATTTCCTGGAAGACGAGTGTCGATAGGCTTGCAGCCTTGCATGTGAAACTTCTCAAGTATATCTTGAGCATACTTGCCTTGAGACATAAACATTTCACCTTCCCGTTGCCATCTTTTCAATCCAAGGAAATAATCAAGGAGGCCCAAATCCTTCATCTCAAACTCCTTTGCAAGATCTTCCTTGCATGAGTGTATCAACTACTCATCACCCGTTAGTTTTAAATCATCAACATAAAGAACAATGACTAAAAGCTTACCCTCCACCACAATTTGGTACATGTTTGCATCCGCCTCACTCTTGGTGAAGCTAAGTCTAGTGAAATAGTTGTCGATCTGTGTGTACCAAGCACGTGGTGCTTGCTTCAGCCCATACAGTGCTCTTTTGAGCCTGCACACATGTGAATCACTGCTAAAGATCTAAAATCCTTCAGGCTACTCAATGTACAGCTCTTCCTCAATGATCCCATTAAGGAACACAGTCTTCACATCCATCTGATGAATGTGCCAACCCATTTGCGTTGAGAGAGAAAGGATGGTCCTTATGGAAGAATACCGTGCGACAGGTGCAAAGGTTTCTTCATAATCAATCCCCTCGATCTGTGAGAAGCCTCAGGCAACAAATCTTGCCTTATACTTCTCGACGCTCCCATCAGCAGCTTGCTTTACCTTGTAGATCCATCTTGTTCCTACAACTAATTTACCCACTGGCCTTGGAACAATCTCCCAAGCACTTTTTCTGATAATGGAGTCATACTCCTCCACCATGGCATCTACCCATGTGGGCTCCTGCACTGCTTCTTCAAAAGAAGATGGCTCTGTCACAATACACTTTCTCATAAGAGCCATGTATCTAGTAAAATCGTCATGTGACTATCTCTGTCTACATTGTGATGTAGGGACTCCTACATTCTATGCCGCATCAAGCTTCAGTCTCTCAGCTTCTGTGGTACGCTTTCTACCTTGTCTGATGTTTGGTTCTGCATGAGTGGACTCCTCCACTCCATGAATCTCCTCCTGTGGCTGATCCACATCTACAGGCTCATCTTTGGGAACAAGAAGTTCCTCCTCCACATGCAAGTGTAGCTCCCTCTCAAGCAACAACTTCATGGCTTTCACCTCATTGAATTTTATATCCCGTCGCACCACAGTCATCCAACTGTCTGGAAAATAAACACGATAATTATGGGGTGTTTTTGTGTACCCCAAAAATATCCCAACTTTTGCAGTCGGCTCCAGATTCTTCCTAGCGTCCTTGGTCACATGAATGTAAACAGATGAGCCAAAAATCTTCAAATGAGAAATATCATGCTTCTTACCAGTAAAAGCTTCTTTAGGTGTACTCATGCCAAGTACTCTATGAGGACAACGGTTTTTCACATAAACCACAGTGTTGCATGCTTCCGCCCAAAAGTGCATCAGTAGGCCCTGGTCATGCAACATAGCTCGTGCAACACCCACGATCGTTCTGTTCTTCCTCTCCGCGACCCCAGTCTGTTGTGGGTTATGAGGCGCTATGAGTTCTCTTCGAATTCATTCTTTGCTATAGAAGTCTTTGAATTCATTCGAGATATATTCACCACCATTATCGCTCCGTAGAGCTGTCACTTGCTTCCCCGACTCCTTCTCCACCAATGCTTTAAACTCACAGAACTTTGAGAATGTTTCTCTCTTCTTCTACATGAAGAAGATCCATCATCTACGAGAATAGTCATCAAAAAATATAACATAATACCTGTGTTTTTTTGTTGAAGAAACCAAGAAAGGTCCACACATATCTGTGTGAATTCTCTCCAGGATCACCAAAGCACGGTTCTCCTTCTCATGAAAGGTGGTCTTCACAAACTTACCCATAGTACATCCCTTGCACTGATCTGACTGCGCAAGAGTACCCTTGGGAAGTCCAGTATAAATCTACAGCAAAATATTCAAAGCGTTATGGTGAAGATGGCCCAATCTCCTGTACCATAATTCACCCTCATCCCGACTCACCACTTCTTTTGCTTTACCCATCATTGCAGCGCAGCCATCTACCTCCAGCTTTTAGATATTCTTAACTCGAATCCCTATCCTCTTAGTTTGACCTGTTGTTTTATGTCGCAGGAAAAATTTTCCATCGCTAAAAACAACATCATAACCTTTGTCTTCCAACATTGCAACCGAGACCAAGTTCTTCTTTAAACTTGGAACATGCATAACATCTTTCAACGGAAATGGATTACATGACTTCCTCTCAAATGTAATGGTCCCAATGCTAGTTGCACTGTATCGACCATCGTCACCCATCTCTATATGCATTTGGAGATCCCTCTCCTCCAAGTCACTAAACAACTCCTTGTCTCCCGACATCTGGAAAGACACACCATTATCAAGATACCACACCGATCCCATTGAGCTTGAAACCAAGCATGCAATCAAAGAGAAATCAAGTTCAAATTGTGAGGCTAAGGCCTCTCCAGCTGTAGCTCCAACAACCTTCTTTTTCTTCTTTTTCTGTGGGCATTTAGTGGCGAAATGCCCATGTTCGTGACAATGAAAACACTTCACCTTGGACAAATCCTGCTTCTTACCTTTAGCCTCGAATTTTGGAGGGAATTTCTTCCCCTTCCCTTTCCCTGATTTGGTAGACAAAACTCAATTCTCTTCATCTTGATTCTTCGATGAAGAGTCATCCCTGGTACTTCGCCTTATCTCCTCCTACACAAGATCCGACCAAAGTCGCTCCCATCTCGGCAGTTTCTCCCGTCCATTGACAACGTCTTCGTAGCTATGCCAACTCTTCAGAAGCCCAAGGAGAGACAATATCACCAAGTCTTCATCATCAACAGTAATCCCCACACTTCCCAGTTCATCCCTACAGTAGAAAAACTTCGTGAGATATTTTGGAATATTGTCGCCCTTCTCCATTTTTATTTTTCTGAGCTTATCTTTCAGCACCAACTTCCTATGGTCGCTGCTGCTTTGGAACAAATATTTCAAAGCCTTCCACATTGCAAATGGAGTGGGTTTTCCATGAAGGCTGGACACAATATGGTCCTTCACACCTTCCAACAAAATTCTTCTTGTCTTTGCTACCTTCTTTTTCCGTGCATCAAGTAATGCAGTATCGCTAGATCCCAGCTTAGGAACATCGCTATCGATGAACTCCTTCAGTCCATTATCTTCCAGCACTGCCTCCATCCTATCCTTCCAGGATATGTAATTCGAGCTTCCGTCAAGGGCATACTCCAATCACAACCCATTGAAAGACATTTCAATGTATACTCAACTGTTGCACCAATAATTTTCTGCAACAAATTCGAATTGTCCACCAGCACAAACTCAACAATTCTTCACAACTGCAATATTCAAGAATTAACACTGCTCTGATAGCATGTAGAAATTATATACAATATGCATGTATATATCCAGATTCTCCTAATCTAACAATATTTATATTCTTTCTAAATACAGAATCCTTCCAATGTTAATCTTTTGCGGAAATTTAAAAACTCAATTGCAAACACATGAAGCAATAAAACAATCGCACATAACACAATTGTTTAACGGGAAACCCTGAAGCTAAAAACCACAACTATCATATATTATGTATCATGGATATCATGTAACAATCTCATACAAAGCTTAGTACATCAAGCTCTCAGTATAATCAATCGTCGCACACTAACATGAAGAAATTTGCAAATCCATGCATTGATTTCTTGCCACCTGATAGCCTACCTCCACTGCGCAATCCCTGCTGAAGAAGACCCCTGAATGAATTCGAATCTACCTTGCCTTGACTGTGCAATCCTCATTGGAAACTCCAATGTGTGTGTGGTGCAATCAATGCATCACTATAGTCACAAAAGATAGTCCATCTTACCCTTTCACATATCTCTCCACTGGGTCTCCACTAGAACTGACATGCACTGTAGTTAATTGTTGTATTTGTTCAGTTGATTAGTGAGTTATTATTTTTGAATTAATTAACTAATTAATTCACTCCACTCTCACTAGTGTATCATTCAATTAGACTAGATACAACTAGCTCAATTGATTTTAACTTTATTAACTGAGTTAAACTCAATAACAACTCGATGAACTACTCTTCCAACTCTGTCATAACTTTGCCACTTCAGTTCTAAATGAGTCCTCCATGCATGAACCACCATTAAACCCTAGGAATTGTGTAATTCATTCAGCCCATTGATTTTCCAAATTTTTATACTGAAATTAAGTTCTCCAAGAGAATAAGTTGATATTTATCATCTGATTATTATTAAGGGCTAATAATAATCAACACTTCTATTTTTAGATCGACGATCTATAAATAGACTTCGCCCAATATTCTAAAAATATAATTTAATATATTTTTCCAACTTGACCAACCATCCACAAATAGCATCCTACAACTTCTGAAATATGATCACCATGTCTAAAAATAGACATAGTCTAAAAATAGACTTACACCTAAAAATAGCCTGCGGGCCCACTTAGTGAAGGTGACTGATTTTCACTAAGCTCATCATCTTGTTGAATCTCAACAGTCCACATACCTGCAAAAATTTCATTTTAACATCAAGTAAAAAAATGGAAACACCAATAATGTTGGAGACTACCTTAGCCGATCTCCAATCGTGTCACTAACCATTGTGCTCGACTCTTGTGGGAGCAAGGATTTGGCTTGGCCGCATCTCTAAAAAAGTGATCCAAAATTTGGCAACAATTACTAGACGATCTTCGAAGGAAATAAAGTTCCAAATTTTCACCTCCAGGATGCACTTTTATGCCACGTGGGACACCTTTGTGTTCCTTCTAGTGAGATTTCTAGCATTATTTTGGAAGCACAGTATAGTCGATTTTCTAGAAATTTTGGGGTCGAGATAACAGTGGCATTTTTATAGAAGTATTTCTATTGACCGAACCTTCAAAATAATGTCGGTAAGTACATCATATCCTGCACTTCTTGCACCATTTCCAAAATGACCATCAAAATTCAAGTCCTATATACTTCGTTGCCTATCCCTAGTCGACCTTGGGAATCCATCTCCATGGATTGCATTTCAGTCATTCCTTCTACCAAACATGGCAATGACTGTGTTTTTTTGGTCGTCAACAGATTCTCTAAGATGGCCACTATGGCGGCCTGCAAGAGGAATATCACAACAAAATCCATTGCTAAACTTTTCTTTGAATGAGCGTGGGTACACTTTGGGATCCCACAATCCATTATCTCATATCACGACAACAGGTTCCTCAATAATTTTTTGTCAAGTCTCTATTCGATGTTGGACACCAACCTCATGAAGTCCACAATATTCCACCTCCACACTGATGGCCAAACAAAGGTATTCAACAAGATGATCATACACATCCTACGCATGTACAACTCGAAGCATCCACGTACATGGGATGAAATCATCCCCTATCTCCAACACATCTATAACCGGGCTCTTCACAACTCAACTAGCCACAACCCCTTTCAGGTGGGCTTGGGATTCCAACCACTATTTCAAATTGTTGCAGCCATGCCAGTTGCGACTACTAACACGGATTCAGCTCATGTAAAGTCCAAAACTAATAAGGCGAACAACTTCATTGAGCGCATTCAGCACATCTGTCAACATTTCCATGACATATTGGACAGATCCATTGCTAAGTACAAGAAGCTACATGATCAGCATCGAGTGGCACAAAACTTCCAGATGAGCGACAAAGTTTGGCTACATTTGCAGAAGGAGTGCCTCACTGGACCCCACTGCAACCTTCGCTCGCTTCGATATGGGCCATACACCTTCACCAAAGTTGTAGGGGGCAATACCTTTGAGCTCAGTATTCCACCATTCCTTGGTTTGCACCCAGTGTTCAATGTGGTCCACCTTCGGCCCTACTTTCCACCATTACTGGACACATTCAACATTGCAGAACAACTCACACCAACAGATTTAAACCCAGATTGCATGGAACAAGCCATGACTGATCGGATTATGGAAACACAGATCAAGAACACCCACCAACAGAGGATCCAACTATATCAATTTTTCAAAGTAGGCCAACTCCTTCACTAGGGCTAGTGGTTCACCAGGGAAAGTGGTTCACCAAGGACCAGGTTCAACAGAAATTTCCTCACCTCATGGAGGATCTGCACGCAATGGGGACCATTGCTTCTTGTGGGGGAGGGGGGATTATTCAAGTGGATATTGGTGGCCACCCACCTATTCCACCTAGACCTCTAGTCAGTTTCATCAGTTTCTTTGTTTATAGCAGCATTTACTATTTTTAGTAGTTTTTCGGGTCGTGAACTTCTGGAGCAGTTTTGACCCCCTATACAGATTTTTTTGAGGTCTGCAGCAAGCCCATGGGCTAAGGAAAGGGCTTCCCACAAATCCTATAGTACTCAGAGAGATATTTCTGATGATATATTGTATGCACCAAACAAAGATAATATGACCAAGTTAACACCTCGGGAAGTTGGTTGCCCAACTAACCCAAACGGGGCCCACAAACTAATTTTGTTTCATCTCCTAGGGTTAGGGTTTTGGTTGTTTAGGGTTTTCTCACATTTTGTAATGATAAAAAATCCCTTGAGACTAATTTTGATGGAGTTCAGAGGCATGTAGCTGCCACATCTCTTCTCGTAGATAAGCTACCATCGCCCGAGCTATTTTATTTTCCATTGGTTGTAAGAATTTTTAGTATTTGATATTAATGAAATTAATTTTTATTCATGTTGCATATATGTGTTTATGTTTATTTATGTATTTTATTGTGTTCCTACATAATTCTAGATCAGTGGTATCAGAGCAATCTATTATTTCTCAATCTTTCTTTGGATGTCCC
Source organism: Pinus albicaulis (assembly GCA_034641835.2). Taxonomy (NCBI): domain Eukaryota; kingdom Viridiplantae; phylum Streptophyta; class Pinopsida; order Pinales; family Pinaceae; genus Pinus; species Pinus albicaulis. The sequence goes on from CM076577.1 coordinate 1,470,422,837, forward strand.
CAACGAGGTTAGGGTATAAGGAGTTAGGGCTCGATTTGGTTGGATATTTTCAAGATGAGCCTCGCAAAACCCAACGACCTCCCATGGCAGAAGAAAAGAAATACGAGAGAGTAGGATATCTTATCAAAATATTGCTCGAGGAGGCCCTTGAGAAACAAAGCAACACGATGATGGATAACTTTGTCCAGGTCCTTCAATAACTACCCACCAACGGTGAATTTTCCTCCAGCAACGACTCTGGAGGTGCAACTCCTTTTAAGGTACAAGTAAACTTTGACATTCCCATATTTGAGGGCCAAATAGATGCAAATGTCGGAGATAGATGGATGAATATATTAGAAGGATATTTCTCAGTTCATTACTTTTCCAATTGGGAAAAGATTACTTATGCCCTCATCAAAGTCGCTCCCCGTTTCAAGGACTAGTGGGAAACCTACTGTGAGAAAAAGGACAAGATGGAACCCTCTCTTTTCTCGGTTTCACCCACTTGGAACTATTTTCGAGATGCCATCAAGGAACAATATTATCCCATGGGGAGCTATGAGGACAAATACATACAATGGACTATGTTACGACAGCAAAGGGATCAAGATGTGCATGAGCTGACGAATTTGTTCCATACCATGTGCACAAAGTTGGGTATCAAAGATTTGGAGAAAAAAATGGTGTTGAAGTACCGCAGTTTTCTGCATAGATACATTCAATAGGAAATGGAATTCCTCGACATCTCCTCGCTTGGTGTTGCATACCAGTATGTTACTAAGATTTAGCAGGAATTCAAACAGAAGAAGCGAGACTTTGGATCCGCAAATCCAAAGGAAGGGAAAGTCGACCCCAAACTGCAAAACAAAGGACATAGCTAAGGCGGGGCAGCCTAGGACAACTCGCCAAAGTCACAAGCAGAGATCAACACCGTGAAGCCAAATAAGGACATGGGAAAGTGGTGTGAGTTCCATAATAGCTCCACTCATAACACAAATGAGTGTTGAGCCAAGAAGTCAATGGTGGTCGAGTTGAAGGTTTCTGAATCAGATGCATGTTCCGACTCTGAGTCAGCACCTGATAAGGGCAATGGCAAAGGAAAGCAGATTATTGATGTGGATCCCATTGCCATTGTTTTCACCACCAAGATCCAGAAGGAGGAACCTGAAGAGCCAGAAGGAGGAACCCGAATATCCAGATGAGGGGGAGCGCCTCTTCCATTCCCATATGTGGGTGCATGGTTCCCTGCTGTAGTTTGTTATTGATGGCGGGAGTCAAAACTACCTCATTTCAACAGAGGTCGTGAAGCGGTTGGACCTTCCGACCACAACACACCCACAAACATGCACCATCAGGTGGCTTCACCAAGGACGAGATCTCAGTGTCAGCCAACAGTGTCACATTCACTACAGCATCAAGCCATTCATGGATGAGGTATTATGTGACATTACTCCTCTTGATTTTTTTGAAGTATTATTATTCCAAACATATTTGTGGAAGCGACATGTTATTTATGATTCTAGGTCTCACATTCTTATTGTTACTTTGGACAATAAGTTGTACAGAATATCTAAGGTAGCACCACCTATCTCCATCTCTTTGATAATTGCAAAACAATGCAGTAAGCTCATTTCCAAAATTGGGAAATTTGCTTTCCTGATGATCTGCCCTCATGGCCAGAAGATCATGGACACTACCTCTAGACAGGGCTCCTTCGCACGACAACAATATATGGACAAGGTTGTGGAGGAGTACAGGGACATCTTCACCTCACCCACATGGTACCTCTACATGGTCAGCTCAAGCACTCCATTGATGTGACCCCAAGCGCGCTACTACCCAATGGACCGATCTATCGGTGCTCCGTTCTAGAGAACGATGAAATCAAGAGGAAGATTCAGGAGTTGTTGCAGATAGGAATTAGGGGAATCTTGAGATCTAAAATGGGCCTCCTAAGGAAATTATAAAATAATAGTGGAAATAATAAAATAATATTTGATGACATCATCAAATTTTTTAGGGAAAAAAGAAAAAAAACTACCTTTCCAACTCGTATTTTCAACTTATCTCCCAAATTTTTTACTCAAATTTCGAGTGGGAGTACTCGTTGGATGAAAAAATTAATTCCTCATCCAAGGAGTACCCATTTTGCATACTTTCTATGGATCCAACTACATGAAAAATGAGAAATACCTAAAAAAACATGATTGCAATCACGTTTTTTCATGTATTTCTCATTTTTCGCATAGCAAGGTCCATCGAAAGTATGCAACATGGGTACTCCTTGCATGAGGAATTAAATTTTGCATCCAACAAGTACTCTCGCTCGAAATTCAAGTAAAAAATTTGGAGATAAGTTGAAAATACGAGTTGAAAAAGTTGTTTTTATTATTTCATTATTTTTTAATCTTTTTACCCTTTTGCTTAAAAAATGGTGAATCATCCCCCATGGTTGACATCATCTTCTTGAATCCTATTGGTTCTTATAAAGCTTATTTTTTTTGTACATTTTTCTTAGAAGGCCCATTTTAGACCTCAAAATTCCCTTAATGTCACATCCGGCGGAGTTCATCGCCCTGTGGTAGTCTGATCGTGTTGGTGCAAAAGAAGGATGGGACTTTGAGACTTTGTATTGAACATCGGGCGCTGAACAACATCACTCTCTGAAATAGGTATCCAATCCCATGGATTGATGACCTTCTAGACCAAATCAAGGGGGCCAAATATTTCAGTAAGATTGACTCGAAGTTTGGGTATCACCAGGTACCAATAGAACCCTTCGATGTGTGGAAGACTTCCTTCAAATCTGAGGTGGGCCTTTTTTAGTGGCTCTTCATGCCTTTCGGGTTAACGAATGCCCCCGCAACCTTCATGAGGCTGAGAGACAACATCTTGCAACCATTCATCAACTCATTCGTGGTGGTATATTTGGATCACATCCTGATCTTCAGTCAGAGCTGGGAATAACACCTCCACCACATTTGATAGGTCCTCCAAACACTGCAGTAACACAAGTTGTGTGCCAATTCTAAGAAATGCACTTTTGGCATGACCCAGGTGGATATTGGTGGCCACCCACCTATTCCACCTATACATTTAGTCAGTTTCATCATTTTCTTTAATTATAGCAGCATTTACTATTTTTAGCATTTTTTTTGGGTCATGAACTTCTGGAGCAGTTTTGACCCCCGAAATGGCATTTTTTAAAGGTTCGCAGCAAGCTCATATCCAAAGGCTAAGTCCTACCACAAATATTTTAGTACTCGAAGAGATATTTCCTATGATATATTGTATGTGCCAAACGAAGATAATATGACCAAATTACGACCCCAAGAATTTGGTTGCCCAACTAACACCAACGGGGCCCAAAAACTCTTGGTATTTCATCTCATGGGGTTAGAGTTTTATCTTATTGTTTAATGATTAAAATTCCATTGAGCCTCATTGTGATGGAGTTCAGAGGAATTTATCCGCCACATCGCTTCTCAGAGATAAGCTACCATCGCCCGAGCTAGTTTATTTTCTATTATGTTTGTAAGCATTTTTAGTATTGGATATTAATGTAATGAAGTGTTATTGTTGCTACATCTATATTTTTATGTTTATTTTTGTATTTTATTGTGTTCAGGTGTAATTCTGGATCAGTGGTATCATAGTGGTCTACTATTTCTCGATCTTTCTTTGCATGTCCCCAACAAGGTCAGGGTATAAGGAGTTAGGGCTCGATCTAGTTGAACCTTTGCAATATCAGCCTCGCAAAACCCAACAACCTCCAATAGTAGAATAAAATAAATACGAGGGAGGATGAGATCCTATCAAAAATTTTCTTAAGGAGGTCCTTGAGAAACAAAGGAACGTGATGATCGATAACTTTGCCTAGATCCTTCAACAGCTACCCATCTATGATGCATCTTCATCCATCAACCACTCTGGAGGCACCACTACTTTTAAATTACAAGTAAAATTTTACATTACCATATTTGATAGCCAAATAGATGTAAACTTCATATATATGTGGTTGAATATATTAGAAGGATATTTCTCGGTTCATGACTTTTCCAATCGGGAAAATATTACATTTTCACTCCTCAAAGTCACCCCCATGTCAAGGACTGGTGGGAACCCTATATGTTCTTGGATGCACCCACTTGGAACTATTTTCAAGATGCAATCAATGAAAAATATTATCCTGTGGGGAGATATGAGGACAAGTACATACAATGGACTACAATGCGGTAGCAAAGGGATCAAGATTTGGATGAGCTGACGAATTTGTTCCATACCCTGCGTACAAAGTTGGGTATCAAAGATTCGGAGAAACAATTGGTGTTGAAGTACCGCAATTTTCTGCACATATACATTCGAGAGGAAATGGAGTTCCTCGACATCTCCTCGCTTGGTGTTGCACACCGATATGATGCCAAGATTGAGTAGATATTCAAATAGAAGAATTGAGACTTTAAATATGTGAATAAGAAGCAAGGGAAAGGCACCCCCAAATCATAGAACAAAGGAAAGAGCCAAGGTGGGGAAGCCCACGACAACTCACCAAAGCCGCAAGAAAAGAACAATACAGTGAAGCGAAAGAAGGACACAGGAAAATGGTGTGAGTTCCATAATAGCTCCACTCACAACACGAGTGTCAGGCCAAGTATTCACTGGTGGTCGAGCTGAAGTCTTCTGAATCAAATGTATATTATGACTCTGAGTCAGAACCTGATAATGGGAATGACAAATGGAAGCAGATTATCAATGCAGAGTCCAACGCCACTATTTCCACCAAAAAAATCTAGAAGGAGGAACCCAAAGATCCAGAGGAGGGGGAGCGCCTCTTCCATTTCTAGATGTACGTGAAGGGTCCCCCGCTAGTTCATTTTTTACAATGGAAGCCAAAAGAAACTCATTTCAGTAGAGGTCATGAAGCGGTAGGGTCTGCCAACCACAACATACCCACAGTCGTACACCATTAGGTGGCTTCACCAAGGATGAGATCTTCACGTCAGCCAGTAGTGTCGCTTTCCCTATAACATCAAGCCCTTTATGAATGAGGTATTATGTGACATTTCTTCTCTTGATGTTTGTGATTGTTGGGTCCCTATAATATTAGTGTAGCCCCTTATTGTTAGTGTTAGTGTAACCCCATTATTATTATTTTTGTGCCCATGTAGTCCCCATATTGATATTATTGTGCCCCATTATTGTTGTGCCCATGTGGTCCCCATATTCTTATTTTGTCACCCCTTAGACTCCTATATGTAGAAGGTAGGTTTTGTCATTTGTATCATCCAAGAATTGTTCATTTATGTAATGTAAAGGAGGTTACACCCTCGAAGAGGCTGATTTCTAAGTCGTTGATCTATATTTTCTTCTATTTTGTGAGTTGGTTTCATAACATTTAGTATCATAGCTTTGGATTCTAGGGTTTCATTGTTACAAACAAGTCATCTTGGAATTTTCGTTGTAACCTTTTTTCTAAAAGGGTTTAGAAGCTGTAATTTTTACCACGAGAAGCCAAAATCTTGAGGAACTTCTAGTAAAAATTTCAAATCTCGGTTTCTTTATATTTTCAGATATATGATCTAAGGAAGTTAGGTTTTTTGCAGGCTCCAGAATTTCATCTCAAACAGGTGACCAAGGGAAAATCGTCATAACTTTTGTTTCAGACATCGGATTTGAATTATATAAAAATTGGTCGAAATTTCATGGACTGTAGTTTCTTGTGATTCAATTTCGGGGCTGAAGTTCAAGACAGCGACACGTGGCATTTCATACAAGTTCGCTCTACTAAACCAATCCACAACTAGGTCATTGTCGGATATTGGGCATGACTTTAGCTTGAATAATACAAATTAGGTCTGACCTGTGGAATTGGAAATAAGACTTAGATGGCTACCTTAGGACCAAAGTTTAGATCTTGGAGATCCAAAATTACAGAGTTACAACCATTTCAAGGTCGAGCTCCTAAAAGCAAGAAAAATGTGTGTTAAAAAAAAAAAAAAATGCATAAATTATGTCTGAAAAACCAGTTTGAAGTGATTCCAAGGGAATATTGAAGCATAGATATCTGTATTGGGTTCTAAAATTCCTCCAAAAAATAATTATACACCCATTAATACCTCATAAAACTCTACTAGGACCCATGAAGAAGAACAATTTCAGCATGATATATCAAAATTACTAGACCAAGTGCAACAATTGTCTCTCTCACAAAGAGTAACCAAAAAAAAAAATGGAAGCTAAGATGGATGGTTTAAAGAATGGTTTAAAAACATACATGGAAGCTTTGAATGATGGTTTAAAATCAAACATGGAATGCATAGAAGCAAAAATGAAAGGAAACATGGAAGATTTGAAGAATGGTTTAAAAACATACATGGAAGGTTTAACAAAGTTGCTACAAGAAATGCTTCCTAATGGCAAAAAGGTATTATATGAAACTCATGATGAGAGAAAAATAAATGTTAATCATTATTTCATAGACTCTAATTCTAAAGATAGATATGAGGGAGTTTGATGGCAAGGATCCGATAACATGGATATTACAAATGGAGTAATACTTTGAGCTCCATAATGTGCAACACACACAAAGGATATGCATTGCAACTTTATATTTAGAAAAAAAATCAGTTTGTATGGTATCGATGGCTTTTTTCTCATAAACCACTTGTCACTTAGTCATTTTTTACGTAGGTAATAATAAAAAATTATGAGGATACAAAGAGAATGTTATGAATCTAAGTTCATAACTATTTAGAATAAGTTCCTGTTTTATTAATTTAATTATGAATGTAATTAGTTAGTTAAATAATTGATTAAATTAAATGAAGAGACATCAGTCCCAAAGGGGCACGTCTCTCTAATTGGGCGTGGCCAGTCAACTCCTATTTAAAGGAGCACCGCCTCAGCCTTGTAATCATCATTCATCATATCAATATATATTTATCTCTTTTAAATCTTGAGAAATCTTCAAGAACTACAGAAATTAACTGATTATCTAGCTGCCCAGGAATCGATCGTATAGGCTACACGCTTCAGTGGTATCAAAGCCAGAGCAGCCAGTACGGCTATGATCAGACAGAACATGATTAAAGCATTGCAGCAGTGTTCAATCTGTATGGCTGAATTGGAATTGGACTGAGAATCAGAAAGAAAAAAAAACCCTTTACACAGCGGCATTTAACCAATCATCTGTACGGTGTATGATTGAACCGTACGAAATCGGTGTGCGGACGGTTGAAAATTTGATCAATTTAAATTTCCGTACAGAATCGTACGCTGTACGGAATCGTACGTCCGTACGGAAACAGGCTGTGGAAATTTTCTATAATAAAAATCGATTTAAAATTTTTTTAGTGAAACACTGGTCGAAATAAATTGATCGATTCATATTGCCGTACAGAATCGATTTATATTGCCGGACGGTTGAAAATTTGACCGATTTAAATTGTTGTACAGAATTGTACGTCCGTACGGAATCAGTTCGTGGAAATAATTATTAAAAAAAAAAAAAATCGAAAAACATTAGTGAAGAATTGGTCGAATCGGAACGTCGTTTGGGCATAAAAATTATATAATACATAAATTATATATATGTTTTATAATTTATATAACATATAATTATATATGTTTTATAATACACATATATATATAATTTATAAAAACTTATAATTTTATTAAATAATAATAATAATAATAATTTAATTTATTTAATTAAATTATTAAAATTATTATTTAATTAGTTAAAAAAAAAAAAAAAAAATCGCTCCTAAGAAGAAAAAAAATAATAAAATGACAAAGGACAATGATGATACAAAAAGGATAAATGAATGCGAAAACAATATTGAGAAGATAACAAAGCAGCAGGATGAAATGGCCAAGGATCTCTTAGATATAAAAGATATGTTAGCACATCGCTTAAGAACCCCAGAGGAGAGTTCTCCAGATCACGACTTCCAAAGGAATTTTCATGGACAAATACCGCAAATACAGTTTGAAGGAAGTCAATACTACACTAAATCATCATAAGGGAATTTCCTTAGAATTAAAAGTAAATTACCTACATATGATGGTAAAGACCATCGGGGTGCCATCGTTTGGGTAAACAAAATGGAGGCCATTTTTGCAGCAAATCCACCATTAGGTTCGCAAGAAAAAGTCATAACAGCATCCAACTCCCTGGAAGGAGAAGCATATGACTGGTATATGTGGTGGTCCCCTAAGTGTAGTGGTCTTACATTCACTTGGGAAAATTTAAAGAACTCTCTGTTGAAAAGATTTCATGATGAGGAAGAGGATGATGTATATGAGAGATTTGTTCACCTCAAGCAGAAGGGATCGGTGAGTGAATACACTCACGAATGGGAAGTATTAGCAATAAGGCAAAGAGGATTTTCAGGCGAAGAACTATTAAAAATGTATCGTTGTGGCTTCAAAGACTACATTCGGGAAGAGTTAAAATTGTATAAACCCAATACTGTTGATGAAGCCAGACATGCCGCCATAATTATTGAACGAAAATATAAAGTCCATAGAAACCCATATGCTAATAATGAGAGGGTAGTTAGTTATGCTAACGGGAAATCAGGTAAAACACCCATGGAGAAGTCAACCAAATACATTCCCCCACCAATGCGCAATGAAGGAAAACAACCAACTAATGTTGAAAGAAAAAAAGAAGGGAAATGTTGGAAGTGTGGAGACAAATATTTCGCAGGACATAAATGTGCAAACCAAAAACTTTATAACTGTGAAGCAGAACAAGATGGGGATTCACAAGAAGATAGCACTGACAAGGAGAGCAATGAAGAAAGTGAAAACTCAAATCCAGAACAAGATGAAGATATTCCACGAATTTCGCTCGCAACCATCACAAGGATAGCTCAACCACAAACATTAAAACTTAAAGGTCACATTAAGAAGCAGAATGTTATAGTCCTAATAGATTCTGGGAGTACACACAAATTTGTGGATGTTAATGTTGCAAAAAGACTAAAATTTTTTGCTTACCCTGTAGCAAACTTAAAAGTAATGGTAGCAGATGGTAAACGAATAGATGGAATAGGCAAGTGCCATAAGGTCAAGTTACAATTGAGTGAATATGAGACAGAAACTAGTTTTTATATGGTTCCCCTAGGGGGAGTAGATGTCGTTTTAGGGATAGAATGGTTGCGGACATTAGGTACATACTCAGCAAATCACATAAAGCAATTTATTAAGTTTAAAATGGATGGAAGAAGATACAAGTTAATGGGGTTCAATGCCCCACCTACTCAAGTTGTCTCTGCTCAACAAATGAAAAAACTCATTCGCAAGGGAGCTCCAGCATTTTTGGCACAATGTCAACAATTGGAGTTACTATCAATGGAAGGGGACTCACAGTCCATGGAAATTTCATCTTTAATCCAAAAATACAAGACAGTTTTTCGAGACTTACCAATGGAGTTACCCCCTAAAAGGAAGATCGAACACATTATCGAGACCAAACCAGACTCTACACCAGTAAATGTCAAACCATATCGTTACCCACATCATCACAAAACAGAGATAGAACGATTAATACAAGACTTGTTGGAGCATGGGATCATAACAAAGAGTAGAAGCCCGTATGCTGCTCCAGTGGTGTTAGTTAGGAAGAAAGATGGATCTTTCGGACTATGTATAGATTATAGAGGGTTGAATAAAATCACGATTAAACATAAGTTTCCAATTCCATTCATTGATGAGATGTTGGATGAGTTACATGGTGCAGAATATTTTTCAAAATTAGATTTAAGATCAGGTTATTACCAAATACGGGTAAGACTAGAAGACGTCGAGAAAACAGCTTTCCGAACCCATGAAGGACATTATGAGTTCAAAGTCATGCCGTTTGGACTAACAAATGCACCAGCAACTTTCCAAGCTACCATGAATGATCTCTTCCACCCATATTTGCGGAAGTTTGTATTAGTTTTTTTTGACGATATCCTCGTGTATAGCAAGACATGGAAGGAACATCTCAAACATTTGGAGACAGTACTATCTGTTTTAGAAAAGAATCAATTTTATGCTAAATTGTCAAAGTGCACCTTCGGGCAGAAGGAAGTTGAATACCTTGGACACGTTATATCTAGGGAGGGAGTCAAAGTAGACCCCAACAAAATTAAGGCAATCAGAGAATGGCCTAAACCCAAGAACATATCGAAGCTAAGAGGATTTCTAGGTCTCACCGGTTATTATAGAAGGTTTATAAAAAATTACGCACAATTGACAACACCCCTGACTAATTTACTAAAAAAGAATGCGTTTCAGTGGGACAATCAAGCAGATAAGTGTTTTGAGAAATTAAAAGAAGTGATGTCAACCACACCGGTACTTGCAACGCCCGACTTCTCCAAATCATTTGTAGTTGAATGTGATGCTTCGGGTTTTGGAATTGGAGCTGTATTAATGCAGGATAACCACCCTATAGCATTCGAAAGTCACAAACTGAATAAACGAGAAGGGCTAAAATCAACATACCAAAAAGAAATGCTCGCCATCATACATGCATTAACTAAGTGGCGCCAATACTTGCTTGGAAGTAAATTTTCAATTCGAACTGACCACAATAGTCTGCAATTCTTACTTCAGCAAAAGACTTTGTCAACAGAGCAACAGAAATGGATGGAGAAGCTGTCAGCATTCAATTTGGAAATATTACACAAAAAAGGGAAGGAAAATGTCGTCGCAGATGCTCTTTCACGTAAAGATGACGACCACACCACTTGTGCCGCCATGGTTGTTGTTCCAGATTGGTTGGATGAAATAAGAGCCGAATATGCCAAGGATGAAGATTGTGACACTATGATTAAGAATATTAGTCAATATGTCAATTTCGAATGGAAGAATGACATCTTATGGTATAAGAATAGAATTTATCTAACACCAGCATCCAAATTTAAGTCGAAAATCTTAAGGGAATCACACAGTTCACCAGCTGCTGGACATGTTGGATTCTATAAAACTTACTATAACATTCGACAGTCATTCTATTGGAAGGGCATGAGCAAGGAGATTCAGAAATATGTTGCTGAATGTGATGTTTTCCAAAGAAATAAAAGTGAGAACATTCCAACACCAGGTCTGTTACACCCCTTACATATACCAGATCAGAAATGGGAAGAGATCTCGATGGATTTTATAGAAGGATTACCTGTATCAGACGACAAAGATAAGATATTTGTCGTAGTAGATAGGCTCACAAAGTATACCCATTTTATGGCTATTAAGAAAACTGACACAACTAAGCAAATTGCAGAGACATTTTGTAAAAACATATACAAATTACATGGGTTTCCCAAGATCATAGTCAGTGATAGAGACGCTAGGTTCAAAGGAAATTTATGGAAGGAATTCTGCCACCAGGTAGGAATATCCCTCAACATGAGTACAACCTATCACCCCCAGACAGATGCGCAGACTGAAGTGGTAAATAAATGTTTAGAAACGTATCTTCGTTGTTTTGTCACTGACAAACAAGGTAGGTGGACCCAATGGCTACATCTGGCAGATTGGTGGTATAATACCACCTACGATATATCGGCAAAAATGACGCCCTTCCAAGCTCTTTATGGTTATGAACCACCGAATTGAAAGATTTTGCACTTCTTAATTCTAAAGTCCCAGCCGTAAAAAATCACTTGGAAGAAAACCAAAGAATCATCAATTTATTAAAAGAAAATCTAACCCTGGCACGTAATAGAATGAAACAACAAGCCGATCAACATTGCACTGAAAGAGAATTTGAAGTAGGAGATTGGGTTTTTGTTAGGCTTCAACCTTACAAGCAGTTGTCGTTAAAACAACAAGGCAAAAATAAACTATCACCAAAATATTATGGGCCATATCAAATAGTCAAGAAGATCAGTCCTGTAGCTTATGGTTTAAAGTTACCAGATAAGTGTCGAATCCATAGTACTTTTCATGTATCAAATCTCAAAAAAGTACTAGGGCAGAACCAAATAGCACAAACAGAAATACCAGAGATTGATGAAGAAGGAAGAATCATCCTAGAACCAGAGGGCATACTTGCTACACGAGAAAAGGTTTTACGGTCAAAGACAATAAAAGAATACCTCATTAAATGGAAAAGGCTACCCGAGGAAGATTCATCGTGGGAGTCGGAACGTTTCATTCGCCAACACCCAAGTCTACCTATGCTTTGAGGACAAAGCATCTTAAGGGGAAGGCAATGTTATGAATCTAAGTTCATAACTATTTAGAATATGTTCTTGTTTTATTAATTTAATTATGAATATAATTAGTTAGTTAAATAATTAATTAAATGAAATGAAGAGGCATCATTTCCAAAGGACGTGTCTCTCTAATTGGGCGTGGCTAGTCAACTCCTATTTAAAGGAGCACCGCCTCAGCCTTGTAATCATCAATCATCATATCAATATATATTTATCTCTTTTAAATCTTGAGAAATCATCAGGAATTACAGAAATTAACTGATTATCTAGCTACCCAGAAATCGATCGTACAGGCTACACGCTTCGCAGAAACACCTTCTTTAACCAATTGATAAATCTCAAACAAAAGGGTTCAATGGAAAAGCACATTGAGGACTTCTAAAAATTTAATATCAGGGTAGCAGATACTTCAGAGGAGCATAGGATTAATGTCTTCATACAGACTTTAAAGGATAATATCCAACATGAGGTTCACCTTTGGGAACCTGATTCATTGGAGAAGGCATTCAGGCTGGCAAGAAAAATTGAAATCAAAATTATGTCGACAAGGAAACCTATCATTCACAACTATATGATGGAAGTGTTGCTACTCCTAGCCTTCCACAACCTACAAGGTTGACACCACAACATTTGGAAGAAAAAAGAGGAAAAGGGCTATGTTACAGTTCTGATAGAAAATACACTAAATTTTATAAGTGTGCTAAGAATAAATTAATTTACATAGATTGTGAAGAGGAGGAAGAAAAGGAACAAGAGAATTCAAAAGAAAATAATATACAACAGGAACCAACGAAAGAGAAAAAATAAATAAATCCGACCATATCTTGTAATGCATTGGCAAGAATTACTACTCCTCAAACTCTCAAGATAGAAGGACATATCAAGAAGAAAAAGGTAATAATGTTGATTGATTTGGGTAGTATCCATAATTTTATTCATTATAAGATAGCCAACGAATTGAATTGCTTCCTATATCCAACACTAGATTGTCAAGTGATTGTTGCAAATGGAGGAATTATAAATTTCTCTCGAAAGTGTCATAATATCAAGCTAACCATGGGGGAATATGTATTGAATAGTCCAATGCTTTCAATTTCAATTGGTTTTTCTGATGTTGTACTAGGAGTTCGATGGTTACAATCCTTTAGGACTATAGCTTTCAATTTTCAACAAATTTTCTTGAATTTTTTTTTTGGGAAGGAAAGGAAGTTGAATTACGGGGAATTGCAGGGAAACCAGGAAAGATAATCAGATCTAATGTCATTAAAAATCTTCTTAAGAAATAACAATGAGGTATAATTGAACAACTATTCTCACTAAAGGTTCAAGCATTGGAAGATCACATCGAGCATCAACAACAAATTCTCCAACTCTTAAAGGATAACCTCACTTTGGTGCATAAGGAAACGAAAAAAAAAAAAGGTAAATCAACATCACAGCGAAAGAGGCTTTGATGTAGGTGACTGGGTATTGTTACAGATACAACCATACAAACAAATTTCCCTCAAGCAAGCTAAGAAGGATAATAAATTATCACCAAATTATTATGGTCCTTATAGTGTGTTGCAAAATATTGGTACTATGTCACACAAATTGGAGCTTCCAACATCTTCCAGAGTGCACCAAGTTTTCCATGTTTCATGCTTAAAGAAGGTTATAGGTGACAATCTCTCAACTCAAACAATATTTCCAAAACTTTATGAGGAAGGAAAAATAATATTGGAACCTGAAGCAGTCACAAAAACAATAATGCAACAGCTACGAAATCGATCAATTTCAGAGTATCTCATCAAATGGAAGAACTTACCCGTTGAAGATTCTACATGGGAGTATGAGAATTTTATACATAAGCATACATAACTACTCAAGTGTTAAGAACAACACTTGGTTGAAGGAGAAGGGCATGTTAGGTCCCTATAATACTAGTGTAGCCCCTTATTGTTATTGTTAGTGTAACCCCATTATCGTTATTGTTGTGCCCATGTAGTCCCCATATTGTTATTATTGTGCACCATAGGTGTAGCCCCATTATTGTTGTTCCCATGTGGTCCCCATATTGTTATATTGTGCCCCCTTAAACTCCTATATATAGAAGGTAGGTTTCGTAATTTCTATCATCCGAGAATTGTTCATTTATGTAATGTAAAGGAGGTTTCCCCCTCGAAGAGGATGATTTCTAAGTCGTTGATCTATATTTTCTTATATTTTGTGAGTTGGTTTCATAACACTGATGTATTATTCGGTCATCCATACTTGTGGAAGTGACATTTTATGTATGAGTCTAGGCCTCTTGTTGTTATTGTTACTTTCAGCAATAATTTGTACTGGATACCAGAGGTAGCACTGCCTACCACCATTTCTTTGATCACTACAAAAAAATGCAATAAGCTCATTTCCAAAACCGAGAAATTTGTTTTCCCAATGATTCGCCCTCTGGGCCAAAATAATATCGTGGCCACGACCTCTAGACAGGGCTCCTCCGCACAACAACAACAGATGGACAAGGTCGTGGAGGAGTATGGGGACATCTTCAACTCACCCGTAGGGGTACCGCTGCATTATCAGGTCAAGCACTCCATCGATATAACCCCAGGTGCGCCACTACCCAATGAACCGATCTATCAACACTTCACTCTAGATAATGACAAATTCAAGAGGTAGATTCATTTGTTGCTACAGAAAGGCCACATCTGGTCAATTTCATCACACTATGCTAGCTCGATCGTGTTGGTGGAGAAGAAGGATGGGACTTGGAGACTCGGTATTGACTATCGAACGATGAACAATTTCATTGTCTGGAATAGGTATCCAATTTCGTGGATTGATGACCTTCTGGACCAACTCAAGGGGGCCCAACATTTGAGCAATATTGACTTGAATTCTGGGTATCACCAAGTACCAATCGAACCATCCGATGTGTGGAAGACTACCTTCAAATCCAAGGAGGGCCATTTTGAGTGGTTAATCATGCCTTTCGGGTTGAAGAATGCCCCCATAACCTTCATGAGGTTGATGGAAGACATCTTGTGGCAATTCACAAACTCATTCGTGGTGGTGTATATGGATGACATCCTGATCTTCATCCAGAGCTAGGAAAAGAACCTCCACCACATTCGACAAGTCCTCCAAACACTGTGACAACACAAATTGTGTGCCAATTTGTAGAAAGGAATTTTTGGCGTGATCCAGGTTAAATATATTGGATACATCATTAATGAGCGGGGGGTGCATGTGGACCCTACCAAGATTCAGTTCATTCAGGATAGGCCAGCCCCAACCACTCTAATAGAGCTCTGCATCTTTCTGGGTCTTGCCAATTTCTACCGCATGTTCATGTTTGGGTTCTCTCATATCACTTGGTATTTGAGTCAAGTCACCAAAGGGAGAGAAAAAGACAAATTATTTTGGTCTAAATCTCAACAGAAGGCATTCGCAAAATTGAAGCATCGCCTATGTTCTGCACTAGCACTCATATTACCAGAATTGTAGCAACCATTTGATATCAAGACAAATGCCTCTCATTATGTTATTGGGGCAGTTCTGTTGATTTTTGGGTAGCATCGGATGTGCCCTAGATCTGAAACTTTGTGGAGGGGATAGAACAAATGAGATCTCTAAGACCCAGAAAATGTTTGGATAAATTCCACTCGGAACTCAAGTTATTCCAATAATTAATTATTTTAATGGAGACCCTAAGTCTAACTTAGAGAAATTAAATAATTAAAGAGAATTAATTTAAACATGTGGTTGAGAATTTTCTAAGTGAAGAGGATCAAGTATTTTCTAATCTTAGTCGTTTCTTAGAGATTAGATCATGGTCGTTGATTGTTCAATGAGAAAAGTATTAAAGGAAGGCTTGGTGTCATTTGGAGAACATACAAAGAGTGACAACACTTAAGCTAAGTCAAAATTCTCGGGCGCGGTTTGCTGAGAATTTTCGAGTGATCTTACAGTGCAGTGAGGGGAATATCGGTAGTGTAATTTTAGATTTGAAGGTCGAGAATACATTGGTAGAGAGGCAGATCCGTACCAGAGCAGCGCAGAGACCCAACAAGGGTAACGCAGTCCAGCCAGGGTCATCTAATGAGGAGGTTATACTCAATATCATGGTCAAGAAATATGAAAGGAGAGGCGTAAGCATGGCTCAACCGATGATAATGGAGAGGAATTTCCCTCTAATGTTGAACAGTAACCTAGACATATTCCATATCATACAGGAAGTATCATAAAAAGTATTGTTGCATATAATTAAAGAAAGAGAAAGAGGCTTGACCTTTATTTAAGGACTTACCTAAGATATGAGCCTCATGCAGTCTAGAGAGGGTGACGCAGAGGTTGTGTAGGCCGAGTAGGGGTGGCGTAGCCCTAGCCAGAGTAGCGCAGAGGCTCACACAGGACTGGAGGATTGACGCAGAGCTGGAAAAGGCATCGTTCGGGTTCTATTGGGCCAAAAAGGGCTCACTTTTAGCAGATCCAGAAGGTGGGAATAAGCCACACTAAAGGGTGACGCAGTGAATATGTAGAAACATGTGGGGTTATTCATTCTTAGTTGAATCATCCATATTTTTTGTCTCCGAGAGATAGAGGTACATCTGCTGAGATTTTTTTTGTTTCAGTAAACCATGTCTGGTGCCCTTTATTGTATTCAAAATTCTGCATAATAATAAAAACCCTTTAAGAGTTGTTGCACCAGTTTTCCCACATTATGTTTTTTCGGGGACATTTTTCCGAAAAATATTGTGTGTCCTTTGTCATGTGTGCTTATTTCTTCAGTACTTGATATGTATGTATGTGTAGATCTACAATGTGTTTACTTTGTTGTTTTATAAATATTTCTAAAAATAACTTGTAAATGTAAAAAAACAAGTAGGAGAAGTAAACCAAATTTCTGCAGTAGAAATTTATGTTAAGTAGTTTCAGGAATTTTCAGAGTTCTTAATTAGCAGGGGCATCTAGTGGCATATCACAATGAGACACTTTCAGACACAGTCCGGAAGTATCCCACCTATGACAAAGAGATGTATTCCATTGTGCAGGCTTTCCGACAATGGAGGCATTATATTTTGGCAAAGGAAATGATCATCCACACAGATCATCGACCCCTGTAGTTCATACAGACACAAGGGAAGTTGCAAAAAGGTCGCCATCATAAATGGTCCACATACCTGCAACAGTTCCATTTTAACATAAATTACAAGAAGGGTAACACCAATAATGTTGCAGACTGTCTCAGTCAACCACCAATCGTGGCGCTAATCACTGTGCTCGACTCTTGTGGGCATGAGACTTCAGGTTGGTTGCATCTTTACAAAAGTGATCCAAAATTCGGCAACACATACTAGACGCTCCTGGAAGGTAAGAAAGTTCTAAATTTTCACCTCCAGGATGCACTGTTATGCCACATGGGACACCTGTGTGTTCCTTCAAACGAGTGTGCCAAGATGATTTGGAAAGCGCACTACAGTGGGGTCATTGGACATTTAGGGGATGAAAAACAATGGCAGTTTTGTAGAAGTATTTCTATTGGTTGAACCTTCGAGAGGATGTCGGGAAGTACATCAGATATTGCACTTCTTGCGCCATTTCCAAACTTACCATCAAAAGGAAATGCCTATATACTCTATTGCCTACCCCTAGTCGACCTTGGAAATCCATCTCCATGTATTACATGTCGGGCCTTCCTTCTACTAGGCATGAAAATGATTGTATTTTTGTGGTCGTCGACAGATTCTCTAAGATGGCCATTATGGTGGCCTACAAGAAGAATATCACAACAGAAGCCATTGCTAAACTGTTCTTTGAACGAGTGTGGGTAGACTTTGGGATATCACAATCCATTATCTCAAATCGAGACAACAGGTTTCTCAGTACATTTTCGTCAAGTCTCTCGTCAATGTTGGAAACCAAGCTCACTAAGTCCACAATGTTCCACCCCCAAACTGATGGCCAAAAAAAGGTCATTAACAGGATGATCGTACACATCCTACGCATGTACAACTCGAAGCATCCACACACATGGGATGAAATCCTCCCCTATGTCCAGCACAACTATAACTGGGCTCTCCAAAGATCATCTAGCCACAACACCTTTCAGGTGGGTTGGGATTCCAACCACTATGTCCTATTGATGTTTCCATGCTATTGAGGCTACTTAGGCAGCTTCGGTTCATTTCCAGTCCGAAGCTAACAAGGCAAACAACTTCATTGATTGCATTCAACACATCCGAAGATAGGTCTGTGACATAATGGACAGAGCTAATTCTAAGTACAAGCAGTGACATGATCAGCATCGGGTGCCACACAACCTCCAGGTGAGGGACAAAGTTTGGCTACATTTTTAGGAGTGCCTTGATGGACCGCACTGTAAGCTTCCTCTGCTCCGATATGGGCCACAAACCATCACCAAATTTGTAGGGGACAATGCCTTCAAGCTCAGTATTCCACCATTCCTTATTCTGCACCTAGTGTTCAGTGTGGACCGCCTTCAACCCTAATTTCCACCATTGTTGGACACATCCGACATTGCAGAACAACTCACACCAGCGGAGTTAAACCCATATTTCATTGAACAAGCCACAATTGATCGGATCATGGAAACACAGTTCAGGAACACCCACCAGCCAAGGATCCAACTATATCGAGTTGTCAAAGTAGGCCAACTCCTTCACCAGCACAAGTGGTTCACCAAGGACCAGGTTCAACAGAAATTTTTGCACCTCATGGAGGCTCTGCACGCAATGGGGAACATTGCTTCCTAAGGGGGAAGGAAAGATCTAGGTGGATATTGGTGTCCACCCATCTATTCCAACTAGACCTTTATTTGGTTTCATTAGTTTATTTATTTATAGTAGCATTACTATTTTTAGTATTTTTTCAGGTCATGAACTTCCGAAGCAGTTTTGACCCCCTAAACGACTTTTTTTTTTAGGTTCATAGCAAGCCCATGGCCAAAGCCTAGGGCATACCAAAAATCCTATAGTACTTGGAGATATCTTTCCTATCATATATTGTACGTTCCAAATGGAGGTAATATGACCAGGTTACAACCCCGGGAATTTGGTTGCCCAACTAACCCCAACGGGGTGGAAAAACTATTGGTGTTTCATCTCCTGAGTTAGGGTTTTGGTTATTTAGGGTTTTATCATGTTTTGTATTGATAAAAATTCCCTTGGGCCTCATTTTAATGGATTTCAGAGCCATTTAGCCGCCACATCTCTTCTCAGAGATAAGCTACCATCACCTAAGCTAATTTATTTTCCATTTTATCTGTAAGCATTTCGAGTATTTGATATTAATGAAATGAAGTGTTATTCATGTTGCATCTCTATATTTATGTTTATTTATGTATTTTATTGTGTTCCTTCATAAGTTTGGATTAGTGGTATTAGAGTGGTATGCTCTCTCTCGATCTTTCTTTGCATGTCCCAACAAGGTCAGGCTATAAGGAGTTAGCGCTTGATCTGGTTGAACCTTTGCAAGATCAACCATGCAAAACCTAATGACCTCCCATTGTGGAAGAAAAATAAAGATGAGGGAGAAGGAGATCCTATCAAAATATTGCTCGAGGAGGCCCTCAAGAAACAAACGAACGCGATTATGGATAACTTTGTCAAGATCCTTCAACGACTACCCATCGACGGTGCACCTTCATCCAAAAGCCACTCTAGAGGTGCCACTCCTTTTAAGGTACAAGTAAAATTTTACATTCCCATATTTTAGGGAAAAATAGATGCAGACATTGTATATAGATATTTGAATCTATTAGAAGGATATTTCTTGGTTCATGACTTTTCCAATCGAGAAAACATTAGTTTTTCACTCCTTAAAGTCGCCCCCCATATCAAGGACTGGTGGGAAATCTACTGTGAGAAAAAGGATGAGAGGGAACCCTCTTTGTTCTCCCCCACATGCCATTCAAAATATTTTCTAGATGCCATCAACGAACAATATTATCCCATGGGGAGCAATGAGGACAAGTACATACAACGGAATATGTTGCGGCAGCAAAGGGATCAATATGTGCATCGGCTGACGAATTGTTTCCATGCCTTAGGCACAAAGTTAGGTATCAAAGATATATTCAGGAGGAAATGGAGTTCCTCAACATCTCCTCGCTTAGTGCTGCATACCGGTATGCTTCCAAGATTGAACAGAAATTCAAAAAGAAGAAGTGATACTTTGGATCTGCGAATCAAAATCAAGGGAAAGGCGCCCCAAACTACAGAACAAAGGACATAGCCAAGGCAGGGTGGCCTCGGAAAGCCTTCCAAAGGCATAACTGAACAACAACACCCTGAATCCAAAGAAGGACACTGGAAAGTGGTGTGAGTTCCATAATAGCTCTAATCACAACACAAGTGAGTGTCAGGGCAAGCAGTCACTGGTGGCTGAGCTAAAGGATTTTGAATCAGATGCATGTTCTGAATCTAAGTTAGAACCCGACAAGGGGAATGAAAAAAGGAAGAAGATTATCGATGTAGAGCCCAACGCCACCATTGCCACCACAAAAATTCATAAGGAGGAACCCGAAGATGCAGAGGAGGGGAAGCACCTCTTCCATTCCCAGATGTGGGTGAAGGTTTCATTGCTGCAATTCATTGTTGACATCGGGAGCCAAAAGAACCTCATTTCAGCGGAGTTCATGAACTAGTTGGGCTTGTTGGCCACAGTGCGCCCATAGTCGTACACCATTGGGTGGCTTCACCAAGGACAGGATATTCACGTCAGCCAACAGTGTCACGTTCGCTACAACATGAAGCCCTTCACAGATGAGGTATTATGTGACATTTCTCCTCTTGATGTTTGTGATGTATTATTAGGCCAAGCATACTTGTGGAAGTGACATGTTGTGTATGAGTGTAGGCCTCGCGTTGTTATTGTTACTTTGGGCAATAAGTTGTACAGGATACCAGAAGTAGTACTGCCTACCTCCATCTCTTTGATGATTGCAAAAAAATGCAGCAAGCTAATTTCCAAAACCAGGAAATTTTTTTTCCTGATTATTCGCCCTTAGGACCAGAAGAATATCATGGCCACGACCTCTAAACAAGGCTCCTCCACACGACAACAACAGTTTTACAAGGTCGTGGAGGAGTACGGGGAAATATTCAACTCACCTGTAGGTGTACCTCTGCATTTTCAGGTCAACCATTCCATCAATCTAACCCTAGGCACTCCATTACCTAATGGGTCGATTTATCAGTGCTCCATTATGGAGAATGACGAAATCAAGAGGAAAATTTGGGATTTGTTGCAGAAAGGTCACATTCGGTCATGTTCATCGCCCTGTGGTAGCTCGATCTTTTTGGTGCAAAAGAAGAATGGGACTCAGAGACTATGTATTGACTATCGGGAGCTGAACAAGATCACTATCCGGAATAGGTATACGATCCCATAGATTGATGACCTTTTGGACCAACTCAAGGGGGGGAATATTTCATCAAGATTGACTTGAAGTCAGGGTATCACCAGGTACTAATCGAACCCTCCCATGTGTGGAACACTACCTTCAAATCCAAGGAGGGCCTTTTTGAGTGGTTGGTCATGCCTTTCAGGTTGAATAATTCACCCACAACCTCCATGAGGATGATGGAAAACATCGTGTGACCATTCACCAACTCATTCATGGTGGTGTATTTGGATGACATCGTGATCTTCAGCCAGATCTGGGAAGAGCACCACCACCACATTCGACAGGTCCTCCAAACACTGCGGCAACACAAGTTGTGTGCCAATTTTGAGAAATGCACTTTTGGAATAGCCTAGGTTCAATATCTGGGATACATTGTTGATGAGTGGGGGGTTCATGTAGACATAGCCAAGGTCCAGGTCATTCAGAATTGTCCAGCCCCAACCACTCTAATAGAGCTCCGCAATTTTTTGGGTCTTTCTAATTTCTACCTCAAGTTCGTGTTGGGGTTCTCTCATATCACTTGGCCTTTGAGTCAATTCACCAAAGGGGGAGCAAAAACCAAATTATTTTGGTCTGAATCTCAGCAGAAGGCATTCGCATAGGTGAATCATCACCTATGATTTTCACCAGTGCTCACATTACCAGACTTGCAACAACCATTTGAGATAGATTCAAACGCCTCTGACTGTGTTATTGGGGTAGTTCTTACTCAGTAGGGGCATCTAGTGGCCTATCTCAATGAGACACTTTAAGACACAATTCAGAAGTATCCCACCTATGAAAAAGAGATGTGATGCATTGTGCAGGCTTATCGACAATGTAAGCATTACATTTTGGGGAAGGAAACGATCATCTACACAAATCACCGACCCCTGCAGTTCATATAGACACAAGGGAAGTTGCAGAACGATCACCATCATAAATGTTCCACATAACTAGAATAGTTCCATTTGAAAATTAACTATAAAAATGGAAACACCAATAATGTTGCAGACTACCTCAGCTGACCGCTGATCGTGGCACTAACCACTGTGCTCGACTCTTGTGGGCACAAGACTTCGGGTTGGTCACATCTCTACAAAAGTGATCTAGAATTCGGAAACACATACCAGACGCTCCTCGAAGTTAAGAAAGTTCCAAATTTTCACCTCGAGGATGAAATGTTATTCCACCTGGGACACCTCTATGTTCCTTCAAGCGAGCATTCCAAGATGATTTTGGAACCGCACTACAGTCAGGTCATTGGAAATTTATGGGTCGAGAAAATAGTGGCATTTTTGCATAAGTATTTCTATTGGTTGGACCTTCGACAAGATGTTGGGAAGTACATCAAATCTTGCACTCCTTGCGCCATTTCCAAAACTAACATCAAAAGGAAAGGCCTATATACACCGATCCCTATCCCTAGTCGACCTTGGGAATCTATCTTCGTGGATTACATTTCGGGCCTTCCTTCTACCAAGCATGGAAATGACTGTGTTTTTGTGGTTGTCAACATATTCTCCAAAATGTCCATTATGGTGGTCTACAAGAATAATATCACAGCAGAAGCCACTACTAAATTATTGGTTGAACGAGTGTGGGTACACTTTCGGATCCCACAATATATTATCTCGGATTGGGACAACAGGTTCCTTAGTACATTTTGGTCGAGTCTCTAGTAGATGTTGGACACCAAGCTCTCTAAGTCCACAGCGTTACACCCCCAAACTAATGGCCAAACAGAGGTCGTCAACAGGATGATCGTACACATCCTATGCATGTACAACTTGAAGAATCCACGCACGTGGGATGAAATCCTCCCCTATGTCCAAGACATCTATAATAGGGCTCTCTACACATAAACTAGCCACAACCCCTTTTAGGCGCATTTAGGATTCTAGCCACTATGTCCCATTGATGTGGCCATGCCATTTGCGACTAATCAGGAAGATTCGACTCATGTCCAATCCGAAGCTGACAAGGCGAACACCTTCATTGAGTGCATTCATCACATATGCCGACAGGTCCATGAAATATTGGATAGAGTCAATGCTAAGTACAAGTAACAACATGATCAGCATCGGGTGCCACACAACTTCCAGGTGGGCGACAAAGTTTGGCTACATTTTCAGAAGGAGAGCCTCGCTGGACCGCACCACAAGCTTTGCCCGCTTCAATATGGGCCATACACCAACACCAAAGTTGTAGGGGACATTTCCTTCGAGCTCAGTATTCCACCATTCCTTGGTCTACACCCAGTGTTTAATGTGGATCACCTTCGGCTCTACTTTCCACCAATACAGGACACATCAAAAATTACAGGATAACTCACACCATCAAAGTTAAACCTAGATTGCATGGAACAAGTCACAATTGATCGAATCATGGAAACATATATCAATAACACACGCCAGCAAAGGATCCAACTATATTAATTTGTCAAAGCAGGTCAACTCCTTCACCAGGGAAAGTGTTTCACCAGGGACTAGGTTCAACAGATATTTTCTCATATCATGGAGGCTCTACATGCAATGGGGACTATTGGTTCCTAAGGGGGGAGGAATGATCCAAGTGGATATTGGTAGCCACCCACCTATTCCACCTAGACTTGTAGTCAGTTTCATTAGTTTCTTTGTTTATAGTAGCATTTACTATTTTTAGCATTTTTTCGGGTCTTGAACTTCTAGAGCAGTTTTGACCCCCTAAAAGATGTTTTTTTAGGTCCGAAGTAGGCCCAAGGCCATAAGAAACATCCTACCGCAAATCCTATAGTACTCAGAGAGATTTTTTGGATCATATATTATACGTGCCAAACATAGATAATATGACAAATTTATGACCCTGGGTATTTGGTTTCGCAACTAACCCCAACGGGGCCCGCAAACCCTTGATGTTTCATCTCATGGGTTAGGGTTTTGGTTGTTTAGGGTTTTCTCATGTTGTTTAATGATAAAATTCCCTTTAGCCTCATTTTAATGGAGTTCAAAGGCATGTAGCTACCACATGTCTTCTCAAAGATAAGCTACCATCGCCTGAGCTAGTTTATTTTCCACTATGTCGATAAGCATTGTCAGTATTTTATATTAATGAATGAAGTGTTATTCCTAATGCATCTATGTGTTAATGTTTATTTATATATTTTATTGTGTTCCTGCATAAGTATGGATCATAAAAACCCCTATTCTGATAGGACGCATGGCAGCAACTCCCAAACCTAATTAGGGATCAATTCACTGCGCTACACACTTCAATGCAGGGGAAACGAAAATACAAAGTGGCTCACTATTGGAATCCAAGCAACGAAAATGATAGATGGAGAGAATGGATTGAGGACAAATATTGGGATCCATTACCAGAGGGTTTTGATTGGGCTAATTTCGAAAGCGTAATTCAAGAAAGGAAAATCCAATTTGATAAATGGAAGGGCAAGTTCAAGTGGGAAAAAAACTCAACTAGGCACTTCAATCTCAAGAAGGCTTACAGTTATAAGGCAAAACACAATCAAATCTAGTCACAGTGGAAATGGAAAACTTTATGGAACAGACAATTTGGCAAAAAATATCCATATTTCTATGGCTAACAACGCAGGGAAATATTCTCACTTGGGATAATCTTTTAAAATGTGGCTTCAAACTCCCCTCAAGATGCCCTCTATGTGAATTCAAGGAGGAAAGCATCAAACACCTGCTAAATGTCTCTAATTACACCAATTCTCTATGGGGATGGGTTGATATGGTTTTCAGAACCTCAGACAGAAACAAGGCATTCATCCTGAGCACTCTAAACAATTGGAGAACTTCAATCTCCTAGCACCCGATGGTAGATAGGGCCTGGAACATGATCCTAGGCACCATATGCTGGGTTGTCTGGAAGGAAGAAATGCTCGAATTTTTAGAGGGAATTGGAAGTCAACGGACATCATCCTTGCCTCAATTATGTAGGTGGTCAGGGAATTAGTCGTTGTTGCCAATTTATTGAACTTTGATGGTCCACCTCGTCCCTCAGATCTAAGGATCATTCAACTCCTTGTGCTGCATTCGTCCCCCTTAAATACTAGGATCCCGACCATGGAGAGCACAGATGCTCCAAATAAGTGGCAACCCCTTGATAAAGATATCTTAAAATTTAACTACGATGGAGCTGTGAAAGGTAATCCAAGTGTTGCGAGATTTGGGGTAGATTTCAGGAATTATAAGGGAGAAATTTTATGGATTTATGTTGGAAATCTAGGCAAAGCCACCAACAACACTATAGAGCTCCTAGCCCTGGAGCATGGCCTGACCAATTTTAAAGTACAAGGTCTTGGGCCGATCATCTTTGAAAGAGACTTGACTCTTGCCACCATGGCCTGCCACAAACTACAAGGTGGCACTAAAGTTACCAAGGTCACAGATAACTAGAGACTAAACAAGACCCTCCACCGTATCTACCACCACTTCCAAGAGATGAGCAGGCTCCACTTCCAAGCGGTAAGACGCAAGGCCAACAATGTGGCAGACAGGTTGGCAAATGAATACATAAGTGGTAGCACACGACTTCTCTCCCTTGCATGGGGGGACCTAGAAGAAGGGCCTCTCCACCAGGATTGTACACTCATAAATAACAAGGAAAGTGAAATGTTGGGGACAGCTGGTCAAATTCAGTACAACTCTCACACCTCTCAATCATGAATTTATCTAAGCGCAGTGTTCCAAGATCCTCGCATGCAAAAAATATATGCCATAAGAATGTGATCCATCAAATCAGCCACCCATTTGGTCCCTCGACCAACTCCCTTTCCTACTCTCTCATGTTGATTATGTGCCTCACTCAGGCTGCCTTCAATGGAGCGCTCATGACAGCCTCTCTCTTGTCTCACTTGGTTGCTCACTCTCCCTATGTATACCTATTTTCGCTCCTCTATTCTCACATTTCTCATTTCAATCGCACCCCTGCTTTCATCTCCTCTTCCCTACTTCGTTCATCCTATCCCTTTACCTCTGTCCCGATGGCTTCGCGTCGAAGCTCCAACCCTATCCCTTGCCATGGGCATGGTCGTAATAATGGGTGTTGGGATACTCCTAGCATGAAACCCCACACAAGAGACGAAGCCGTGGCCATAATATTTGCCCTCAAGTATCAAGTTGCAGTCTCCCCTTAAGCTCAGGAGCACATAAATCCCTTGGAATTTCAGGCGAGGAATCTAAGAAGATGCACTACCACTGAGGAAGCGGATGCACAATTTGAAAGGACACCTAACCCTAGGCTTACCAGGGCCAAGTTGAATATCTACAGTCTCATAATTGAGTTATCTTGACAGCTCAAGACTATTTTGGGTCTGGCTCTTCAGGAGCATTCGGAGAACTCAAAGGCCCTGGAGGAAAAATCGATGCTCTCAGTGACAAATTCACAATTTATGTTGAATATGTTCACCATCACCACTTTGTTACCTGAGACTCTCCTCACTATGCTCTGCTAAAGCGTCACATGGCCACCACGCATATCAGCGAAGAAGCATCTCCAAGCGTCAAACGAGAACCGACAAGCGCTTCAACCAGTCCACAGGTTGTTGAGGATGCCCCGGCTAGAAGCACTCTAGAAAAGTTGATAAGGTTGGAATAAAACCCTTCAGAATTCTAACTCTATGGATCTCTGCTTTTCTGGTATTATCGATTATATGTTTTTTTAATGTTTCGCAACAACCAACCCCACAGAACTGGTCATCTCAGCATGACCTCAACTAGCTTTAAAATTTTGTGCCTGTGAAATCCCAAGCACATCGTGTGTGATCTTAGGCTTGGGCTTGCGAATAAAACTATCAATCCTTGGATGTTTCAAATCATCGTCTAACTCCCCATAATTTTCCATTTTTGGGTACAAGCAACACCAATGGCATTCATTTTGGCCAAACATTTGATAGATTACAGAGATATCTAGTCCATCATATTGATTAAAAGAAGGTAGCACAAAAATGACATTTTTTTTTCACAAAGTCGGGTGCTGATTTGTATTCAAAAAGGATATAAGAGTCGGAGCTCCAAATTTACATGGTGATGTTGGCGAGAGGTGGGCCAATTACAGACATTATTGGTATCAATTTCCCTTTTACATCCAACTTTCTTCACTATGAGAAAGGATGAATTGGTGAAAGTTCTTACAAATTGGAATAATAAGAAACAAAATTTGCATTTCATGTTTGATCTTTGTGTGTGTGATAAATTTGCTGCTCATTGAAATCTTCAAAATTTCCATCCGTTTCAAAATTTTGGGCTTTTTCCAAGCTGTTACTTGAAACCATAACTTGGATGCTGGAGAAAACAGACCTGTGGGACTTACAAACACTGTCTGGGCTAACAGAACCGCAAAAGTTATTATGGTGCACATGGTTTAAATAGTCTTCGAGGGGATGAGATGCGATCGTTTGATGGATGATGGCTGGATCACAAGAATGGTAGTGAATAGGAAGGGGCGTGAGGATTAAGGGAAAGTCACGGAGGGAGTAATAATAATTTTCTGCAGGTTTTACATCTGAGGGAATCGCTTCAAAAAGATCAATAGTTGTATTATGAGACTTAGCTACAAAGATAGGCATGGGTTTTCGGAGTCCGAGGGCGTTGTTCCTCTATGCAATGAGCCTGCATTGGTGTATAATTTTGTTCATGGCAAATAACACTGCTAATCAGAGTCATTACATCGAATATTTCCAACATTATGAAGACATGCTCTGTTTTCCCATTCATCTGCTTCTTTGTTGAGGGAGCGTAGAACATGGTAAAAAAGGTTTCCTTTCATCTGCTGATCAAGAGCTTGGCATCGTCCTATAATTTGTTGTAGAATAAAGTTGGAGGATTTTCTGTTGTGGACCATCAAGCTAATTACAATGGCCGAGTCTCCAATAATTATTGTTGTGCTTATGCCAAGTCTCTATAGTTGTAGCAGACCTTGATAGAGAGCTAATGCTTCTGCTTTGTTATTGGATAAATTACCCAGTCCCCATTAATATTCAATTAAAACATCACCATTACCATTACAAATGATTCCTCTAACCCCAACCATTCCTGGGTTGGATTTGGAGGCGCCATCGAAAAAAAGATAATGAGTATTGCAGTTCCTAAGCCATCGTGAAAATTCCTCATCTTTCATCTTGATTTTCTAGCTATACCTGGAGTTGGTTCTGCTAAAGGTATTAATTCTACTTTGTGATGTGTTGTTCCTGTATAGAAGATACCCTATGTAATTTCTTTCTTCAACATGACGATCCATCGTGTTTAATTTCCCTTGACATTTCATGGATAGAGCTTCCAAATTGAGACTCCAATCTTTGTTATAGAGCTTTCTGACGCTGGTTTCTTTATCTTTGAAGACCATGCAGTTTCTTGCCAACCAAATGTTCCATAGAAGAGTAAAGGGTAAGGCATTCCAGACTCTTCGGGCAATGTTATTTGTTTTTTTTTTCCAAGGATAGCTTTTTTTCCATATTTGCAGTGCTTCAGAGATGCTAGTGCTAGGCGCCCAAGGTAGATTGAGGCTCCAGAAAGCTTCCTTCCAGCAAGCTATGGCAAAGGGGCAGTCTGTGAAAAGATGTTGACTAGTCTCTTCATCTGATTGAAAATTTGGGCAGCAAGATGGGCCATTTATTCCTTGCTTTTTAAGATTCTCAGAGGTGAGGACTTTCCCTCTTAGGAGGATCCATAGAAAAAAAAATTAATTTTTGGAAGAGACTCCACCTTCCATACTATTCTCCGCTGCGCCCAAATAGACATGGGAAAATCGATGCTGCAAATATGATGGTAGGCAGCTTTAATAGTATGGATAGTACCTGAAGGATCCCATCAAAAATCATCAGAATCGGAGTGTTTTGAAGGTGCTATGCCATGGAGATGGTCTTGCAGATTGATGAGACTAATTTCTATATCAGAAGGAATGTGTGGGAAGGTCCAACCTTTCCAAGTATGAGAGTGGACATCCCACTGAGAGATCTGTTCCAAAGTTTGTATCCCTGTGCTGTTAAGAAAGGTTAGGATCTGTTGTGTACCAGGCCATCTACTTATGGGTTGTTGCCCCATTATTTTATCATCCCCAATTCTAATTTGACTGCCGCCTTTAGGCACTTTGGAAGTATTTTGTTCAAGAAATGGTATTGATTTCTTACACATCCTCCAGATTTTTTAGCACGCTCTGTTAGGGAGCTCATGTTCCAAAAGCTGGTGCCTTGGGAAGCCGAGATATTTATTTTCTAGTACTATCTTCCACCAAGAATTATTGCCAGCTATGAATCTCCAAACAAGTTTGCCATCAAAGGCAAGGTTTATAAGTTTTGAAGATCTAATTCCTAGTCCTCCTTTCTCCTGCGGTTGAATGACCTGCTTCCAGCTTATTAGATTATATTTTTTTCTTTCAGTTCTCCCCCCTTGCCAAAGAAAGTGACGAAGGAGTGCATCCACTTTATTATGAAAGCTGGCAAGGGCTTGCAGGAGTGTAAAGCAGTACAAGGGCCGGGAAGAGAGACTTACTTTAAGAAGGATTAGGCGCCCTGCTGGATTAAGCTAAGAGGTGCCCCATTGCTGCACCTTCCTGTTCATATTATCAACAATAACTTCCCAGGCTGCTACTTTCAGATTGTCGGCACTCACTGTCATACCCAAATAAGTAAAATGCTCCCAGTCCAACTTACATGGAACTCCAAAAGTATTGGCAATGCTATGAAGAGTTTGTGCAGAGGTGTTCCACCCATATATACAGCTCTTATGGCAATTAATCAAACCTCCTGAATAGCTCATGTATTTATCTAGGAGAGTTTTGAAACGACAGGCTATGATATTTGAGGCTCCCCCCATTAAAAGAGTATCGTCAGCAAACTGAGAATGATTGATGTTCTTGACTCCATTTTCAAATTTAATCCTGGTGATGAGGCCCATACGATGGTTGAAATTCAGACCTCTGCTGAAGGATTCAGCAATCAATATAAAAAGATAAGGTGAAAGCAGATAGCCTTGTCTTAGTCCTCGGGTTGATTGGAAGGAGGGTCCAGGTCTACTGTTAATAAGAGGGGAGATCCAAGGGCCTGTGATGCAGGCTTTAATAAGGTCGATGAAGGATGTGGCAAATCCCATTTTTTCTAAAACAGCAAAAAGGAAGGTGTGCTTGACTTGGTCAAAGGCATTGGCTAAGTCTAACTTTAAGATGAAGCCTTTCTCATTTCTTGCTTGACTGGAATGTATAGCCTCTTGGACAAGAAGGATGGAGTCCAAGATTTGTCTATTGGCCAAAAAACCCCCTTGATTTTTTGAAATGAGAGAGGGGAGGAGAGGTTTAGGGCGTGTGGCCAAGATTTTAGTCAATATTTTGTAAGATGAGTTGCACAAAGATATGGGTTGAAAACGAGAGAAGGACAAAGGTCAATTTTCTTTAGGAATAAGGGCAAGATGGGTGGCATTAGTAAATCCTCCTATTTTTCAATTGCGCTGAGCCCATCTTAGCATCTTGACAAAGTATTTTTTAATTGTTCCCCAGTATGTTCTGTAGAAACAAATGGGGAAGCCATCTAGACCTGGGGCTTTATCTGGCTGAAGCGCCCAAATGGCTTTTTGTATTTCTTCTTCATCAATTTCTTTGGTCAAATTTGCATTGATGTCCTCACTGATTCCTTTGGGCAAGTGTTGTAGGAGATCTGAATAATCCTTTGTTTCCTTTATCTCTGTTAAGAGACAGTTGTAATAGTCTGAGATTGTTTGTTTGATAGCTTCTTGGGTTTTTTAAGGGCAGCATTCCTCATCATTGATCACGGTGACATTATTTCTAACTTTCCGGACAGTTGCCTGCTTATGGAAGAATGCAGAATTTTTATCCCCTCCTTGAAGCCAAAGCTATCTTGACTCTATTCTCCACTTCTGCTCTTCATCTATATTAACACAGTACAACTGATAATATAAATCGCCTTCTAGTGCTTTATCCTCTTGGGAGATTCCATGCTCCTCTATTTTTTTGTGATTTTCTTCCAATTTATTTTGTATTTAAGTTTTGGCATTTTCTAGTTCTTTGTAATGCTGCTTCACCCAGTCCTTCAAGGCATGTTTTGTGTTTTTAAATTTACATTCCCAAATGAACCCCGGTGATCCTTCTATGTGATGCTGCCAAGCTGCTTTAACAATCTGGTCCACAATTGGATTGTTGCACCATAGGGAGCTGTATTTAAAAGGCAACGGCCCCAAAGGACAGTGTGTCTCAAGAACAAGGCTTGTGGGATAGTGGTCAGATGCCAAATATGGAAGAATTGCAGCATAAGTTGTGGAGTACTCAGAAAGGAGAGTGGTATTTATCAGAATTCTATCAAGCCGCTCCATTATGTTGTCTTTTCCCAGCCTGCGATTATTCCAAGTGTATCTCCGGTTTTTTGGAATGATATCAAATAAATTGTGCTCTTGCATGATTTCTTCCAGCTTTGCTCTATAAGGATCATATGCAAAGACACCTCCTCTTTTCTCATTGGAATGTAACATAAGATTGAGATATCCCCCAAGAATGATATTGTTGTTGTCTTCAGCATCAATGTCTGCTTGTAGAGTGGCCCAACATTGCTCTTTATCTCTAAAATGGTTCGGTGAGTAAATATTGTAGATGACTATTTGTTTGTGCTCTGTTTGCTTCTCTAATGTGACTTTAATCCAAAATTGACTGATTGTATTGGATGTGCATGTCCATATGTTTTTGTTCCAAATAGTGGTGATTCCACTGGAAGCTCCTCTTGATTCACATACATGTCCATCATACTGTCTAAGCTGATCTATAATTCCTTTCATCTCTTGAAATCTTTGTTTATTTTCTTGGATCATTAGGATTCCTGGCTTCTCATGATATATTAGATCTTTTAGGGCAGTAGTTTTAGAGGGGTGCCCTAGTCCCCTACAATTCCATGATATTACTTTCATCATTGAGTATGGGGGATTCGGAGAGATGCTCGTCCCCCATGCTCCTTGTGTGTTGTTTCTTTGCTATTTTGACCCAATATATAAGTTGCTATGGGATTTTCAGTTCCCATGGAAATATATTTTTAGGCGTTTTCATCCCTTTGCTGCTTGCTAGATTTCCTGCCAAGTCCTTCTTTTTTTAGTTTCTTGATTGACACCATGCTCTTTCGAGGAGCTCCTGGTTGATCGAGATGGGAGAGGTTCAAGGGAATGGGAGGGGGAGATTTGAGAAAGGGAAAAAGGGATGGGAGGATCATTTTCGAGGGAAATCAGGGGATCATTTTCAGGGAGGGAGAGGGCGCCAAAGGGGTTTGAAGATTTCAAAAGAGAATCAGAGATAGGGCCCGAGGTGGGAATGATGGGAGGGCCCAGGGAAGAGGAGGAGGGAGGAGCTGCTGAAGGGGTAGGTTTGGGAGGAGCTGCTGAGGGGGTAGTTTTGGGAGGGGCAGCTTTGGGGGGAGCAGCTTCAGAGTTTGCTTTCGGGGCAGTAGCAGTCTTCTTTTTTTTAACAGTTTCCCATTGTTCCTCAGATTGAGCAGGTTCAACATTAACTAGTTTAGAGCAGCGATTGGAAAAATGGTCGTACTCGTGACATACCTTGCATTTAAATGGGATCTGTTCGTAGTCCAGTTGTTGAATGTGCGTCCAATCATCCACCTTTAGCTTGATTGCCTCTGGAAGACCCTTGCCAAGATCAACTTCAACACATATACACGCACAAGCTTGCATATTGTCCTTGGGCTCGCTCCGATCAATGTATTTCCCAACAGCAATGCCGATGGCTCGAACCGAGTGATCTCCCCAACAGTGGAGTGGGAGATGCAGAAGCCGAACCCAGACCGGGACTGCATTAGGGACATCCAGCTCGGGATCGAAGTCTGGAGTCCATTTGTTTAGATACAGTCCACGAGAATCCATAAAATATGGACCATTTCCGAAGATTAAATCCTTGTCTTCTCTAGATTCAAAATGAAATGTATAATATCCTTTCCCACATAAACGAATGGAGATTTTACCGCTTACTTTGTCTGCCCAGTTTCTTTCAATCCATCGTTGAACTGTTTTCGGGGATGGCCATAAGCCGGTGAATTGACCGATGAGACCCCGTTAAGCTAGTGAGAGTGAAACCATTCGCAGAAGAGTAGGAGGCAGATCGACCTCTTGTAGCCCATCTAATTTCTTGAAAAACTTCGAAAGAGCGGGGTGAGGACGTTGGGGCGATAATGATTTTACCAAAGCAGAAAATGCAGATTGCTCGTTGGTCCCCTCCGATGCAGCATTCGGAGGGGCCATGACAGGCCAACGACCTCAAGCGAAGGAGAACCAGCGAAAGTGGCGGCCTAGGTCAAGCGCGCACGCAGGCAACTTGGTGTGATCCTTACCGAGGAAATGTGACTGAAATATTCGTGAGACATCAAGTACGTTTGACTGCAAAGTCTAGGGGAAGAAACATGGAAAGAGAAAGGATAAAAGAAAAGCGACATTACTCCATGATTAATCTACAAGAATTAAATATTTCCTTACACTCTAGTTGAAGCTCCATCACATCTTTGCATCGTTCTTCACTGTTGATAAATATTTCTGTTCCCTATTTTACGATATCATAATATAGTATAATCAAAATAAAAAAATACTTATATTTTAATAACTCATCTAGAAATTGTGACGAGAAATAGAGAAATGCACAGGGTTACCTTCTGCATTAATTTCTAATATTCAACTGTCGAGAGGGTCATATCAAATATATATAGTTAAACTAATGCTAATCTTAGAGAGAGAAGTTGAGGGAATCTCTCAAATTCCTCAACAACCCAATCCAAACTAAGTAAGCACAATAATGGAGGCATTATCTCAAAAACCCCCCTTTAATGCCTACATTACAAAAATGGAGAACATACTAATTTAATACAAACATTTGTCTGCCCTGGTCTTCATTAACATTTGTACCCACTCTGAGATCTCATAGGAAACGCTCTTT
The DNA here is from genome assembly GCA_034641835.2 of Pinus albicaulis. Taxonomy (NCBI): domain Eukaryota; kingdom Viridiplantae; phylum Streptophyta; class Pinopsida; order Pinales; family Pinaceae; genus Pinus; species Pinus albicaulis. The sequence goes on from CM076577.1 coordinate 1,470,457,352, forward strand.
TCTCCACCATTTTCGAGCTACCATTCAATCCATTTAAAATACATTTGTTTCTGACCAGCAATAATGAACTTTGCAAGATCAAAAATATTGACAACTCGGCTCGTCGGGGCTTCCGCGATAGAGCTGACAAGTGATGAACCATCCTATGGACCAATCAACATCTATCGGATATTTCGCTTTCGGCTATCTATCAGTAGCTAGGCAAATGGTCTGAATACTGAATGTGTTCAAGAGCTAATCTAACAACTTGACATGCTTCACATCATACTGTAACCTGTAACTGATGCTCCTTGGCCCGTAGCACAACAAGATCAGCATATAACAAATTCACACAATCAAATTAGTCAATTGTTCTCTAGTCCCTGTAGGACGTCAAGAACGACTAATTTAAATAATGCTAATTTTCTCAATAATTGGTTCTGCTTCAATAATAATAACTATGCACACCACTCAATTATCAAATTTAGCAAACTTAATAACTATTCTATTAACCACGAACTTTAAAGCGAATTTTCTTTCACAACAGGGCCGTGGACACACGAATTAACTGCCAGAAATATTCTGCAAAATAAACTGTTGCGGCATAAGGAGCCGAGGGCGATGCGAATCTTCATGCTGCCTCTCATAATTTCGCTCTGCCTTTGGAAGCAGATGTGGCCTCTCCACATCCCCATGACGCTTCTGAATTTTACCCTGAATTTAGCTCGACGGATTTACCTCGTAATTTGAAAGAACCTATTGCAGCTGGGCGACCACATGCCGTTGAGTAGAAACGCGGACATGATGGACCCGTGAAAGGAAAACGAACAGTCTAATCAATTCTATGCTCAGATTCACAAAACTCTAAAAATATAATAATTAGCACAGCTTTGTTATTTTCTGTTCATAGACAAACAGCACACTCGAGTGTAGCTTTGTTATTTTCCGGTTCATAGACAAACATTAGAATTGCCTCTATCGCCGACTTGTGTAGGCCGATTCTGCGCAGCCTCGGAGAGTTATGGTCCCCAACAAAGGCCAAATGGCGTCGGAAAGAGCCCCTACGGCCCTAGAAGCAACGCGCATAGATATTCAGGCCAAGAAAATAGAGAATAACCGCGCAAAGAACTACAATGCCACCCGTGGCTTTTCTGCCGATGGCTATTGTCGTAGATGGTGAACTTTTGTTACCACAGAGTTAAGGTTGACTTTGATTAATACCAAAACGGCGGCAACAGGAAATATCATGCACTGTATAAATATCATGCTGCACGAGACTTCTAAACGGCGGAAATATCCATGCACTGTATAAATATGTAAATTACTCCGCAATTTCTCCCTTGAATCATCGTAATCGTTCTGCCTCTCCAGTAGCAGCAGATTCAAAACACAGCACCAACGCACCAAAAAATTCCCTTGCAGCAGCTCCAGACCTGAATCTAACACTGCGTGCGTTTTCACCGTAGGTAGCGCTATAATAACTTGAATTGAGCAAATTCAGAGCAACTTACAGCGATCTCTAACCAATAAAATAATTTTCTACATTTACACAATTTAAAGCAAAAATAACAAATACACAAAAAACTTTTACTCAGAAAATAAATTCACTGAGCTATGTACTCTCCTACAGCAACGATTTGATAATCATGGCTCTCACATTTTCCTGGCCATCCCGTAAGGGAATCAAGCCAGAACAGGCTCTGATACCATATTAGAAATTGTGAGAGAGCAGAAACACAGGATTCACACACAAAATAATAATTTCTATATTCCAATAATCAGATATACATCAAATATATATAGGTGAACTAATCCTAATCTTAGAGAGAGAAGTTGAGAGAATCTCTCAACTTCCTCAACAACCCAATACTAAACTAAGTAAGCACAATAATGGAGGCATTATCTCAAACAAATATATATTAAATTATGTAAATTAAATATTAAATTTTTTATTATAAATTAATTTTAAAACACACACACACACACATATATATATGTATATTATCTTCTAATTTTTTTATAGATTTATTTTTTAAAACCCAATGAAACTTAATTTTATAATAAATTAGCTTAGAAACCAATGAAAATCAAAATATCTCTGAGATTTGGAGATTAGAATCTTCTTTTCAATTAGAATGGGATTTAGAAACTTTAAAGGAAACTTTAAATCGCACTTTCGAGCAAATTTCATGATAGTTGAAATGTCATGTGTCAAAAATACTTACATATTAATAATATATATTAAAATTTTGTATAATAAATATAAATTTTTTAATTATAAATTGATTTTAAAACATTTAAATATTAAAAATAATATAAATTAATATTTTAATACTTTTATAGATTTATTTTTCAAAACCCGATAAAACTTAATTTTATGATAAATTAACTTAAAAAAAACCAATGAAAAATCAAAATATCTCAAATTTTTAGAGATTATAATCTTTCTTTTTTCATTAAGGACGAGAATTACTAAATTTTAAACGACAACACATTTCCCAGCTAATTCCATGACGGTTGTAGTGCCACATGTCAAATTTTATTTGGAGGGAGGAGGACGAAAATACACAAATCTTATTGGTCAAATCTGCCCAATCAAACTCGTCATTGAAACACCTTCAGAGTGTGTGTGTGTCTAATTTTAAGGTCACGACCAAGCCAAACACCAAATTGGTGTATGAGATCCCCTTGTTTGCGAGACAACAAACCCACTTACGCGTAGCGATCTGACTGCTATGTTTACAAAAGCATACATACTCTACCCCCTCTAGTTTTGAACTTGTGATCTCTTAAGAGGAAACACATGCTCTTAACCAAAAAAATACAAACAAGAGAGATATGTTTGTTATTAATTATAATTGAAATTGTATTTTTTAATTTATAATAAATTAAAAATCTAGATCAAAATATTCAAGAATTGTATTTCAATTTTTAACTATTTGAATTGAAATTTAATAACTATGAAAAAAAAAAAAAAAGTCAAATCTTCTAAAATGTTTTTTTTTTCAAATTTATTTGAAAAAAAATGTGATAGCATTTATCCTTCAAGAGAAAGGTATAAATCAAAACTCTATTTGAAAAAGATGGGAGTATTAATTATTAATTGTGCTAAACCAATCCATAAAACTTATTCCTGTTATCGAGTCTATGAAAACTTTGGAAAATTGAGAGTCCAAGTCTGACTTCCATTAAAATTCCAATCTCTTTGAAGCTGGAGTTTTGAAGTTCATTCCATTTATTTTTTGAGGAAGCCAAATTGCGATGAAGATGGAGTCATTTGCTACTATTCGTAATTGTTATACCTTCATGCAAGCCTGAATATTTCGAGAGTCAATACTGAGTAATGACTCATGGAAAATGGAGTCTATAGGAGAAAAGGAAAAAAATTACACTACCACATTGCATCCTCGGGTGTAATGAAAATTATGGGTCCCTAACAGAACTACAAGGATTTCACCGAATTTATTTGCCATGTTACACATGTACTTGTGTGGTTTTATAATGGAGAGCCGAAGGAACGAAGATTTCATAGCTCAACAAAAGATCAGTCCCTCTCACTATGTTGATTCATTAAATTGTCTTATGGCTGAGAAATACAACTTAGTCTCAAATTTTCTTCGAGTTGTTTATGGTCAAGATAAGGGTATTTTTTATGAAAGTGAGAATTGTTTAAAGCGTTATTTTGAAAGTATTTAATTATTTTTATTAATTAAGAAAAATAGTTAGAGAGAGAGTTTGTATACTTTTGTAGACTTTAATAGTCATGTTTCTGCATTTAATAGGACAAGGGTCCTGCCTCCGCACAAAGTTTTGACTTTTGTCTCAAAAATTAAGACATGCATGTCTAAGTATGAATTAATTCAAACTGTGAAACTCTAGATGGCTCATTATACCTAGTTGATCCTGCGAGTGGGCGTCAATTTGATATTTATTTAAGAAAAATTAAAAGCTTGGTGTTTATTGATTAAATCAATTTTTAAAGGTTCGTGTGTCTTCATCACAATTTATGGTTTGAGTTTTTACTTATTCGTAATGTTAATAGCCATTTTTTAATTTCTAAACCACCATTCAAGTAGCTATAAAACATTAACTCAACAAAAAAAAGAGTTCAATGTAATATGGTCGAATGTATAGATGATGATATAAATTAGGTGTAGTGAAAAAAAAAATTGATATCTTCATCATAATAAGTAGATGATTCTATAATATATGGAACTTAGAAGCAATCATGTTATGGTTGAATAGATGTAATATAGATTCACAATAAGATAGATCCTTTTTTTATTGGCGAAATATATAACATTGGGATGTTCATGAAATATTGAAGACTTTTAAAAGAAAAAGTAATGGAATAGTGAAATGTTATTGAAGTGCTTTAAGATAGAAAATCAACATCACACATGAATATATGTGATTAGGCTTTTTAAGAACCAAGTGATGAGAATGTTTCTAAGTTCATTCATATGGAGGAGATTGCATGTTTTGTGGAATGTTGATTACTAAATGACAATCCACTAAGAATGATGTAAATTGGAAATTAAAATTTAATATTGAAAGGTAATTGGTATCTTGACGAACTAACACTAATAGTATTGATGAGATAGCCTAGATCCTAGGATATTCAATAACATTAATTCATAGTTGGTATTCATTATTTAGAAAAGATTTGTTTTATTTATTATTATTTTTTTATTTTAAGAATGTGTATAGTGCATTATTGCTCTATATGTGATATGTTTTGAGATTATTCTAATATTTTTGATGTTATGAGATGAAGTTATATTTACACGGGGTTCCATTTATTATGTGATATAGAGATAAGTTGATGTTATAACTTATGAGGGTATTTTATGATGCAAAGCTTGTGGTAATTGCATGCAGATTTTATGGCATGCATAAGAATGCAATTTTTACTATTATGAATGTTGTGATAACAATGACGTTATGTTCTCATGATGGCATGCAAGAGTTGGCATGTGGATTATTTTCTATGATATTATGATTTTATAACTAATGCATTGGTCGCATGTTGATATGTGGTGCTTGACACGAAATCTACCAATGGGCTGAGAGGGTCAGTCTATTTGATGATCTCATCGAAGCCCATATTTGCGAGGGAGAATATTTAACACCATATGGGATGGGGACATACTCAATCAACACTACATATGCCAGTGGTTCATTTGTCTTGTATATCTCTTCACAGGCTATGGGGCCATCTTGAGGAGACCAAGTGCCTAATAATGGATTGGGATGTCGAAGACTAGTGGGGGTATAAGGACTTAAATGCCTGGGGCTGTGCACCTTAGTGAGTGTGGAGGGAGTGGTCCAGCCTTTCAAGATGCCTAGAGTATTATTGCATGGAGTACTGAGCCAAGTGTCTGCCTTGGCGCAGATGAGGTATGACCCGAGCACAAACCTTGCGGCCAACCTTGGCCTATGGTACAGATCGATGAGGTTTATGCCTGGTTCCGAAAGTGGGAAAAAGGATATATATTCCTTGGGATTTCCCGGGTGTTTTGGAAAATTTTGATGTTTCTTGGTTATACTAGTTCAACAGACGGTGTGGGCAATCATGAAGTAATAAAAAATAAATAAAATAGAATGTTAAATGATTCAACTTAACTTTGGGAGGAAGTTGCTTAAAGCGAGGGAATATGCAATGTCCCATAATAATAATAATAATAAATAATTATTATTATTATTTTATTTTTTACGCTATTCTAAATTTTATTAATTAGAAAAATATAATACAGTCCATAGTCAGAGCTGAGGAATTTAGCCTATTCCTGCTCGCATTTGTCTCCAAAATAGCAAAATAAGGGGTTGCCCTTAACAGGGAAACTAGCCCATTAACAATCTAGAGAAGTCTAAAATCGCTAGCCTTTCTAAAACACTATTGAAAAACTGGAAAAACTAAATATATCAGATATATCCAAAAGAGAGCTATGGCACATAAACCATGACCTTCAAGCTTTATTGGCATCTTCATTCTAGTCTGCTTCAGGTCCTGCTGGTTCTTCTTCTGTCACTGGGCATCCATAGATGTGTGCTATTTCTTCCTCTTCCTCAGTGAAGACGTACCGAACCTTGGGAGGAGCCTCATTCTCGTTAACCCTGCTCCAAATTCTGTCAGTTGAAATATTCCAGAGGTTCTGAATGTACATTGAAGAGGCCTTTACAGGCAGGCACTCGAGCTTCTTTGGAGGAGGCAATAGAGAGAGAGGGATGGTCGAATTGCAATATTTACGCTTGACTATGGGTGGGCTTTGCAAGGAGGGGTCAAAGCTGGTGATGAGGGAGGCTTCCGCACTAGGGGGAGCAGAGGGTGAAGTTGCAGGAGGGGGTTGGAGGCGGATGAGGGCTCATTATCATTGATGAAATGCCTGAGCGTTGTGTCACAGTGCAGTCGAGCTGGAAGAGCGCCTATAACATTGCCAAGGCATGGCTTCTGTTGCTAGCGAGGGGTCGTGGAGCTACAAGTGAAACTGGAAGCAGGGCTAAGATGCAGAGGCTGAGCAGAGTTGTGAGGGAGAGCTGAGATGGAGCAGCGCGGGAGGAAAATGCAGGACGGAGGGAGCGGGGGAGGACTTAAGCCTTGATCCTCAAGCAGAGAGCCCAGTTGATGGCATGTGAGGGCATTAACTGCAATTTGTGTGTTGGCATCCATTCATGGCATCGTCATTCCAAACCGAGGAGCATCATCATCTGTCACGGGAGAGTGTGCCTCGCGCGTGGCATGGGCGGTGGATGGCTCGCCTGAGTTTTCGCCCAGATTCAGGAGAAAAATAATAAATAATATTAAAATATAAGTAAATAAATAATAAACAATAAATAAAAGATAATAATGAGAAATAAATAGTAAAAAATAAAGAAAATATAATAATAGTAAATAAATAATAAATAATGAAGAAGAGATAATAATAGTAAATAAATAATAAATAATGAAGATAATACAATAATAATAAATAAATAAAATAGTGAATAATAAACTAGAGTTTTAAATAAATATATATAAAGTTAAACTATAAAAATAATAAAAACAAGTAAGGTTACCAAAAAGTAAAAATGAATAAAATAAGAAAGAGTTAAATTAAGATAAATATTAAATTGAAACTACAATACAATTTGATGGAAACCCTAGCATGGCGGTCGCTACCCTGGTTCGCCTGTGGCATTTCCGGCTTACTTCTGTTGGTTTGAACTCAGTTATCCACTAAATGGTTGGAATGGGGACCCTTCCTCGACTTCTGTTTGGCTTACAAACCTCGGGGCTCGTTTTTTTTGTTGGCCATTTGCCAATAATCTGTTGTTTCTATTGACTTCGCCCGCCTTTATTGGAACATGTTGGGACCGCTGTTGGGTGGGGTCTTGTAGCTGTTTCCAGTGAACCCTTTCTTCTTGGGCTTGAAGACTCTTGTTGGGCAGCTGCAGTCCTTGTTCGCCTGTCATATTACTGGCACTGTTGATTCGCACTTGGTATCCACTAGTGGTCAGCAATGGGACCCTTCATCGGCCGCTGCTTGGTTTACTAAACCTCGGGTCATGTTTTACTTGTTGGCCATTAGCTTCTCATTCTTTGCAGTTTCTATTCTGCTCGCACCTACAAGATCTTGTTGGAACACTGTTGTGTGGGGTCTATTGCAGTGACTCGTGGACCCTATTTGGTCATCACTAGTCTTTGTATGAACCTGTTTTCTCGGTGCGGGTGGGCGCCCATTTCCTTGCGTCTGTTACTGGCTCCACCGGTAACCATTAGATTTTCTGCTGCTTCAGATTCGATCTCTCGCCTGTCAATGCGGGCCTTGTCTTTCTCTGTTTGTGGTTAACAGGTATTGGCTTGAACTTGTTCGCTGGACAATATGAGCAACTACGATGATGAAGTGGATTACATGGAGGATCCACTGGCCGAGGTTGACATTTGGGGGCATCATTCTCATCAGGAGGGGGATCGGATGGATGACAGGACCCGGTTCCAAAGGATTCGGTTCCAGATCAGCCCACCCATATTAATGTGGAGGGCAACTCATCTCCCATTGGAGAACTTGAACAGTTCAACTTTGCCACATCCTCACCCGCGAATAATGGGTTATGGGGCATTTCACTGGCCGAGAACACGACTTTGGCTAAGGTTGATCTAGGGCTCTCGGAGCCATTTTCGGATGCGTTGTACCAGAGCATTGGGGAGGCATCACTTACCTTAGAAAACCTCAATATCGGTGGTTCCATTCCACACTGCGGCGTTGCGCTTTGCGAATCGGATAGCGGGGGTGCGACGACATGTGGATTCACGGCGTGTGCACCCTCCTCAACCTTGGGCGTCTTCTCAAACGTTCCTGAGGACCCTCCCATCCCAGAGAAGGCGAGCTCGTAATCGGACTCTGATACCTCTGCTGAGCTGGGTTTGGGGCGCACAAACAAGGGTAAGAAGCACAGAGTCACTAAGAACAAGCTTAGAAAATTCTCTAACTTCGGACGTGAGAGTGGCATGGAGGATTAGACGCACATTGTTGCTACTATGGTGGTTGGGAAGGTGCGCGGCCGGAAGTACTCTATTGCGCGACTAAAGCAGTGGACCCGAGAGATCTGGGGAGACACTCTTGAAACTTTTCCAGAAGTTCTTGTGTTGACCAAAGGATGGTTTTCCCTTACATTCGCTCGACCAGAACAATCAAATTGGGCGCTCAAGCATTACTGGCATTTAGAAATGCACCCTATCTACCTAACGGAATGGGTTCCGCTTTTTTATCCCAACAAGGAAAACACAGGCGCTGGCCCTATCTGGATGAGATTTCCTGGTCTTCCCGTGAAATTTTGGAATGACACTGCTCTCCGAAACATTGGGGGTCATTTTGGGCTATATCTGGACCACGATAGGTCCTATCTGGTTACTGGTAGCAGGGCAGTTGCTCGCATTTTGATCTTCCTGGACACTCGAGATCGTCTTCATGACAATTTCAATATGCTCTTTGATGGAATGATGTGGCAACAGGTACTTGATTATGAAGGAGTGCCATTTCGATGCATGAAATGCCACGAGGTGGGGCATTTGTATAAAGAATGCCCAAAGATGGGTTTTGTAAAGATGGCTGTTAAGAAATCCTGCTTTGTGGCTACTCAGACAGAACCTATTATCAATACTGGCCAGGATTCGGAGGGTGAGCAGCTGACAGCGCCGGATCATCCGTCTGATGCAGGGATGGCGATGACCCAACAGCTTCCAACTTGGCCAGTCACACACCCCAGATCACTTGCACAGGCTACTCCGGTGACTTCTCAGCGCTCTTCGACTATCCCAGGTACATATCCTATAACTGACTCTTTGAATTATAATATCTCTTCTGATTTATCATCCATTACTCTTCCTTGTTTATCATCTGTTACTGTTATTTCTACTCAGCGATACCCTTCGATCTGTTGTACCATTGCACAAGCCCTGCCATCATTTACTCCCATTACTCAACACACATCTGCTGACCCTACCTCTTGCCACTCATCTTCTCGCTCAGAGTCATCCACTTCGAGACACAATTACTTTCTGAGATCCCTCACTCAACCTCATTCAGAGGACGCTTTTGGCATTGGCCCGAGGCCGGGTTGCCTCCCTAACAAGACAAGAGACAGACTATCTTCTATGGCTAAGGCCATCAAGCGGGCAAATTTAGAGGTGGAGGCTGGCACAAAATCATCACTTATGCGGGTCCTTAGAGCAAGGCGACCCTATCCCGGAGTTACATCATGATTTGTCTCTCCTAAAATTGGAGGGGACTGGCCAACCCCGATAAGAGATTGGAACTAAGGGAACTTATTGCTCAGCAGCCTGTTGACATTTTATTTCTACAAGAGACTCTAGGAGAGGGTTATGTGGTTGTTGCTATCCTAAAATCTTTCCTACCCAACTGGACCTTCATTACATTGGATGCCCACGGAAGATCTGGTGGATGCGCATTGCACCCAGATGATTAATTTTTGGGGACGGACTGGGGTACTTGGAATGGAGATTATATTTGGTCACTCCGAGCAGGTGTTCTCCCTGATAAATGTTTATGGACCCTGCTTAAATAGAGAGGCCTTCTGGAACTCCTTACTGTCCTGCTCCCTACTTACACTTCCACACATTATTCTGGGTGGTGATTTGAATTTCTCATTGGGAATCTTTGAGTCCTAGGGTACTCATGCTACCCCTAATCCTTTGGCTGAGTTTTTCAACTCCAAGCTTAGGACTGTCGACCTCATTGACATTCTGACCACAAAGATACAGCCCACTTGGAGGAATAGAAGGACTGGAGATGCGGCTTTGGCCTGCAGGTTGGACAGATTTCTAATCAAGCAGCCTCTTCTCAACACTTTAGCTCGTACTCGTCAATGGGTGGGGCAAGGAGGAATGTCTGATCATTCTCCTATATTCCTGGAATTTGAATGTGGTCCTTCCAGGGCCCAACCACCCTTTAAATTTAATTCCAGATGGCTACAAGACCCAGCTTATCGCAGGATGGTTACCCAGGCCTGGCAGCATTGTCAACTAATGCTAGACATGGACCCTACCAGGATTATCAATGAAAATCTCTTGCGCATCAAGAACCTAACTATTAAATGGGTTAAGAATAAGAAGAGACTGGAAAGAGAAGAACTCAATCGGATCAAAGATGAAATTGCACACCTCAACAACTCTGATCTTATAGGCTACCGGTCCAGCGCCTCCAAAGAGCATCTTATTTCCCTTGAGAATGCAAAGGCAAAGCTCCTGAGACAAAAAGAGGAGGATTGAAGACTCAAGACTCGAGCTATTTGGCTTCAGGCAGGGGATGAAAATACAAATTTTTTCCAACAACATGCTAATGGTCGTAGGTCTGCAAATACTATTTGGGAGCTGACTGATCAGCATGTTTTTGTGGCACGTACACAATCACAATTACATGATCTGGGCACTCAGCACTTCACCAACTTATATAGAGCTCCTCTTAACATTGATCTCCCAGATATTATGCATATTACTCAATCTTTCAATCGATATGTGGAACAAGAGCAGATTGATGACCTCAATGCACCTGTATCTATGGGGGAGCTAGAGGGGGTTTTGAAATGGTTCAAAAAAGACAAAATTCATGGGCCTGATGGCTGGCCCATTGAATTTTTCATTCAATTTTTTGAACTGATGGCAAATGACCTATTGATTATGATTGAGGATAGTAGGGTGAGAGGCAGAATTTATGATGGGTTTAACTCTACTTTTATTGCGCTCATCCCAAAATCAGATCACCCATCCAGCTTTCATGATTACATACCTATATCACTATGCAACTGCATTTATAAGATCATCTCTAAAATAATTGCTAATCGAATCAAGTCTTTCCTATCCACTCACATAGAAAAGGAACAATTCGCCTTTCTCCACCATAGGCAAATTCACGAAGCAATTGGTACTTCCCAAGAAGCCCTCCACTCCATAAAAACAAAATGCCTTAAATCCACTATCCTCAAGATTGACCTGGCAAAGGCCTTCGATCAGGTGAATTGGAGCTACTTACATCTCATTCTTATTCAAACTGGATTTCCTCATACATTTATCAACTGGATTATGGGCTGCATTTGTCATGCTCTTTTTAGCATACTACTTAATGGCACTACATCTGATTTCTTTCATGCGGGGCGAGGAATACGTCAAGGATGTCCTCTCTCACCATTATTGTTTGTCCTGGTTATGGAAGGTCTCTCAGTCCTCATCAAAAATGCAAAGGCTCAGGGGACCATACATGGACTCCAGTTCAATGACATATTACACCTCACTCATCTTTTATTTGTGGATGATGTTCTAATCTTTCTTGATGGCTCTAGATAGGACTTGGTTCAATTTGACAAGCTACTCCAATGCTTCTGCAATGCCACCGGTATGATACCTAATGCTCTCAAATCTACTATTATCATGACTGGTTGCTCGGGCCAGGAACAAGGCACCGCCATGAATCTATTTGCTTATGTTCGTATTGATATCATCGAACGTCTTAAAGACTTGGGATATCACATCAAACCAAATGATTATCAAATCAAAGATTGGCACTAGCTCATAGCCAAATTTGAATGCAGAATCAATGTTTGGTACAACCGATGGCTATCCAGAGCTGGACGTTTAGTCCTCATAAAATCAGTGCTCGAAGCCATTCCACTCTATTAGATGACCCTGGCATGGATACCTATTGGTATTACCAACTGAATCAAATGTATTTGCAGACACTTCTTATGGCACAACCAGGAAAAGGATTCTACATTTGCTTGGATTGCATGGGATCGCATCAACATACCCAAGCAATGGGGCGGTTGGGGGATCAAAGATCTCCATCTTTTTTCGAAAGCTCTTGCTGCCAAAATGTGTTGGCATTTAATCACTGGTCACAGTCTCTAGAAGGAGGTCATTGTTGCAAAGTATATTGCGCCCAGGAATACCCTTGATTGGATCAGGGAAAGAACCGGGCCGCCCACTGGTGCATCCATCATTTGGAAAGCGATCACTAAAGCAGCCCATATCATTCAGAGGGGATTATCATGGCATATCGGATCCAGGGAATCAGTGAGAATTGGTACTGATTCTTGGTCTGGCAGTGGCGAATATTATAAAATACCTGCATTAATCTTAGAGCATCTGGCCCGTAGAGATATCTTCTTCCTTGCTCAGATCGCGGACCCAGCTCACACAACCTGGCAGGGACAAGCCTGGTTGCCGGCGGATTATCTTGGGATCCCTCGTGATGGCCTTCGGGTGTGGCAGAACTTCATCTGGGCATTAAAATCATCCAATATTCGAATCACAGATGAGGATGACCAGTTGATTTGGGCTTGCTCACCAAACGGGCAATATACACCAAAGCTTGGATACTTGGCACTCATTCAACACAAAGAGCCCCCACAAAAAGCCTAGTGGTGGCGCAACATTTGGAAACTGAACGCCCCGCATAAACACAGAACCTTATTCTGGTGCATATTAAACCAATGCATTCCCACCATGGATTTTCTCCACCGCTGTGCCATCCATGGACCATCACGATGCTGTTATTTTCTGTCTAATAGCAAAGATACCCCACACCTATTCCTACACTGTATTATTATTTTGGGCATCTGGGCACGGGTTACTGTATGTTTGGGCTGCCAACATCCCTGGCAGGGATACTCTCTATAAGAAGCATGGTCAAATTGGTGGCAGTTGAACGCAAATTGCCCGAGGCTGCGTAATCTCCCTCTGATTTTCGCTTGGGAAGTTTGGATTGGTCGTAACAAATTTATATTCAATGGCCTACCAATCAACTGTGATCGCATCTATGCCACGACCATTGCTACCTACAATCTTATGCCTGTGGAACAACACAAAAAACCCCCCAGGACTATTGTCCCTAAATTGATTGATCACAGCAGACCTTGGGCCTATTTTGATGGTGCGGCTAATGCACAGGGCTGTGGGGGGGGCGCAATCCTTCATTTAAATGATCACCACCATTACCAAATAAGGATGGGATTGGGTCTTGGCACCAACAACTACGCAAAACTCTAATGCCTTAGACTCCTTCTGATCTTTGCACGGGAAAAACATTGCAATTTCATTCAGATTTTTGGAGACTCTCTTCTTGTGATCAATTGGTTCAATGAACATGCTCTCTGTCACACGCACACACTGTCTGCACTTCTACGGGAGGTTCATCATCTCAGGATCCTTTTTAACTCCATCTCTATGGCACATATTTACAGGTCTCAAAACAAAATGGTTAATCAGTTGTCCAAAGAAGCCACGGAGTTGATTTGGGGCACTTGGCACATTACAGAGCAGATCGATGAACAGGTTTACAGGTTTTTTCATCGGCCTTTTATAGATGAGGCACCAGATCACGAGGTTGTTTGATAGAACAGCTTGTTTTGGGAGGTTATTTTGATATTATTTATCTCCCATAGACTATTTATCGGCTATTGTATATATATTTCTTTATGCTTTGTCTCTATATCCAGTAAGTTATGCACCGAACTTACTTGTGAACTTATAGGCAGCTAATTTTGTATCAGCTATTTTGTTTTGTTTTGGTCTTCCTAGATGTCGGTTTGGCAGTATTTGGTTTTTTGAAAGCCTGATTAGTAGTGAACACTACCAGCACATGTAACATGTAACTTATCTATTAATGAAAAGTTACGAATTTTTCCTTTGTGAAAAAAGAGAAATATTAAATTAAGTAAAACTTAAAATAAAGAAATAAAAGTTGCATGTTGACACATGGAATGTGTGCATGCAGACCCCTTTCCATTTTTTGGCCTATTTAATGGAAAATGAGGACGATGAGATTCATCCATTCTCTTGGGAAAAAAGTGTTGTGAGACAAAGTATTCTCTGGCAATAGTAGGTTGATTGAGGGCTCGAGGGTGGCCAGTTGTAGAAATATTACATGTAGCTGAGCCTACGGTTTGGTGGAGACTTGTCCCCACAATATTCGTTGCGGTTAGAACAATTCAAAGAGCATTCAACACCAAAAATCACAAGTAAGTCGTCTCTACTCATGTTTTTGAAAAATATATGTTAAATAGTTGAATAATTGGGTGTTGATTATTTTTTTTAACAAGAAAGAGTATATATTTTGTATTAATGCGCGTCAACTCGCGATAAAAATGAAGGATTTTTACATCAAGAATATGAGTATTTTCTTTGTTGCACCTGTTACATTTGGGCCAACCCTTATTCGAGTTTTTTTACCAGTCATTCCATTATCAAAACTCAACACTATTTGCATACTACTAAAAACATTACAAAACTGCGATAGGAGATATATACATGTATGATTCGATATATTACAAAAATTAGATAGTGTCGAAGGGGTGTTAATTCCTCCATTGGAGATGGAGCATTGAGGTCCAGGGGCTTTGGCACCTCATACTCCTTCTTGCAGCTATAATCTCCTGCCCGAGGGCCTCAACTTCATCTTCCATCCTTCGTATTTTCTATTTTTCCTCCAGTTGACGCTCTTCTATCTCAATGGCATCCTTGTGGTGTTGGTGCACACACATTTGTAGCACAACAATTTTGTTTCTAAATTCGCCATGTTCCAGGGCACAGACCTCACAATTCAACTTGTTGCTTCCAGTTCCATGAGCCCAATCAGAAATAACACTCCTCGTCCTAGGCCTGCGGAGGCCCTAGGAACCCGAGCATGTGCTCTCAGCAACAGAGCTACCATTCCCACTCATCTTAACAAACATTGGATGACATACAACCCTAGACCCATACCCCAATTGACAGACGACCTCGGATGACATAGACACTAGATGACAGATGACCCTAGACCTCCTAAAGTACCAGAAACAACATAAATATACAAAATAGACACATAATCCAATTCTCAGGGCCTTACACGCCACCCCAATTCCCGCAAACATGTATCTCACCAGACCCTCACAGCCAATTCCCTTGGTTCCATCTTCGGCCAATTGAACCCAGAGCCCTCCAAGTAGTACAAAGAGCCCCCAGAGCCCCTCTAATAGAACATACATCCTACCCACACCCCCGTAAAGCAGAATTTTTCCACTTCTCTTAACCACTGGTTGCAAACTCAGGGACAAAGCCAAGGATTCCTTAGCTACCCCTATCAGAGGCTTTTTGTTTCTGCTTAGACCGTTATACCTTATATAACCTCCTGTAGTACACTAGTGAAGGAAGAACAACGTCACAGTACCAGCGTTGTTAGATTCCCAATGCTGATCCATAATTTCACAGCCTTGCACAACTTTTCGTAACTCCCTTTCCACCTTCTTCCCACACCCCTCCTGCGTTTTCCAGAGCACGAGGAGTAAATTCATTCCCCACAGATTCACCATTTCCAGGAACATAGTACCAAAATTTTGGCATCTACAATTGAGATCAAAGTAGCGACTGTGTATACCACACCTAAGATGTTACAGGCACCAGGTGGAGGGTGATCGTTCTGCATGAAGTCACGATGCAGGGTGATATTCTATACAGCATGCCACGAGAGCTAAGAGAAATCCAAGGGAAGTAAATGTCGAAAATACTTTGGGTATTAATTAAATCAAAGGCCGACAAATACGTGGCCTCATGTTGGAGGGCGGTTGGAAATGACAGACGTGACAACCGAGAGGGGTAAGGGGAAGGAGGAGGGAGGGTGGAGGTAAGGGGGGAGGGGGGAGGGGAGGGCAAGTAGAGGGAGCAAGGGGTGAGGGAAGAAGAGGAGATTGGGCCAATGAATGACCAAATATGAGATGAAGGGGGGGCAGACCAGGCCTTCAAGGGAGGGGGAAGGGAGAGAGGGGAGGGGGAGAGGAAAGAGGGCTCCAGAGATTGATGGGGGAGAGGGATTAATAGGATTTCAACCACTCCTAGTGGATATAAGTTGTTATCCTTATTCCCATATGAAAGGTTACATATAATCTTCGCCTTAGTATTCTTAGTCATAGTTATGGTATACACAAGTTACCTTCAATTCCATTCACCACAGTTGCTTCTTCTTTGATTCTGCAAGCCAAATTGGCTTGTTTGTCTGCCTCTTTGTTGTTTCGCCTAAGAATATGCTAGAAAATTACTTTGTCAAATATAGGGGTCATTCCTTGGGCCCTCTTGATGACTTGGTTAAGGAGATTATTTTTAGCTGGGGTATTCTTGAGTATTTTGAGCTTCTTGATGCCTTTAGTGATGGCCAAATTCATTCCAAAGAGTAACCCATAGGCCTCAACTTGATTGTTTGTTCTCCGGCTTAGACTCCAGGCATACATGTCTTCGATGTTTCCATAGGGATTTATGAGAATCCCTCCCCCTCCTGCCACCCCAAATTGGGTTTTGATTATTAATCATATAAATTAATGTAATTATTTGTATATTTTAAATCGGGGTTGTTACATATCCTCCTTTATAGGAGTGTTTAAGATGATTCCCATGGTGTATTGGGAGTCATACAACTTCTTAAGTTAGATGTCCCAATTATCTAAGCATATTGAATTATCATATCTTGTTTTACGAATAAGCACATTCTGCCAAAACTTATGGGCACAGCTTTAGAAAGGTGAAGAAGATGCTCTTGTCTCTTATTAATATAGGATCTCTTCTTCCTTTGGATAAGATATTTGTATATACTTATATTTTCAAACTTTACAATATTCTTAGGAGCGTTTCTAATCGCCTTCCTGGAAATTTTATAGTCATTATCATACCAAGGGTTGGAAGTTCTGTAAATCTTTTTATAAGACACCTATGTAGAGAATTTGTTAATGGTAGTTGAAAGGGTAGTAGCAAAATTGTAATAGATTTTATCAATGCTATTATTATAAGTTAGGAAGCCTAAATCCCTCTTTAAATCCTTTAAGAAGAGGTCTATATTACTCTTTTTGAAATGAGTGAACAATTGACTCTCATAGTTCTCTTGCATGTGGCTAGTATGCATGCCAAGATTGAGAGTTAAGGACAGAATCGTGTGGTCAGATTCAAGGTAGTGATCGTTAGGCAACTCAAAGTTTGCAATATTGTTGAGAACATGGATGTCAGATATTGCATAATCCACAACACTACTGCCTTGCCCGTGGATACGAGTCATTTGGCCGTAGGTAGGCCACTTGTTAATTCCATTACAAATTATCAGGTCTTCGGAACGAAAAATCTTAAGAAGCTCGGTGCCGAAAGTGTTATTGGTTCTATCTTCAGAGTTTCTTTTGAATCTATTAGCTAACTCACCATCTTAGTCAATCAATAAGGGGACAGGGCTAGTGTTGTTGCTTAATATAATTTCTTAGTTAGTATCAGTTCTGGAATTTAATTCCCCAAGCAAAAGGATGTTAATTTCATTCATTAGGTTGTGGATATCTTGTTCTAAGGTATTGAAATGGCAGTTTTATCTAGGTTGTTTTTCTTATAGGAGGTAGAGTTGATAGGAGAAAATTAACAGATTGCAAGAAAAACCTATTGGTGGTAGAATCAGAGATCTTGATCCAAATATACTGATTGAAGGGGTCAATTTTATGAAGTCAGATGTGAGAAGAAATAGTCTTCTTCATTTAACAAGCTATACCACCAAAATCCCTACAAGAGGATTTCTTATTATAGGCTAACCAGAGAATGAATCTGTCAAGGTGAGGGACCCTAGATTCATCATGCTCCCAAGTTTCAACTAAGAAAATAAGATCAATATCACTTGGGATATATTATAACATAGGACCTTTACACTGTGGAAAACTATGGTAGTTCTAGAAGAGGATCTAAAGTGATCCTAATCCCTATTTATCACTCTTATTTTGGACTCGATCTCTAATAATAGATTTCATATTCCTAATAAATAAAATTCATTAACACATATATAAGAGAAAACAAAAACACAAAACATTTAAATGCTACTTATACAAGACCATTATTAACATTATAATTACAAATAAAAACACACATAAATAATAAAAATATAAAATATAAAAATATTTCTTACATTCAATTTTTGGTTTGAGATTATATATATATATATATTAGAATAGAATTAGTCGGTTTGTTGGATTGAAGAACACTATATCCACTAGTGAGATGTTGTCACCAAAATTATGCATCGATCAAGTTTGGACGCCCCATAAGGTACTTTAATTCCCCCAAAAGTAGCTTTCATCCTCATCACTTCCCTTAATTAAAAATAATTAAAAAATGTGATTGCTCATATATTTTTTAAAGTGTTAACATTAGAGACCATTCACGTATGCCCTTCTTCACTTATTTTGGAACTATTGGAATTAGCAGCAACAATGCAGCTAAACTTATAGGTCTCAGTATGGGGTTGGAGTGTGCTCACATCCAAGGCTTCACCAAGCTCCTAGTAGAAGGTGACTCCCAAATTATCATAAATATTCTCTAGAATATTCATAATGGTACATAAATCTACAAGGTTTCCTCGAGTTGGAGGCTAAAATCCCTCCTAGAATAGATCACTTCTCTCATCACCCATATTCCAGCTCTTATCCCATTACATGTTCAAATATTAGGGAATAAAATTGTAGCTTTGCCAACGAACTATAGGTGTTTAGTTTCTTCTCCTGCGTTGTCATCCACTTGGAATCTTATGCCAGATTTCCCTTTGAAGGGTGCATGCCAGTAGTTAGCTTGGCAGGATTTTTCAACAATGAATGGGGTGAAAATCAAGGTAGAGGGGAGGGAGGGGGGAAGGCTACCCTCATTCCACCTGGCCAATGGACTAGAATACATGGTAGCATGCCCCCATGAATGTTAAATGATAAGAAGTTAAGACAGGTGGATAATCATTAAGGCCTGCAAAACCATGATAAAATTGAAATCAAACAGGAGTTGGTCGCATGAAATTTGTGCAATATTCAAGATGGTCACTAATGTGATGGGAATTGGTAATCCTCCCATGGCACCCAATTGGAAATTATTTATTTCCAGTGTTCGTGTGGCGAGATGCTTACATAAAGTATCATGGGTGGAAAATACAGTTTGTTGGGAAAAGACAACGTGGCTGTGAAGTTGGAAAAATCATGAAGTGGCCATAATTACCTATAAGTTTCCTCACTAATCGAGATACCAACAAATCACGGGAGTTTTTGCCCTTCATGCTCTACAACATCAACCTAGAATTGGTAATTTTATTTTTCCACTCACAATTTTTTTTATTCAATCTTCTTTGCTAACTTTCGGGGCGATCAATGCCTTCTCTATTTAGGGACTTAAAATCTTGCATTTTCTTCTCTCCCTCCCTTGTCCCTGGATGCTCCAACAAGTCTTTTCCCTTGTTCTTAGTGGGCTTAGCTTTCTTCCTTTGTGCCTTTCTATTTCTCTTGGATACATACTTCAATTCTCCCTAGCGATGTTGAGTCTTCGTCCCTCTCTTGGTTTTGTAGTGTTGTTGGCTCTATTATAACAATGGACTCCTTGAAAGCCTCATTTATGGCATCTAGCAGTGATTTGGTGGGTGTGGGGTTTTTTTGTTCTTCAACCCTTCACTCTTGTGATGACATTAGCGATATCCTTCTTGGGGCGACTCCACTGTTTGTGCTTATATTTTACTTAGCAATTATCTTATGTGTCATCCCTATTGTATTCCTAAACTCCTTAGTTTGTCCTTGCCTCTACTCGAGTATTCTCATCCTACTGTTCTCTCCCCCGTGCATTGTTAGTGGGCACAAGTTAAAAGGGGGTTGCATATTACCAAGAGTGGGCCCATAAGGTAAATACACACATGCACAATCAGTTGGATGAATTTGTTGTGCGCTATCGTGACCTCACGCTAGGACACATCCAAAAAGAACTCACCCGAGATGGGGGAGAAGCTTCGTCTCAAACTTTATTGAAAAATGAAGTTTTTACTGGGGTGTACTCTCTTGGATTGACATGAGCACCATGCATATATGTTGTGTTCCCTTGAGCACTTGCATCTCTATTTGAGGGATTTAGATCGAAGAATGGAGAGAATAAAACAACATCTCGACATACTTCCTACGACGGGGAGAACATTTGAGGACCAAAAGAGCCTAGGTTGCAATCCCTGACTCAAATCCCTATACTTAGTTGTGTAATGTCTATGTTCTGTGTCTCTTTTGTTACATATGCTATCATGTGGAGCCGCTTATGCGAGTATTTTAATATTAGCCTATTTAATTTTGTATCTTTTAGTATATAGTTACCTCTTTCCTCTCTATGAAGAGTTCTTTTTTGGATTTGGTCAGGTCTCCTTCGTAAGAGACTAATACAACTAATTTAAATCTTTTGTAAATTCCAATTTATTAACGTAATACAATTAACCCTACAATTTTTATTTTTTTAATTATTGAAATAAATATTAAAGTTATCAAATCAATAAATTTTTGATCAATTATTTATCAGGTCTCCTTCGTAAGAGACTAATACAACTAATTTAAATCTTTTGTAAATTCCAATTTATTAACGTAATACAATTAACCCTACAATTTTTATTTTTTTAATTATTGAAATAAATATTAAAGTTATCAAATCAATAAATTTTTGATCAATTATTTAGTTTTTAAATTCTTTTTGATGAATTGTTTAGTTTTAAAATTTCAATCAACTTTAAAAAAGAAAATACGAGTAAAATAAAAGAAATCTTAACTATATATAACAACATAAATTTAATTTAAATTAGAGTAAATTTCAATGTTGAATAGAAAAATAATCTTGAAATAACATAAAGCTCAAATATCTTTTAAAATAATTTAATTTTCTCAAATATAACTTCCATCTTTAATCTCTTACTATGAAATTTAAACGTGAAACTTTAATCAAGACTAAATCTCAACACAAATATTTTTTCAGTTTCATTCTACTTATCATAACACTTAATCTCATTTAAAAAATATATTTGAAATTTAATAACTAAACCAAAGGCTACCGCGAAAAGCTAGCTTTAACAACGAGGCCAATGGATGTCGTTTAAATCCTCCAAATCACCTCTCACCATTATGAAATTAGGTACACGTAGATTTGTTTTTTTAATCCGAGGGACATGAATAATGCAATCTAAATCTTGTCTTGGCCTTTCACCATTAAGAGAGGAGCTAATAATTTTTTATGAAAAAGGAGTGGAGGGACGTGACTAGTAAGTAACCATTTTGATCTTTAGAAAAGCCCTTGCCAATTCAATCTTCTATTATAATTTATATTATATTTAGAAGTGTTAAAGGCATTGAACTTAAGCCATCTAAGTGGCAAGCAATGTTATTGTTGATGGTGATTATTATGTGTGATTCAATAGGATATTTAATGAGGTATACAATAAAGGTGATAATAAAAGAGATTGGTTTGAACTTTTTAATATATAATTCATAATAGTGAACCGTTAAATTAGTTTTCAAATATTAGAGGTCAAATATATTATTATAATATCTTTGTATTATTATTAAATATATATTATAATGATATTTAAATTGAGTTGGTGAAGATTGTGTAGCAATTGTTTTTACAAGGTCTTTTCAACTATGATATGATTGTGTTTGTTGTGTTTTTATATTTGTAGATAGTACTAGATGTAATTCTTGACTTTTACTAAATATTTTTTAGGTTTAAATTATAGTTGTAATTAATTTGCAATTATTTCAGTAAATTTAGAATTAATGCAATAGTAATAAGAATAAGTGTTAAGATTTTATGTTTATTTAATGATAAGAAAAACATATTAGTCGACATGTTATGTTTGAATAACATTCTCAGTGTTTTGAAATACAAATTCAATTAACATTTTATTAAGCGTGTTGATGATGTGAGGGTTATAATTAGGTATCAATTCACATGTTGTATAATCTAAGACACTCCTAAGGATGAATATGACGTTCTTATGAAAGTACTGAGCTAGCTTTAAATAAATACTGAGATTTTTAAAAAAATGAGATGTCTTTCATGACAAATCCTCATTTATCTCCTGGGATTATTATCGTGTTTTGTAATTGGATAGCCCTAGACATATTTGTTTCTCCACAAAGAAGGTACCTTGTAGATCAATGCTTGTCATGCTTGTCATGTAATTCCATCTGCATCAAAGCATTAAACCAATGAGCTAACTCCCTGGAATAGAAATCAAAATACACTATTATAAGCATCCTTGTATTGTTATTGAGAGCATATAAATTTTAAAAGGTGTAATGAAAAACAAGAGACATGTGTAGCATGGTTCTTGCCTTATAGATTGATTATATAATCTTGTCTCATATCAACGTATATTGCAGTAATTCAATCCCAATTGAAGCAAGTAGTGAAAATGGTGTTCTCATTGCTCATATAAGGACTTTCCAATGATGAACATGCTTATTGTGTCATTGTAATTGCAAATGGGACTTAGTAGGATCAAGCCCTAGTTAAGTTTGTTGAAATAGACACCCCTTGCCCATGACTTATTAGCCAAGGATTTCAAATTCATTTCAATCTCTTATATTAGATAATGATGAACTTATTGCATCACAATAATTATGTACCAATCAAAAAAAAATCTTATATGAGAAATGCGCATTCCACTACAACTATAATGTATATAGAAAAAATGATTAATACAATAATATTAATGATCAATTTCAAGAATTTCTATTTACTTAATGTTGAAGAAAACATATCCATCATCATTTCATGTTTTAATAACATTTTTTATGTGTTGAAATGCAATCTAAATAAACACTGTATAACATTTGTTATGTGTTGAAATACAATCTAAATAAATACTTTATTAAGTGTGTTAGTGACATTAGCCTTGTATTTGGTGTCGATTTTCTCATTATATAATCCAAGACATCCCCAAGAGTGAACACATCATTATTATTAAAGTAGTGGGATAGCTTTAAAGGAGTGTTGGCATAATAAATAACATGACATTCACAACAAATTCTCATTTACACCTTGTGTAATTGCCTTCAGCCTTAAACACATTTTTTTCTTTACATGAAAACAACTTTATGGATCATGAAATTTTGTATACATTCATTATATTCAATAATTTTATTTTTTTGTCAAGTTGTATGTGATCCTTCAGGCTTGACTTGTGGCTTGAGGAACCGCGACCCAGGGGCATCTAATCTGTCAAAGTCACTCGAGGATTGCACCTGGCCTAGGCCACACCAACCCTTAGCTAACTAGACTTTTTAGCATGTCTCCTCCCCCTAACACAGGGCACAACCACCCCCGTGAGGTTTGATCTTGGGTCACCTTGCTAACGAGGTCCATCCTCAACTGGTTGTGCTAGTGAGACTTGACTTCAATATCTTCAACAATTAACACTTATCAATAAACATTAAAAACTTGAATGAAAAACATAAATATTTCCATTTAATTAGATAACTTATGTCATTCTCCATGTTTTAAGAAAATGTTATATTTTCAACCACAAAAAGTTATCAACTACCACCCAAATTTGTTACATCGTTATTCTTTAAATAATAAAATTTTGAAATATTAATCTCAAACATTTAGAAAATGGATATTCGTTTAACTATTTTTTTTAAGAAGTTAATACATTTATATTTAATATTATTATAAAATCATTAGTTGATATAAGTAGTGGGTATCTATTCTACCCAAACATAAACTAACTTTTAACTTAAAAGTTAGAAATATATTTTTTTACCAAAATCGCCTTAAAAATATTTGTGACTGCAATGAATGTAACATGTATTCATTCACATAATACAAACACAAACACATAAATAAAACTTGAGAAAACTTGAACCACGATGAAATTATATTAACTATCCATTTTCACCCATCCAACCACAAGTCAAAGTAAACAAGTTTTGCGTGGTAGTTTAGTCCCTGACACACAGGTTTTGAAAAAAAATAATAAGAATATTAATTATGGAAATTTAAACTAATTCTTTTCAAATTTGACATATTATTCATGTTATGTGATGGACCTGCCATCTTTGCCATCTTTGTGAGGGTCAATTCTAGTATCTCCATGCTTACAAAATTCCCCAATGTTCTCTTGCCAATTTTTTTCCATTAATCTCTAATTATAAGCCTTTTGAGTTGTGTTAATCTACCCAAATAATTGAAGGCCACTATAATGCATCTATGTTTGTTTTGTGTGTGTTTTTTCCACTATATATAACATTTACTCATGTAAAAGTACTCGAAAGACATGAGGTATGATATATTACATGGTAGATATTGTAAATCACCACAATCATTGAAATTTCGATGCTTTAAAATCTCAAATATGAATGGCAGATGACATATGGCAGTTTTGTGATATGAGATCAGGAAAGAACAAGGATTTGGAGATTTATAAGATTTGTTAGAGATGCATTCAACCTTGTAATATGGACATGTGAAAAAACTTAAAAATACTAGTTGTTTCAAACAATCCACACTCTCTCGCAATGATTAAAGGCATCCTCAACTCAAATCCCCAACCATAAGAGAGATCATACCCCTAATCAACCTTCTTGGAATTGTTTTCGACAATTAGTGAGCACATTTTTGGGGAGCTCCATGATTGGTGAAGCTCATTCAATTTGTGGTCGTTTGATAAAATAAGAGTCTCTCATGAAGATTCATTTTTCTTTAATGTTGTCAAAACTTGACCTACACCACAATAGAAATTTTCTTATTGCTCAACAATCTAGAGGGCCAAATAATGCATAACAACGATAATATTAATAATAAACTTGTATTATTAAAATTTAATTAAAAGGAACATCCAAAAATGTGTGTAATATCATGCATTGAAAACTATAATTTTCCTTATCAATTTTTTGGGTGCTTCTTGGTTGGAGATAATGTAGAGGTAACCTCACTCATAATTATGAATTATGAATAATAGTTAGCATGCCACTAACAATCAAGTTCGTTGCACCATAAAATGGAGATCAAGTATTCATATACCATATTATACCATCAACAATAAGGTCATCCACACCATAAAGTGGAAGTTAAAGTACTCCTAATAAGCTTGATGGCCCATAACCAATCACTTGCATGCCCTTCCCCAATTTCTTATTGATGAAAATCATGTGAGGTTTGTGATTATGTAATACAACATAATTGCTTCTTGAAGCATCAACCACTAGCACCTCCACCCCTTATTATCATTCACCCACTTATGTATAATGGGGGAAATGTCATCACTTGTTAGACACACAATACTTATTGAGACGTTTCCATCCCCATGAGATGGTTGCCTCCTAATAAGATAAAAAAAACATCCAAAAAATTTAAGACAATTGTTCATTTGGAGTTCTATTGTGCAAATGCATTTAGTCGAGCATACAACATTTGTGAAGTAGTTATCCACATGACATTATACTATGAAAATGTTATAATAAAACATTCAAATTATGGACCAATGTTTAAAATTTGTTTTTTTTTAAATAATATTTATAAAAAAATCCAAAATCAAACATTGTAAATTGCATTGTTAAATGTTAACCTATATCAACATGTAAAATATTATTATTAAATTAATATCATTTTAATTTCTCAGATCCCTATGCAATTCAGGCTTTCAATTTTTTGGAAGCGCGTGCTAATCATTTGGCCAAAGTCGAAACTCTGGGAAGGCGGGGAAAGGGACAAATGTACCTTGAATGAAAATTTGGTTAAATATAATGTCATCATCGATGATTACTCAAGGGACAAATGTACCTTGAATTATAATTTGGTTAACTATGACGTTGTAACACCCCCTTCCCACATCTACCCAATTAACTAGCCAACCGGAGTAAACATTTGACGAGAGGCTACTAATATGAGATTCAACCTCCTAGATGACCTTAAGGAAGTGGAACCAATGGAGACATGATAAACGCACCTTACACAACATCAAAAACATCCTCAAGGGGTAACCCAACTTTCCCGACCCCTGAACCCTGAGGTAGACTGACCTTTTAACCAATTTGAGCCTTAACCACAGGCATGCCAAGCCAAGTTAGCAGCAAAAATCCTATAGTCGTGGGCATGCCAATTCAAGATAACGGCCTGAGCCTAGTTTAATCAATTTTGTGCTTGCAACTCCGAGATTTGTGCCACCTTTTTAGCCCCAGAGCCTAGGTCACTGCCCAGAACTTCATGAAATTGTAGGGGATGATGAACAACATTAAAACAAATGTGCTAAAGTAATCACATCATCAAGAACTCATCTCGACCCCTCATAGCCATGACATGCATTTCGTCAAACATGTCACAAACATTTCATCTACAGATGTAAACAAAAAAATTAAACATAGGAGTCTCATACTTATCTGAGAATCGCTAAAAAGCATTTATCCCTTACGTAATAAGCTGCAATACAATCTATTTGACCATAGATATGTCATGTATTCATTTACAGGTAAAAACATGGATATAGCCATACATCATCATTGATCGAATACATGTTTATAACCAGCACAATAACAACAGAAATACAATGGATACAGCAACAATAAAATACATAAATAAACCAATACATTTTTCATACCGAATACCAAAGTAATGAGCTCTTCATTAATGTATGTAAAAACCAACCAGAGATGGGACTACCATGTTCCAACCGACCATAGATTGGCTGAGCCAAATCTCTCTTAAGCCAATCACCCTCGTGCCATCTTCCAAGCATGAATGTGGGACTCATAACCAACCTAAAAAGAACCAAATAATCATGGATGCTACCAGAGTTCTCTTCCTACATTGTGAGGAATTTGAGTGCCCCCCAGTCTCTCAGGCTTTACCGTAACACGCAATCTAATCCAGGGGTCACAAGGCCCTACACCGAGACCATATATCCAGGCTTTAACGTACATCCCATCTCAGGACTACTAGGCCCAACGGAAATAAATCCACCTCTTGGCTTACCGTACAAGGATTCCTAGGCCCACCGATTTACCGCAATCCACAGTTTGGCTCAGGGGTTACTAGGCCAGTGGCTTTACCGTGATCCACAGTTTGGTTCAAGGACCACTAGGCCATGTGTTTGTCATTTTGTAGATCCACCCCACTAAGCTTCGAATCCAATCCTGTCATCCAACTCAACCGAAGTATGAGAAACCCATCTCATCAAATCTATATGGAAATATAAAGGTTAGGCTAAATACACTGTCACACCTGGAAAATAATCAATGCAAATCAATACATATGCAAATGGAAGGTTAGGCTGAATACATATGCAAATCAATACCTGCAAATAATCCCGATGTAGCTACTTGATCTTGCTCTTCCTTGCTTGATTTTCCTTTCTCGCTCCAATGCCCAAGTGCTTCAAGAAAACTTTAGGCGTCCAAGAGTGAGTGAGAGAGAGAGAGAGAAAATAATGAGAGAGCTCCAAAAAGTGCACTGAAAAAAGGTACCAACTAATCCTCATAAGCCTTTTTATATAAGAGGCCTCAATTTTCTTCACTTTCCATTATTTTCCTTCATTTTCCTCCTCACATGCAACATGTGACCTTTCATCTCCATTTTCTCATAAATTCCATTATTTTCATAAATAAATGTGCCAAAAATACTTTGTTCCTCTTTAATTCCTTATCCATAGCCTCTGCCAACTTCCTTAGCCATAATAAACCAAATGAACACCCCCTAGGATGTTTTTCCCAACATTCAGCTTGGAATACGTGTCCCATCAACCATTGTTATTATTTTAACTTTTATTACATGGAATTTTTAGCAGGGTTGTTACAGAACCCTACCCCTTGGGGGACACCGTCCTCGATGTTCAATCACACATATATCTCAGCAAAACCGTGGGAAGAAAACATACTGCTCATGGAGCTTTATATCATAGCTTGATGTAGTATTTATAGTCATCACCCTGTTGAAAAGAAACCCATCATGAAAACACAACCACATTAAATCATAGCAACAAGATAACTATACTAACATGACACCCATACCACTTATTGGAGCTTTACAGCATATCTCATGGCGGTATTTACATCCATATACATATGTACATACACTCGAGCACCACATCAAACATATATCAAAACATCATCAACACATATGCTAAAAAAATATCAACATCACACCAAAATTGTTTTGCCTCAACCGGAAAACAAGGAAGGACACATGGCCTGCATATGATCCATCATCTCCCATGTAACTTCACAGGCCTAAAGTGCTTCCATTGCACTTTAAATTTCTCTATTGCTCGATTCCAGAGAACGAGCACCTTTTTTTGCAATTTACCTTGAGGCTCCAACTGGAATTCTCCATTTTGTTCCACCTGCAATACAGACCAGTCAACCACATGATCAACATCCTTAACATACTTCTTAAGCAAAGATATATGCAAAACATCATGGACTTTCACTATGGGAGGCATTGCAAGTCGATAGGCCATTGTTCTGATCCACTCACTGAACCTGAAGGGTCCATAAAAATGTGGTGCATACTTGGCACATAATCCAATCCGCAAGGAGATCTTCTTGGGCTTGATATACAAGTACACCTGATCCCCAACCTGAACTCCTTGAAAAAATTGTTCATGTTTGCATAGCTATTTTGCCTATCCTGTGTTGCCTTAAATTTCTTCTTGATCGCCTACATTTCTTGTTCCACTTCTGCCAACATCTCTGGTCCAATCAATACCATGTTAACTGGATCAGTCCAACTGATAGGAGTGTTGCAACTTCGTCGATGTACATAGCCTCAAATGGACTCATCTTCAATGACTCCTGGTACGTGTTTTTTTAGGCAAACTCTGCTAGTGGAAGATACTCTTTCCACTTCCATTGTTGATGCATCACATACATCCTCAACATATCCTCTAATATCATGTTGACCCTCTCATTCTATCCATATGTGTGTGGATGATAAGTTGTGTTGAAGGCCAACTCGGTGCCCAAACCTGCAAACAGCTCCTTCCAGAACTTTGAAGTGAACTTTTCATCCCTGTCAGACACAATCTTCTTTGGAACACCATGAAATCTGACCATGTCTCGGATAAACACACATCGCTAGCTCAGTATGTAGTATTCATTGGTATGAAATGTGCAACCTTCGTTAACCTGTACATAACAACCATGATGGAATCATGTTGTCTAGCTATCTTAGGCAAACCTGTGATGAAGTCCATGGAAATCACATCCCATTTCTACTCTAGTACCACAATCAGTTATAGAAATCCACCTGGATGTTTACACTTTGCCTTAACCATATGACAATCCAAACATCTAGCTACAAAATCTGCCACATCCTCTTTAGATTCGATCAATAATAGAATCTCTTTAATGCATTCAAAGGCTTCTAGTAGCCTGGGTGACCCAAATATGGTTTCGCATGAAACTCCCTCAAGGCAACCTTCTTCATCTCACTGTTGTTCAGTACATATATCTTGTCTCTAAATTTAACCAATCCATCTGTTGTGAGACTGTAGTCCAAATCCTGTACACCTACACCTGTACATGTACCACTACCTGTACCTGTACTTTCACATGTACATGTGCCAACACTTGTACCTATAACAACACATGTACCTACACCTGTACCTGTGCCAAACACTTGTACCTGTAACAACACCTGTACCTGTACCTGTGCGAACACTTGTACCTATACTCTGCTGCAACATGTGTACAATCTCCATATACCTATGATCCAACTGACCTGCCTGCAAGATCCTATTGTGTAAGTCTGTCCCATAGGAGCTCATTGTTGCTAATTGATTTAAATGTACTTGCCTACTAAGAGCATCTTCGACCTTGTTCTCCTTTCCTTTGATGTACCTGATCTCTAATTCAAACTCGTTGATCATTCCCAACCATATGGACTACCTGGCATTCAAATTTGGCTATTCAAACAAGTAACTTAACCCAATTTGGTCACTCATCAATACGAACCACCTGCCAAGAAGATAATTCCTCCACATCTTTATAATTCCTCCACATCTTTAGTGCATGCATGATCACTGCTAGCACGACATCATGTGTCGGGTAGTTTTTTTCATACTCATTCAATTTTCGTAACTCATAGCATACCACCTGTCCATCCTGCATAAGGACTCCACCAAGTCCTACCTTGTAAGAATCTGTACACACCACAAACTCCTTGTCTGGATCTGCAATCTTTAACACTAGAGCATGTGTCAACAACTGCTTAAGTTGCTCAAAACTAGCCTCACACTCCTATGTCCAATCAAAATTCTCACCTTTCACCTGCAATAATGTAATAAGATAAGCAATATGCGAGAAGTTCCTGATGAACATCCTGTAGTATCCTGCCAATCCCATGAATGATCTCAACTCATCTACATTATTAGGATCTACCCACTCCATGATGGCCCTTATCTTCGTTGTATCTACTGCAATTTCCTCCTTGGAGACAACATGTCCCAAGTAGTGTACCTAAGTCTTAAAGAAGTTGCATTTGTTGAGCTTAGCATACAATTGATGCTCTCTCAAAAACCTCTTCACTACCGCAAAATGCTCGGTATGCTCTTCCTCATTTTTAGAATACACAAATATGTCATCAATAAACACAACCAAAAATTTGTCCAAATAAGGACGCAACACATTGTTCATCAAACACATAAATGTAGTTGGGGCATTATTAAAACCGAATGGAACCACAAAAAACTCATAATGCCCGTACCTGAGCCTGAATGCAATCTTGTAGATGTCCTCTTCTTTGATGTGTACCTCATGATATCCCGATCTCAAGTCGATCTTAGAGAACATTTCTCCTCCCTTCATCTAATTAAAAAAATCATCAATCCTCAGCAATGGGTACATGTTCTTGATGGTCACTTTGTTTAGCTACTTGTTGTCAATGCACAATCTAAGAGTGTCATCCTTCTTCTTCACAAATAAGACTAATGTGCCCCATGACGATACACTTGGCCTAATGTATCCCTTGTAAAACATCTCTTTCAACCAACTTTAATTCTACCAACTTAGGTGTGCTCATCTTGTAAGGTGCTTTTGATGTTGGAGTTACCCCTAGTACCAACTCAATAGAAAAGTCTACCTCCCTATGAGGTGGAAACACTAAAAGATCTGTTGGAAACACATCCTAAAACTGCTGCAAAACTGATACATGTTCAACACATATGCATCCTCAACTTCCTTACCTTTGTCACTAGCGATATGAACTGCAAATAGCACGCACCCTTTCCTGCGACTGTGCTTGGCCTTCATGATTGTCACCATCCTAACTAATGTGACTTTCTTCTTTCCATGTAAGACTCTTGGTTCCCCATTGTCATACAAGCACTCAATAGCTTTTTCATAGCATCTACCTTGGTCATGTGAAGGTATAACCAATCCATACCCAATAGCATATTGTAGGAACCCAACCTTAATAAGTTCAAGTGCGCTATTGTATGCATGCCATTTAACTAAAATGCACACGCTCTTACCCAATGGTGAACTATTTTATTTGTACTTGTATCCAACTTCACTAACCAAGATTTGCATGCATTTCTTTACTCAAGCCACACTTATTCACCAAGTCAGGACTAACATAGCTATAATTAGATCCAGGATCAATCAAAATAGATAACTTGATCACAAATCTTATCGTTCATCTCAATGATAGATTCTTGGTGCTCTATCTTCCTATTGTCCACAACTTCATAAATACGAGGAATGATTTGCCCAACATCCCCAATATTTTGTGCCTCCTGTGCACTGTATATCTTAGGCCTACAACCCTGGTTCTGCGGACAATCTCTCTTAAGGTGCTCCTCACTGCATGTCCAATGCTCCAACTGTCCCATACCATTACCTCCATGTTGTTATTGTGATCTGTGTTGCTATTGTGGCCTATGTCCTTTTCTAGCGGCAATAAACTTCTTTTGTGGTGCCACATTTTCTTTCCTATCTTCATTCTGAGGCCTTGCTCTCCTAGGCTTCCATTTACCTTAACCTTGGTCTTTCCCTTTCCATCCTTGTCGAGACACATTCTTGCGCTTTGAAAGTTAATATCAATGCTCCATCTTCCCAATGACTTCCTCTAGTGATCGAGGCTCATCATACTCAATCCAGTCTCTAAATGCCAATGGAAAACCACTGACAAATCACTGAAATTTAGCCTTCTCATCCTTAAGACATGGCACATACCTCAATAGCTCCAAGAACTTGGTTGTATACTCTTCATCTGTCATTTACCCCATCTTTAGCTCATAAAATTATTTGGCCTTACTGTCATAGTACCTCTCTGACAAGTACTTCTTCCTAAAAATCCTCTTGAACTCATGCCAGCTCAATTCCTTTGTTCTGATGTCTCTAACCAGCTTCACATCTTCCCACCATATGTTTTCTTTACCTTTCAAACTAAAGATAACAATTATGGCCTTCATGTTTTCAATGTACTCATGCAACTCAAAGAATTTTTACAAACCAAGTATCCAAGCCTCTACATATTTTGGTTTCTTCAAGTCCCCATCAAAATTAGGTGGTTTGGCTTTCTCAAATTCATTTGGAAAGTATCTTCTATCACTCATCATGTAAGGGTGATACCAATGATGATCATGATGTCTATCTGAACAAAAACTAGAATGGTACTTTTACTCATCACTCCTATCCGGAGTGTCCAACAACCAACTATCTATCACTGTATTAAATCTATTTGACTTGTGTCTACCAGGAGACCTACTTCCATGTGCCTCATTAGTTATGTCCTCTTGTCTATGGCTGATCCGAAGTGTCCCCTGCCACCGCAACTATGACAAGCTCTGAAGAAGTATTGCATTCACCTCTACTTGTTTCTCTTGGGTATGTATGGTTATGTCATTGTCTACCTTACAACTCCTTATTTCTTCCTTTAGGATTCTCAATGTGTCTGCCAAATCAGAAGAGTGCCCACCATGCTGGTCATAAGACTCATAGGGAGAGTCCTTGTAGTTTACCATCTTTCTATCCATGTTAATATTTCTCCTGTAAGGCATAATATGCCATCTAAACCAAATGAAAATAAACCAACATACCTTAGTGTAATATGGGGAGTATACATCCTACAAGATCAACGAATCAGTGTAATACATGTATATACAAAATCGTAACATCATATAAACTCATAACACATGGTATACTAGCACATAATCATCATTCTAGTTGGAGTCCAGTCATCAACACATGCCCATACCAAATTCACAACATGACCTAATGCATAACCATACCAACGCAACTTGACAACACCATCACAAGCATGGACGATACAAGAACATAAGTGACATGTAACCATGCATGATCGACCAATGCATGTTCAGCATATGACATCATTCAAGCAAGCATACACAGATAACACACAAGCATGACCAATATGTGACCTAGTATAAACAAGTAATGCATATACAACATGTAACAATATGTAAGCTAATGTGCATGCACAATACACAAATAAGAACAACACATAACCAGTCATACACACATGACCACATGTTGACAATGACACCATAAGCACTTCCATGGCGACACCACTTCCACCATGGCCAACACATACACCATAGGTATGAAAAACACATAAGCAATCAACATAACACATGATCAACACACTACCCATCCAGTCTAAGAGTTGAACCATGCTCTGATACCACTCTATAACACACCCTTCCCACATCTCCCCAAAAAATTGTCCAACCGAGGTAAACATGCAACGAGAGGATACTAATAATAGATTCAACCTCCTATATGACCTTAAGGATGTGGAACTAACGGAAACATGACAAACACATCTTACACAACATCAAAAACATCCTCAGGGGTAACCCAACCTTCCAGGACCTTGAACCTTGAGGGAGACTGGAATTGTGACCAATTTGAGCCTTAGCCACTGGCATGCCAAGGAAAGGTAGTGGCAAAAATCCTGTAGTTTTGGGAATGCCAAGGTAAGGTAGCGGCCAAATCCCAGTTTGGTTTTGTTAACCTAAAAATAAACCAACGTACCTTAGTGTAATTTGGGGAGGATATATCATGCAAGATCTACCAATCTGTGAAATACATGTATATACATAATCGTAACAACATATAAACTCATAACACATGGTATACTAGCACATAAACATCATTCTAGTTGGATTCCAGTCATAGATGAATAACCATACCAAATACACAACATGACCTAATGCATAACCATACAAATGCAACTTTACCACGCACCATCACAAGCACGGACCATACACAAGAATAAGCGACATGTAACCAAGTGTGAATGACCAATGCATGTTCAACATATAACATCACATAAACATGAATCACATGACACTACACAAGCATGACCAATATGTGACCTAGCATACACAATAAAT
Organism: Pinus albicaulis; assembly: GCA_034641835.2. NCBI lineage: Eukaryota > Viridiplantae > Streptophyta > Pinopsida > Pinales > Pinaceae > Pinus > Pinus albicaulis. The sequence goes on from CM076577.1 coordinate 1,470,492,001, forward strand.
GCATATACAACATGTAACAACATGTAAGCTAATGTGCATGCACAATACAAAAACATGAACAACACACAATCAGTCATACACACATGACCACATGTTGAAAACAACACCATTAGTTTTTCCATGGCAAAGCCACCGCCACCATGGCCAACACAACACAGATGCACAAACACATACACCATAGGTATGAGAAACACATAAGAAAAAAAAAACATGACCAACACACCACCCATCCAGTCCAAGAGTTGAACCATGATCTAATACCACTCTGTAACACCCTCTTCTCACATCTACCCAACCAACCAACCGAGGTAAACATGTGACGAGAGGCTACTAATATGATATTCAACCTCCTATATTACCTTAAACAAGTGGAACCGGTGGAAACAAGACAAATACACCTTACACAACATCAAAAACATCCTCGGGAGTAACCCAACCTTCCCGAGGACCTTGAACCTTGAGAGGCTAAGATTTTGACCAATTTGAGCCTTAGCCACTGGCATGCCAAGGAAAGGTAGTGGCAAAAATCCTGTAGTTTTGGGAATGCCAAGGTAAGGTAGCGGCCAAATCCCAGTTTGGTTAGTTATGTGCCTTCCACTCCGGGATTTGTGCCACCTTTTTAGCCCCAAAGCCTAGGTCACTACCCATAACTTCATGAAACTATAGGGGATGATGAACAACATTAAAACAAAGGTAAAAAAGTAATCACATCATCAGGAACTCATATGGACGCCTCCTAGCCATGACATAAATTTCGTCAAACATGTCACAAAAATTGCATCTGTCGGTGTAAACAACATAATTGAACATAGGGGTCTCATACTTATTTTACAATCGCTAAGAAGCACTGCTCGTTTACATCATAAGTTGCAATACAATTTATTTTACCATAGATACATTGTGTATTCATTTATAGGTAAAAACAAGGATAGATCCATACATCATCATTGATCAAATACATGCTTATAACTAGCATAATAACAACAAAAATACAATGGATACAACAACAATAAAATCCATACATAAACCAATACATTTGCATACCAACTACCAAAGGAATGAACTCTTCATTAATGTATTTAAAAACCAACCGTAGATGGGACTACCACGTTCCACCCGACCATAGATTGGTTGAGCTAAATCTCTCTTCAACCAATCACCCCCATGCCATATTCCAAGCATGAATGTGGGACTCATAACCAACCGAAAAAGAACCAAACAAGCATGGATGCTACCAAAGTTCTCTGCCTACACCGTGAGGAATTTGAGTGCCTCCTAGTCTCTCAGGCTTTACCATAACCCACAGCCCGATCCAAGGGTCACTAGACCCTACACCGATACCATCTCTCCAAGAATTATGATACATCCCATCCTGGGACTACGAGGCCCAACGGAGAGAAATCCACCTCTTGGTTTTACTAGATATCCTGCCATTCACCAGCAAGGATTCCTAGGCCTACTGAAGCACACAATCTGGCTTTACCGCAATCCACAGTTTGGCTTATGGGTTACTAGGCTAGTGGCTTTACCGTGATCCACAGTCTGATTCAGGGACCACTAGGCCATGTCTTTGTCATTTCGGAGATCCACCCCACTTAGCTTCGAATCCAAGTCGGCCATCCAGCTCAACCGAAGTATGAGAAACCCTTCTCATCAAAGTTAGCAAAAATGGAAATGTTAGGCTGAATACATTGTCACACCTGCCAAAACCCATGCCAAGACATCAAGAAACCACATGCAATACCATGCATGCTAGATCTAGCAAGGAATCACATATGAAAATCGATACCTGCAAAGAATCTCATTGTATCTGCTTGATCCTGCTTTTCATTTCTTGCTCCAATGCCCAAGTGCTCCAAGAAACCTCTAAGTGTCTAAGAGTGAGAGAGAGAGAGAGAGAGAGAGAGAATAATGACAAAAGGTACCAACTGATCCTCAAAATCCTTTTTATATAAGAGGCCTCAATTTTCTTCATTTTCCATTATTTTCCTTCATTTTCCTCCTCACATGCAACCTGTGACCTTTCATCTCCCTTTTCTCCTAATTTCCATTATTTCATAAATAAACGTGCCAAAAATATGCTTTTCCTCTTTAATGCCTTAGCCATAGCCTTTGCCAATTTCCTTAGCCATAATAAACCAAATGAACACCTCTAGGATTTTTTTCCCAACATTTAGCTTGGAATAAGTGTCCCATCAACCGTGGTTATTATTTTAACTTTTATTACATGGAATTTTCACCAAGGTTGTTACGGAAGTCATCATCAATGATCACTCACCCTCTTTAACCATGGTTAACTTCTATTGTATTTAATGACTAGCACAACCACATTAGTAAATGTGGTTGATATATGACAAAGGCGTATATCAACCACATCCACGACCACATTAGTAAATATGATTGATATTTGCCAAAAGCTTATAATTTTGATTATTGTTATGATTAATATTACTACTATTATTATTGTTGTCGTAGGCAGTGGATATTGCATTGAGTTTTTGGTCAAACCCATATTAATTTGTATTTAACCAAAAAAAATTGCAAAATATCTATAACTAAACATTACACATTGGAATTTATTATTTTAAAAAAATAATTTCATTTATTTTTCGATAATTGGATTGAATATTAAATTTAACATGTTATTGTTGGTTGCCTCATTTAATGAGCCTTGCAATAATGATTTTGTACTTATAATCAATTCACAAAATCTTATTCTATTACTTCCCATAATAAATATTGGTTCTTAAAAAAAATCTCCATAATTCACAATATCTCGTCTTTAACGTCTTTGTACAACAACCAACCATTGTCTGAATGTCGAGAAAAACTGAATCGATATATTTCTCAATCCATAAATAAAAGGGGCAATTAGGCTAGATATTTACCCAATCCATAAATTTTGGGGTAGCCAATGTTCTTCCATGTTGGAATCCCAATGGATATAAAGGCCACATCAAGTGGAGTAATGTGAATAAAAAAAGTATGACACATGTGCATTTATCCCCAACATTACTGGCCTTTCCAAGATTCAAGGATTAAGTGTGAGTGATGATGTTCGAGTTGCTACATGTCTGGCTAGGGACCATAAGGCTCCTTTGGGAATAAATTGAAAAATAGTAAGTTCCATCAATAATTATCATACCATTGTGTTTGGTGTGGTAGAACTACCAATGAAATCTAAATAAAGCTACTTGATGTCCCACTTGTCCTTTTCAACCCATTGAATCAATCTTTATCATACTTTAAGTCAATGAAAAATCCAAAGGCAAGATGTTGTAACATGTTTGTTAACCTAAAAATATATCTTTGCTAGATTTTTTAACTTTAGTTCCAATAATTTTATAATTAGGGTTGATATTCAAATTAGTAAATGTAAATAGTTACTAAAACAAGTGATATAGATGATGGATAAAATATCACAATTAATTTTTTATAAAAAAATAAAAATAATCGCATAAATTACATTTTTGGTTCAAAATATATTCTTTTCTTGTTTAATAATATAATTTATATCATTTATCATGGATAATATGATTTTATATTATTTGTAAACAACATTATTACATTAGAGTATTATTTATACTATTTATAAGGATTTACGCTAAAATATATGCAATATATTGATTTAATGTGACTTTAGCATTTCCCATGAATGTGACTTTCAGTGTGAATCCCCCTCCTCTCCATCTCTCCTTTTTTGTATCTTTATCTCACCCCCAAACATACACACTCTCTCTCCATCTCTCCCTTGTCACTACCTCTCTCTCTCCACTTATCCTCTCTGTCTCTCTCTCTCTCCCCAACTATGTTACTATATCCCTCCCTTTCTCCTTATATACCCCCTTCTCTCCATCTCTCCTCCTTTGTCTCTTTATCTCACCCCTAAAGATACACATTCTCTCTCAATATCTCCCTTGTCACTCCCTCTCTCTCTCCACTTCTCACTCTCTATGGCTTTCTTCTTCCCTCCCTCTCTCCCCCTCCAACTCCATCTCTCTATCCATCCCTCTCTGCCCCTCCTCTCTCAAGTCCTCTCTCTTGTTGTAAATACTAAGGGAGGGGGGGGTGTGAATCAATATTTCTTACCAATTATCACTTTTTAATCCTTTTTAGAGAATCAGTTATTATCAATGTTCTTCTTCAACAATAATAAATAGTAAACAACACCATACAACAATGCAGAAAGATAAAATAGTAGACACAGAGATTTTTAGGTGGAAAACCCCCTCCAGGTCAAAACCATTGAACGCTTCTCTAGTAATTGTATTCTTCTCTCTTTAAAAGAAATATTAGTTACATTGAGATTTAAGCTACAACTGAGGGATGCATCAACACCCTAATTCACAGGCCACAAGCTGTAGGACGCTACTAAACCCTAATATCTTGTTGCGACCACAAGGACACCACAACACCCTGTATATCAGGCCATAACCTGATGAGTGCCCCAACACTCTGTTTACCAGCTGTTGTCAGAAAGGATGCTTCGTTGCCCTGTCATTTTATCAGCCACAACTGAATGGATGCCACAACACCTTGTGCAAGACACAACTTGCTCTAACACCACCCTGCCGCCCTGAAGTGTTCTCAGGCAACAACCTGAAGGTGACTTTGATCACCTAGAAGAGTCGGTAGATCACGTTTCACAATTTTAACACTGGACCCCCCATACTATGAATCAATGTAGAATAGTTGTAAGGAAGATGTAGAATAAATATCAAATCCTGGTAGCTACAGATCATTGTTCCCACAAATTTTTCACTACACAAATTTACACATCAATCTATCACTGTATCACTGTCACTGCACACCATATATCATTGTCGCTGCAAATCACTATATAACTGTCGGCTACCACAAAATGTCACTTCAAAAATGAATAGTCATCAAAACATTGTCATCACACTACTCATAAATGAATATTCATCAATGATGTATCATTGTCATCAGTGTATCAGGCTGCACACAATGCAGCAACTATCTAGCACTTATATCAAATGATGGCATAACCCAAGGTGTCTCAGGTCATCCTGATGCCCTGCAATCAATGCTCTCAAAATTTGTACCCAGAGAGCTACCAACGTATATGTAAGCTCATTGTTTGACTGGTCAAACCCTGCAATCCATCCTTCTCCAATAGTTTGTATAACTGGAAGATGTTCCTTTCACTAATTTCTACCCTGTAAGGTCACAGTCAAGTTATCCTAGGTTATCATAGACATTGTCAACTCAAGGTTCTACTAGTCAAAGTCCATATATCAATGTCAATTCTAGTCAAATTCAAAAGGTCAACGTGTGTGGTGTGACTATTTGATCTTCTCATCCTAAGTCAAACTTAGGGCAAAACGTCATTATACATGTAATGACTTAGTGTGTCAAAGTAATTCTTAGGATGTCAAAGTCATGGTGAGTATTGTATTCATCCATCAAGTTGAGTTAACATAAAGTCACAAGTGTCAATTATTGTCAAGTATGTCAAGGTCAACCATATGTTAAGTTCAAAGTAAATACATCATATCAATGTCAATCCATATAATGATATTTTATATCATTGTCAAGTCAAGAATTGCAGTCACCAAGGGTCTTTCCTTACCAAAGAAATAGTTCTATATAGCAGATGTCATATAACCCACCAATGCTGATTTAATAGCATTCTATACCACTGTCATATAATGTCATAAGCCAAATCACCATTGTCGAGTTCATTCTGAAAGTCAAAATCAAGGTGTCAACATACTTGTTATGTCTAGGTTTGAGTGTCAGGTTAACATCATATTGTCATTGTTATGTTAAGTGACATCACTGCACATAATATTGATTCATAGGTCTTTGGCATGTCATAAGTTATCGTGTCAACACACTTCCATAGTCCAACTACTATAGTATTTATACCTTTGTAACACATAATCAAGATTAATGTCACTACCTCACTATCACAAGGATACACAGGTCTAAAAATGTTTAGACCACACTCAATGAATTTTCTATACTTCAATCATCATAGCACTAAATCATACATTGCTTCACTACTTTCATATAGGTGAATAGTTAGGGCACCAAATTTTTTTGTAATTTCCCTCAAACAATCACTAAATCAACCCTTAAATTCTGTGGCATACCCTTGAAAAAACTAAACCCGACACCTAGCAAGAATGAGAAATAACATACCTTTTTGTTTTCTTCTAGGAGCTTGATATTGAATCTGTTGTATCTATGTAATTTTGAATCTCCAAGGTCTGAAATTTTGTCTTGTGGTATCCTTTTGAGCCCTTTTCGAACCCCATAGGTCTGATCAAGATTGGATTTTTCAACAAAGAGTTATGCCCAATCTCCCACAATGTCCTGATTATATATTGTTCAGTAGAACGAACTTGTAATAAGTGCCATGTCTCACTGTATCAACCTTTGGCTCTAAAAATGATATCCAACAAACTACATTTTGTCCTCTTTCTGTCACTTCTTACGAAATTTGAATCTAATTCTCAGAGAGAAAGTTATGATAATTTTCCCAAGGTCACTTGTTTGACATGGAATTCGGGAGCCTGCAAAAACCCTAACTTCCTCAAATCATATCTCCAAAAATATAGCAAACCAAAATCTTAAATTTGGTCATGAGTTTCATCAGGATTTCAGCTCAAATGGGATTTTTTTTCAACTTCTAAAGCTTTGTAGAAACTAATTTATAGCGAAAAATGCCACGATGACTTGTTTTGGAGGATATATGAGCTTTCTTTTTATAGATTTGAGAGGGGATTCTATAGTGACCGTTGAAGGAGATAATTAGGATTTTAACACGGTATTAATTGTTAATTATAATTTATAAATATTGTGTATTTTGTTTTCTTATTCCCTAAGGAATATGCACTACATAAATATATTAGGATTTTTAATGAGATGTAGGAGTTATATGGGTGCATAGTGGCTTTAAGCCCTTCATTAGGATAATATCTCCACAACGCATGGCAAGAAACCCTTAATATTAACTAAAGGTGCGTACAACTAATGGAAATGTGCCAAGTCACCTTCTTTTGGGGTTTTAGCCCACCAATTCGGGTTTTTACCTTCAAACTCACTTATCTCTCTAACCAGGAGGAACTACGTGGCGTACCAAATACCACCGGAAATATCTCTTAGAGGAGAATCCAATGCCATGGATATCTAAGCCAAAATAAATAATTTAACCCTTCAAAAACCATCTAGAAAGTCAAGTTACATCCTCAATCCAGAGAACCCAATCCCGAGAACTTGGGTTTCCAACCATCCAACAGTGTAGCTTCTATCTAGATGTAATCTGACAATTATAGAGAAGCGTTCATTAACCATTTGACATCAATGACTGGTGTTTTTGGTCGAGGTAAAACCCAGTCAAATCCATGGGTTAACATCAATGAAAACACCATCCAACATCTCTCTCTCTCTCTCTCTCTCTCTCTCTCTCTCTCTCTCTCTCACACACACACACAATAATGTACACCTCCCCTCACATTTACCCAAGTATCCGGTCAACCGAGGTAAACATGAGTTGAGGGCAGTTAGGAGCAAACTCGACCTCCTTGGTGACTTTAAGGACGTGGAATAGACGCAGAAAACCATAACATAGATTCCCTGCACCTACTACAGGACCTCCAGAGGCTATCCCAGCTCTCGAGCTAACTTATCCCTGGGTCCCACTAACCTTTAAGCCTTCAAACCCCCAGACCCTCCCTTGATATGGGCAAGGGTGCGTTTGGGAGGCTCTGGACGCACCCACATCATGGGAATGCATGCGTCCAGGGACTCAATTCGCTAGACCTGTGCCTGCCTCCATGGGATTTAAGGCACTTTTTCAGCCCAAAATCCCGGAAACTACCCAAAACTTCATGTAGCTTCCAGGAATCATTAAACACATGACTAAAATTCCAAATAACCAAAAACTGACTCTAAGACTAGGCATGACCATTCCCAACCAAGACTGATATTTTTTTAAACACTTGGCATGAATGAAATATATAGGTCTAGGATACAAGAAATAACATGAATGACTGAAAAATCTTATGAGACATTACAATAAGGATCACCACCCTCTTGCTTTAACATATATGACATCAATTAGGTCTTGCATCCATTATTTTAACAATTACAAGTAAATACATGAAATAACCATGACATGAACTAGTCATTTAAACATGCTTATAACCAACATAAAACCATGGAAATAACAGTGATGTAATAACCATTAAATACACACATTAATAATTACAAAAGCAAGAGAAATTAGCTTTCATTAAATATAGGCAATAACCAACCAAGTTCGGGAGTTCCACGTACCACCTAACCATAGACATAGCTGAGCCAAATCTCTCTTCGGTTAGTCACCCCCAAGCCATATTCCAAGCATGAATGTGGAATCTCATGGATAAACCAATCCAAAACACAACCAAGGGGATCTAAAGGTTAAGCCACCTCCACCCCCACCATATCGTGATCACACCAAAGCCAATGCTCTGACCACAAAACTAAACAGAACTTGGAATGCCATCTAGAATACATCATTATCCTTGAGGAATTTTCCATCTCCATGTCTCTCAAACTTTACAACAATCCAATCCCAAATCACTAGGCCCTAAACTGAGACACCTCCCTCGTGCTTTACCGTGTATCCCATCAAAATCGATAAATGGATTCCTAGGCCTTTCGGAATGAACCTGAGAGCACCTTAACCCAGATTCTGAAATCCATCTAGAAATTCCAAAGCTCAAAACCAAGATCAAAATCCCAACACCATGGAATTCGAAAAAAAGGCAAGGAAAGGCTAAAAACCATTGTCATAACCCAACAAAACCATGAATCTAACAACAAGATAACCAAATACCAACATGCATAAGCCATGCATGTCCAAACTAGCTAGAAAATCACACATACAATATGTTATCTAAAAGTATTCCTGTTGAGGCTGCTAGATCTTACTCTTCCTGACTTGATCTTGTTAGATGATCCAAAAATAAATTTTATCATAGGTTATAGTGTTTGAATAAAATAATTATTAATTTAAGATATTAAATTAATAATTATTATTCTAGAATATTTAATATATTTGTGAGATATTTAGAATTAGAAATTTGTTAATAAAAATTAGGACTCTAGAAAAGAGTCGTTTTCTAGGCTCTAAGTTAGGAGTGAAGTTAGTTGAGTGGTTAGAAGCTCATTTATTGTAAATGGACACTTGTTTATTTTCCAAGTGATCCATAACTAGATTAAGTTAGAGCATAGAGCTTATAAATAGGTTAGTTTCCTATTTTCATTGTAATGTGTAATGAGAGAATGTGAGAGTGAGTTTACGTGTGTAAACTCCTGTAATTTGCTATGTAATATTTTTTCTTGATCAATAAAGTTGTGTGTCTGAGGATCCTTGCTATGTAATCTTTCCTTGTCTTGATTTCTTCCTCCTTGGCATAATACTGAATTTCTGCAAGAAAACACTAAGTATCCAAGTGTGTGTGAGAGAGAGAGATTAATGAGAGAGCTCCAAAGTTGAACTGACAAAAACCATGAATTGATCCTCATAAGCCTTTTTATCAATGAGCCCTTCATTTTCTTCATTTTGCATTATTTTCCTTCATTTTCCTCCTCACATGCAACCCGTGACCTTTTACCTTCATTTTCTCCTAATTTCCTTTATTTTCATAAATAAATGTGCAAAAAATATGTTTTTACTCTTTAATGCCTTTGCCTTTTCCAATTTTCCTTATCCATAACCACATATCCAGTGACGCCCACTAGGATATTTTACCCAACATTCAGCTTGGAGTAAGTTTCCCTTAACCGTGGTCTTATTTTGACTTTATTAACTTTTATTACATGAATCCTTTTCCTGTGTCTATTCTAGAACCCTCCCCCTTGGGGAACATTGTCCTCAATGTTAAACCACACCTACACCTTAGCAAAATCATTGAAAAGAAAACATACTGCTCATGGAGCTTTAAAACTTAACTCGATGCAGTATTTACAATGAGTAACCTGCTCAAAGCAAAACCATGATAACATGACGATATAACATCCATACTGCTTATTGGAGCTTTATAGCTTATCTCATGGCCGTTTTTACATCCATCTACATAGTACATATATCAAAACATCACCAGACATATGCCAAACATCAAACCAAAATTGATTTCCCTCAACTAGCAAACAATGAAGGATACATGGCTCGCATTTGATCTTCCATCTCCCATGTAGTTTCATCGGGCCCAAAGTGCTTCCACTGCACTTTAACTTGCTCGATTGCCCTGTTCTTGAGCATGAGTTGCTTCTGCTAAAATATGCACCAAGGTTTCAACTAGAATTATCCTTCTTGCTTGACCTGCAATACAAACCAATCAATAACATGATCAACATCATTTATATACCTTTTAAGTAATGAAACATGAGACACATCATGGACATTCATTATTGCAGGCAATGCAAGTCGATAAGACACTAGTCCAATCCTCTCAAGGATCTCAAAAGGCCCTCAATACCATGGTGCCAACTTGGCACATGATCTGATCCTCAAGGAGATCTACTTGGGCTTGATGCACAAATAAACATGATCCCCAACCTGAAACTCCTTAAATACCATATGATGGTCTAAAAAAATATTTTGTTTGTCTTGAACTACCTTTAGATTCTTATTTATAACCTGCATTTCATGTTCCATGCCTGCCAACATGTCTATTCCAATCAACACCCTGTTAACCGGATCGCTCCAACTGATGGGAGTATTACAACTTCGCCCATGCAGTGCCTCAAAGCATCTCATCCCCAATGAATCATAATTCCAATTGTTGTATGCAAACTCAACCAATGGTAGATACTTTTACCATTTTGAATGTTGATGCATCACATACATCCTCAACATGTCCTCCAATATCCTCTTGACCCTCTCAATCCGTCCATCTGTCTATGGATGATAAGTGGTGTTGAAGGCCAACTCTATGCCCAAACCTACAAACAACTCCTTCCAAAACTTGGAAGTGAACTTTGCATCCATCTCTGACACAATCTTCTTTGGAACACCATGCAATCTAACTATGTCTCCGATGAACACCTGTGTTACATCCTTATCTGAATAAGTAGTCTTCATTGGGATGAAGTGTGCAACCTTTGTTAACCTGTCCACAACAACCGTGATAGAATCATGTTATCTCATTGTCCTTGACAACACTATAATAAATTCCATGGAAATGATATCCCATTTCCATTATGGAATCTTCATAGGTTGTAGTAGACCACCTGGATTCCTACAGTATGCCTTTACCTGTTGACAGTGCAAACACTTGGCCACAAAATCTGCTACACCACTCCTCAAATTCGGACAATAATAGAATCTCTTCACTACAGTCGACATCTTCTGGTAGGCTCAGTGAACTGAATATGGTTTCGCATTAAACTCCCTCAATATCACCTTCTTGAGCTCACTATTGTCTATCACATATATCTTGTCTCTAAACCTAACCAATCCATATGTCGTAAAATAATAGTCCACATATTGTACACCTTTACATATACTTGTAACTGTACCTATACCTGAACGTGTAATCTATTGCAATTTGTGCCTAAGCTCAATATATCTGACATCCTGTAATATCCTATCTTGTAAATCAGTCCCATAGGAGCTCATAGTTGCAGTGTGATTTACTTGTATCTGCCTGCTAAGAGCATCTGCAACCTTGTTCTCTTTACCTTTGATGTATTTGATCTCAAAATCAAACTCACTAATCGTAGCTAACCATCTAGCTTTCCTAAAATTAGGATTCGGCTAGTCAAACAGGTACCTCAACCCACTGTGATCACTCATCAGTACAAACCTACTGCCCAGAAGATAGTGCCTCCACATCTTCAATGCATGTATGATAGTTGATAGCTCAAGATCATGCGTCAGACATTTATGCTGATGTTCATTCATTTTCCATGACTCGTAACACACAACTTATCCAACCTGCATAAGGAATTCACCAAGCCCTCTCTTGTATGCATTTGTACATACTACAAACTCTTTATCTGGATATGAAATATTTAGCACTAGAGCATGTGTGACCAATTACTTAAGCTATTAAAAATTGGCCTCACACTCCTCTGTCCACTCAAACTTCTTACCTTTCCTCTACAATGATGTAATTGGATAAGCAATCTGTGAGAATTTCCTGGTGAACCTCCTCTAATAACCTGCCAATCCCATGAAATATCTCACCTCATCTACATTTCTAGGAGTTTCCCACTCCATGATAGCCCTTATCTTTTATGAATCTAATGTGATGCCTTCCTTGGAGACAACTGTCCCAAGTAATGTACCTCAGTCTGAAAGAAACTACATTTTTTGAGCTTAGCAAACAACTCATGCTCTCTCAAAAATCTCAACATTGCTTCCAAATGCTCTACATGCACTTCCTCATTCTTGGAATATACCAAGATGTCATCGATGAAAACAATCACAAACGTGTCTAGATAAGGATGCAACTCATTATTCATCAAACACATAAATGTAGTTGGATCATTAGTTAAACCAAATGGAACTACAACAAACTCATAATGCCCATACATGGTCCTGAAATTTGTCTTGTATATGTCCTTTTATTTGATGCATATTTGATGATATCCCGATCTTAAGTCGATATTAGAGAACATTGATGCTCCCTTCAGCTGATCAAACAAATCATCAATCCTCAGTAGTGGGTACATGTTCTTGATGGTCACTTTGTTCAACTGCCTGTAGTCAATGCACAATCTGAGAGTGTCGTCCTTCTTCTTCATGAACAACACTGGTGCGCCCCAAGGCGATACACGTAGCCTAATGTATCCCTTATCAAGCATCTCTTTTAGTTGCAACTTTAACTCTACCAACTCAGTTATGTTCATCCTATAAGGTTTCTTTGATGTTGGTGTTGCCCTCGATACAAACTCAACAGAAAAGTATACTTCCCTGTGAGGTGGCAACTCTGAATTCTATGCGGGAAATACATCCCGAAACTACTGTAAAACTAGATACCTGCTCAAAAAATATGCATCCTCAACTTCCTTACCCTTGTCCTTAGATATATGAACCACAAATATCACACACCCATTCCTATGACTCCACTTGGCCTGCATGGTTGTCACCATCCTAACTGACAATGCTTTCTTCTTTCCCTGTAATACCCTTGGTTCCCCATTGTCATCTAAGCACTCAATTGATTTGTCATAACAATCCACCTTGGTCCTGTGAAGGTATATCCAGTCCATACCCAATAGCATGTGACATGATCCTAATGGAAATATATTCCAGTGTGATGTTGTAGGCATGCCATTTAACTCAAATGCACAATCTATTACCCAATGATGAACTTTTTTCTTCATACATGTAGCCAACTGCACTAACCAATATTCTGCATATGTTTCCTTTGTCAAACCACACGTCTCCATCACGTCAGGAATAATATAACTTTAATTATATACATGATCAATCAAAATAGAAACAACTTGATCACAAATCTTACCGTCCATCTCAATGATAGATATGTGATGATTTTTCTGCCTATTGTCCACAGCTGCATAAATATGATGAATGCTATGATCAACATCCCCAACTATTTGTGCCTCCTGTGCACTAGATCTGTTTGTGCCTCCTGATACTCTGGACAATCCCTCTTACGATGATCCTTGCCACATATCCAACGTTGCATCGGTGCTCTACCATCACCTCTAGCTCCTGCTCTCTAGGTCCCTTCCCAGTTGTCTTTAACTTCTTGTAAGGAACCAAATTTTCTTTCTCACCTGCATCTTGCAATATTTCCCTCTTTGATGGCCATCTTCCCTTAGATTCTTCAATTCCTTTCAAATCAAACTTAGGCTCAATTTTGCGTTTTAATTATTCATAACAATTCTTCAGCTTTCGAATGGCCTCCTCCAATGATCTAGGTTCATCGAAACGAGTTCAGTCACTGTATGCTACTGGAAGCCCACTGATTATCTTTGAACCTTGGCCTTCTCCTCCTTGAGGTAAGGTACATATCTCAACAAATCCAAATACCTACTAGTATGCCCATCATGTATCATGGAACCCATATAAAACTCATAAAACTCCTTGGCTCTAACATCGTAGTACCTCTCTCACAGATACTTCCTCCGGAATAGCCTCTTGAACTAACTCCAAGTCAATTCCTCCACATAAATACCCCTGAGACAAAATGTGGTTGTTCTAGCTTTCATATTTTCTAATATGTTCTTTACACTTGTAGTTTTAATGTTTGTGACATGTTTGACAAAATGCCTGTCATGGCTAAGAGGGGTCCAAATGAGTTCTTATTGGTATGATTGCTTATGCATCATTGTCATGTTGTTATTTATCATCTCTGAACTTTTCATGAAGTTCTAGGCAGAGCAGTGGGTTCTAGGCCTGAAAAGGTGGCTGAAATCCTGGGGACGCTGGCATATAACTAAGGAATTGAGGCCCTAGACCCTGGTGTTATCACTAAATTAAAGCTGATGGGATGCTATCATTAAACCCTACCCCATTAAACCCTTTTGTTTGAGATTTATCAATTGTCTAAAGAAGGTGTTGCTCTTTGTATCCTCATAATGTGCTATAATTTCCTCCGTAAAAATTGACCAAGTGACAATTTTTTTACGGGAGCAAAGCCATCGATACCATAGAAATGTATTTTTTTCTAAATGTAAAGTTGCAATGTGTACCTTTCCTGTGTTTTGCATGTTATGGAGGTCAAAATATTTCTCCATCTGTAGTATCCATGTTACAGGATCCTTTCCATCAAACTTCCTCATATCGATTTTTGGAATATGGTGGTTCTTTCCGCCAACATTAGAGTTTATGAAATCACTATTGACATTTGTTTTGTTCTCATCATGAGGTTCTTCTACTATCATTTCACCATTAGGAAAAATTTCTTATATCAACTTTGTCAAACCTTCAATGTTTGCTTTTAGATCATTCTTCATGTTTTCCATGTTGTCTTTCATGTCATCCATCTTAGCTTCCATGCAAGCTTCCATGCCATCTATCTTAGATTCCATGCCTTTCTTCAAACCATCCTGTTATAGCTTCAAGACCATCCATATTATCTTTCCACCATCCATATTCTTCCCGCCTTTCTTCAAAACTTCCATTTCATTTCTTGCTCTTTGCGAGACGGAAATTTGGTGCACTTGCTCTTGTAATTTTGATAGATCATGTTGCAATTCTTCATCTTCATGAGTCATAGTAGGACCTTGAAGGCTTAATGGGTGTTAATTATTTTACAGGGCATTTTTTAGAACCCAATACGATATCTATTCTACAATATGCCCTTGGAATCAATTCAAATTGATTCTTCAAACAAGACTTATCACGATTCGGAAAAAATCTCACACCTTTTTCTTGCTTTTGAAGAGCTCGATATTTAAATTTTATTATCTCTATGGTTATATCTCTTCAATATCTATAATTTAGCACTGAGGTAGCCTTTTGAATCCTCTTTTGAATACCACAGGTGTGAGATGAATTGGATTCTGCAAGATAAAGTTATGTCCAATCTCCAACAATGACTTAATTATGGACTGTTTCAGTAGATCGAACTTGTACAACTTTCCATGTGTCACTGTTTCATCTTTTAGCTCTAAACTTGATAGCAATGAAACTACATTTCGTGTACTTGTGGCCACTTTTTATGACACTCAAATCTGACGCTCAGAGAGAGAGAGATTTATGAAGCTTTTCTCACGATCACCTCTTTGAGATGAAATTCAGGAGCCTGAAAAAGAACTCCCTTCCAAAATTCATATCTCCAAAAATATTGCGAAGCAAGCTCTGGAATTTTTCAATGAGTTTCCTCAAGATTTCAACTTAAAGCACCTAAAATTTTGATTATTTTTGAACCTTAAATGAAAAATTTATAAGCGAAAATGCCGCGATGACCTTTTTAAGTGAAATTTAGGAGCCTTCAAAAATACCTAACTTCCACAGATCATATATTCGAAAATATAGCGAACAAAGCTCTAAAATTTTGCGACAATGTTCCACAGGATTTAGGCTTTGCACTCTAAAAATTTCATCTTTTGAACCTTCGTAAAAAAAAATTCATAGCAAAAATGTCACGATGACCTGTTTGAAGCAGCAGAACCCTAAAACCAAAGCTCTGATACCAAATGTTGTGTAACTAGCTCCAAAAATAGAAGAAAAAAGATATCAACACCTTAGGAATAAGCCACTTCGAGGGGGAAACCTCCAATACATTACATAAATGAAAAATTCTTGGATGATACAATTTACAAAACCTCCTTTCTATATATAGGAGTCCATGGGGCCATAATGTAATCCTAGTGGGCCACAATGTAATCCTAGTCAACATAACAATAATAATTTAAGGGCACAATAATAAAAATATGGGGGTTACAGGGGTACAATAATAACAATAATGGGGTTACACTAACAACAATAAGGGACTATACTAGTAATATAGGGACCTAACAAAATGGAAGAGCCAAAGCAACCAAGTTAGCATTCTGGCTGCTAGTTGAATTCTATGCAAGTGCTTGCTCATGAGAAAAAAGGGAAAAATACTGAAATTCAACTCCCATGAAAACTTTTCAATAGATTTAATCTTTATGAAATTGCAAAGCATGAGCCCACCAGCTGACCTCAAGAATGTTGCAAAAGGATCTTCATAGAAATACATATTAATTTCTAGCCCATATAATACATTACTGCTCTGCTCTAAGTAGTCTTCGTACCTTGATTTTAAAATTTTCCCAACATCTGTGCTTTTCTCCCTTGATGAATGCAGCAAGTTGACAAAATATCCTGAAACTCATGAATGACTAATTTTTCCTAATGATCAAAAACAAAACAAGAACGTTCTTCATTACTCTCCTGATATGACTGCAAATATTTGTATGAGCTTTGTAATGAGACTCCTGCTGAACAAGACAATGAAGTTCACTTCCAGATCAAATATTTATCATCTTTGCTTTAATGCTCATAACAAATTAATGGAGAAGGACTTTGACTACAGATATCATCCAATACATCAGTTATTGGGTCATGAAAAACTTGAAAAGAGTGATGCAACCTATTTCATATTGGTTCCAATGAGACTATATGAATTTCTACAGTCTGCTCATCCTTTGCTTTAGAGACATTACAAAAAATTTCCTTCAAAAAATAATGGTACAGAATAATCTTGCATCATTTGATAATATGTTTCATCTTCCAAGCCTTCATCTGCAATTTGAAATTCAATGGAACTCGGTGGATGAAAATCTAAAGCTAAGGAGGCTTCTATGTAGCAAATGATTTCCTCAACCATTTCAAGAGAAGGTTACTCATTAAAAAATTGCTCAAGAAGTTCATTACCTTCCTCAACCTCAACATCAAAACTGAAACACTGAAGATTTCTAGTCATGGAAAAATTTTCTCTCAGAAATTGAAATGAAGCAAATCATAAAGGAAAATATCCTTCACTTACTTTGAAACTATGTGGATCATCTTCATTGTTGTCATAACTGATATGCATAGGTTTATTGTTGTGTTTGTGTTGTTGTAACTGAACTTCATCCTACCACAAACCAGTTTTTTATTGCTCTAAAAAATTAGCTTCAATTTGGAGAACATAATCATCGTCATACTGATCCAACTTTGGAAAATCATCAAAATAAGGGATGTCATCAAAAATATAAATTAGATCAGCAGATTTCTCCTCCACAGATTGATCTACAAATCCATTTTCATGATTGCTCATAAATGAATACAAACAACAATCATTTTCTGATATATGGTAGCTGGGATTAGCAGGAAAGTGGTTAGGGCCAGCAACCTCTTCTTCTTCTGCAATAAATGGGACATGGTGATCTTGAATGGAAAATTCATCTCTCATGGTGATCTTTTGCATCATTTCCTCTACTGTACATACCAAAATATCGAGCTTCGCTTCTGAAGATGTCAAGTATTCCAGCTCTATGTTCTCTCTTTCTTCTGCTTTCAATCTTAACCTTTTGACTAGTAAATTAGCTTCCACATCTATTGCACTGTCCTGCATTTATTCGAGTGTTTTATTGTTCCTTTCTCTCAATCGAAATTCCATTTCTGGATCAAAGGCATCCAGATAGTGTAAGAGGGCTGAACCAAGAGGCGGTTTATATCAGCAGGGATTGAATGGTATACTTGATTGAACTTAGCTAAAAAGTGTTGCACTGTTTCTCCTGGCTGCCTCTTCAAATGATTATACTCTACTAAAATAATAAAAGGATTCCTCTTGATCGCCCATTTCTCAAGGAAGACTTTCACAAACTCATGGAAATCAACAAAGCTTGCAACTGACAAGTTTTTGAACCATTCTTTAGCTTTTACTTGCAAATATAAAGCAAAGATCCTGATACTAACATCATCTTCATCAACCTCAAAAAGGTCGAGAAAAATTTCAAAGCTATAAATGTGTTTCTAAATAGTGATGTTACCATATTCTCCATCAAACCTGCGAATATATTTGTAATAATTTTCAGGGAAATCATGGAGTATAGGAGGTAAGATGAGTGGTTTGTATCTATCTGGAATTTTACAAGTTGTAGGAGTATGTACAGACGTTGTAGGGTTAGTCTTGATCTATTGAGATTCATCAAGTTGAAGATGGTCATCATAAGATTCAGAAAAAGGGTCTAGACCAAGATTAAAGGCGTACGGGGAATTTGAATTTACAACATTCAAAGGAAAGGAATCCAATGGAGGTCCGTGATATTTTCTCAAACGTAATATACATTGGAAATTTTTCTCGACATTCTTAGGAAAAGATAAGAAATATTTCATGATAAAGAACATGATGTCTTGAATGAAAATGCAAGTTGAATACATGATCTTCCTGTTATCACCAAATTGAACTTGATTAGCTACTCATCAAACAACTTAGTGTAACTGTTTCAAACCACTTCTAACTGAAGATTAGCCTCCTCAGTTTGAGAGGGCTCTCTCAAGGGGGTTTATGATTTTGAATAATGATAGTACTGGATGGATAACTCTATAGATATTTTAACTTGTTTTGAATGATTGAAGGTTTAAAAATGCATGCTTGCAACCATTGGGCTCA
Source organism: Pinus albicaulis (assembly GCA_034641835.2). Lineage (NCBI taxonomy): Eukaryota > Viridiplantae > Streptophyta > Pinopsida > Pinales > Pinaceae > Pinus > Pinus albicaulis. Next base: position 1,470,511,065 of record CM076577.1, read on the forward strand.
TGGAGTCAACAATCAGTAGTTTCAGTGGTAGTGGTTCTTCACATGGAAGCTGAGGCAGATAGATGTCTTTAACAAAGGAAACTCACACACAACATAGGAAAACAAAGTCATTTCACCACTAAAGGAAGTCAGAGCATAATATTAGGAATTTTGAGTAATTAGAGATGAAATCTACTACAAGTGATAAAACATAAGATAAAGATCAATAAGATATCAAAAACCTCATGAGAATCTCAGGTCTACAAAGAAGAATGTCACTTTGTATTATTGATAATGGTCAAAAACATACAAGCAACAATTTGGTGCAAATGTTCTCCAACCCCTTGCTCCTTCGATGTTTTGTCTATAAATAGACATTCTTTACAATAAATATGATATGCCTGGTGGATAGATCCTCGAATTCTCCTATGACACCTTTCATAACTGAAATTAATAACTCAAAACAGAAAATTGGCAGCTACATTTTAAGAAACCAACTCCTAATAGGACTTTATGTCCTATTTATTACATTCCTCTATCCTATCTGTTAAACAGTTATGTGATAGTCTCATAATAAACATTACATTCTCGAAGGCCACATGACCAAGTTCACCACCACTTTACATATTTAAAGCGTCCCTAGATCTATGGAGCATAACCCTGTTTTTTAGGAATGGATGACCTTCATCTTAAACGTTGTTTTGACTGATGACCTGTCTTCATGGCACTCCCTTTGAATCATAAATATCTACTAATGAGGTCCTCTGACATGCTGGAGGTCTCCAGTTGGCAAAAAATGCTCTTAAAATGCTCAAAATCCTTTAACAATTGCTCGCTACGAAAAGAGGACAGTTTTGTAGCGAGTTTTGGTAGCATTAGAAAAAGGTTTTTTTATCAATCTTCATCACTTCTTTGATGTTCCATCCTCTTTATGATGTCATGACACCTTACCATCATGGATCCACATCCTTAAAACATGAAAAAAATTGTCTTTAAATGAAAAAAGATACATACAGGTTTTTTCGTAGCGTATTTTTGGCTTCAAGCCTGGGGTACACTACAAAAAGTTGCAAAAAACCAAAAATTTCTCCTTTCTTCATTATCTTCAAAAATTGACCTCCAGCTACAAAATTTGGGTTCTCTACATGTAATGAACCTCCTAAGGCATATTCCGTTTTACCTTATCACTCTTGTGGCGTTTCTTCCTCATTTACAATCAGTTGACCAATGGGCTCCTCAACCACAGTCATTTTCAATCCTTTATTTTCCAAATCTACATGAATCAGATCCAATTGCTCTTCTAGATCCTTCACTTTGTCCTTTAATGCCCTATTCTTGGATTGCAAATGCAGGTTCATCTTTCTGATGTGTTTGACCTCTCCTCTTAGTGGTTGAGTCCATTTAATCAATTTTTTTGTATTTCCCAAGGTCTTTGAAACACTTATGACATGTTCTTCCCATATTTCTTTCATTTTTTCAAATTGAACCTTTTGAACTTTGTGATTCTTTGCCTCTTTCTTCAAAACTGATATCTCATCCCTTGCCACCTTCAGCTTCTCTTTAAGGGTTTCAAATTCTAATTTTTCACTAATTTTCTCTTTACCCTTTCTTTGTTTGATGATCAGTTCTTCTTTTGCATGTGAAGATAGATCTATAATGATTGGTGGCTGAGAAGTTTCACTGACCTTCTCAATCTCTTTTTTGCTTTCCATGACCTTTCTTGCATGCCTGATCATTGGCTTTCTAGGTTGAAACATGAAACCATCATCATCACCTTCAAACTCTAACGTTTTAGCTCTCTTTCCTTTCTTTGGCTTTCTTCCTCCATCTTCAACATCTTCAGCTTGGACAATGGGAGTTTCTTCAATGTCAATTGCATGAAATATGTCCTCTAAGTTTCCTTTAGCCACTGTTTGGCTCCTAGTAACTCTCTTGTTGCTTTGTTTGCTAACTATTCGCTTTTGTTTTGCAGGTGTTGTTTTAGGTGTATCAATCTTCTGCAAAGGCTCTACCTCCATGCTCACTGGTTCTGGAGGAGATGATCTATTCCCTTCTTCAACCTCCTCAGCCTCAATTGGTGATGAAATGTTCCATGGTTTGGAGGCTATCTTAGGTGTGATAACATCCATTTCATAACCACTTATGAACACAAATGAAGTCCAATCTCTGCATGTTCTCTTCAATTCCTCTAACACCAATAGCTTAATCAAGCCATGATGAAAAAGAGAAGTTTCATTTCCTTCTTTCTTGATCTGAAACTTATCTGACATTTTCCTTAAACTTCTATATAAATAATAAGGCAAGTCAAGTGACCTCTTACCCATGAAATGCAATAAAAGTCTGAGGTGGTAGGAGTAGACCTTGTGGAACCTTCCTTCACAAGGAAAATACTTCTGAATGATCATTAGCATCTTTGAATAGTTTTCCTTCATGAAACTCCTAGGGATAGCATTTGTAAGATCAATTTCACTGTGCTCTTGCTTGATGAATTCTTTGCAGTCCTGCATTGTGAATTTGATGCTTTTAAACCATTTTTTTCCTCCTCTAGGTATTCTTGTTGCTGTTGAAATGATGTTAGGTGTCACTGTTAGGTTTAGCATTCCCACTTTTGATGTTTTTCTAGTGAAGCTTGTAGCAAAATCTTTGGAAACCTGTAGATGACAACCTTGAAATCTTTGAAAAAATTGCAAGCAACCTGTTCTTCTGAAAATCTCCATGGCCGTTGGATATTCATTGAGAAAATTCATGTCCATGGGCTCATACCTGTGGCAGTGACCACCTTTATTTATTTTCTTCCTTGCAACCATGGGTGGCTTTATATCTTCTCAGCCTCGCTTGCTTGATGACACCTGCAACCTTTGAATCTACCAGCAACCTGCTTAGCTCGATGAAGCAGCTCTCCAGAAATCCAATTACATGCAAATACAAAGCGGAGTATGACAAAAAGACTAATTGGGTAAGGCTTTATGGTTTAAATGACAGTTCATACATTAATCATGACACATGAATGCTAAAAATGGTAACGATGACCTCAGACATAGCTTTGTACCTTTGAAATAACCCTAACAAACTCGAAAGACCTCCACCATAACTCCTCCAATCATGAACTGACACTTCACATCGATTTTGACAAGACAAATAAGAAAATAGTTTTTCATAGCGTGGTTAGTTTAACTTTTGATAGTTTTGCTACGAAACTATTAGGCAGTTTTGTTGCAAAAACTCTTATTTCGTTGTATAAAACACTACGAAAATTTGTAAAACTAGCTTAAGTTTCCTTTTTATTTAAATGCTTGGGAAATGAAACTGACACCATATGATGATTGATGGGACATGACATGACCTAAATGGAGGTAGCCTTAAACCTTAGGATAGGTTAAACATGTAAAAAATATGAAATTTTCCTATACTAACTTGAAAGGCTTAAGGAGACCTTTGATAAATGAATTGTATGACCCTGCCAAGTAATGTTTCACCTTTTATGAGTGATAACGATGGCTCCACTTGGGATGGTGTGCCCCTGTGGTACACCAAAGAACCTATAGTTCCAGTTCCATCCATCTTTTTGGAAATAAAAACTCTGAAATTTTCCAAGCCTTCTTCAAACTCTAATGGCCTTCACCTCGGGCTCAAGTTTGATGATCAACTTGTCTTTATTAGCAGAAAATAATAATAAAATGGAGTATATACAATGGAGTTAAAAATCAATAGAACTTAAGAGGAATAGTGCTTTAAAAACCTGCCATTGACAGGCCATCCAGCACAAGGTTGTCCATCCATCTCCTGTAGTAAATAAGTGTTGTTGCCATGGAATGTTGCTACTATGAATGGTCCTTTCCAGATATTCTCAAACTTACCATGTTTCCTCTTTTCTTCAATTCTAGCCTCCCACTTCAAAACTACATCCTGAATCTGAAAATTTTCCTCTTTGATCTTCCTGTCAAATGTCTTCTTTATTATGTTTTGAGACTGTTGATGGCTATTATATACTTCCTCCCTTTTTTCCTGCAGAGCTATCAACTGGTTTATTCTCCTCTTAATAGCATTAGGCTACTCCTCTAGTCCTTGCAGCAACTTCATAACAGGCACTCCCAAGAATGTGGGAAAGATGGCTTCAGCTCCATACACCAACTCATAAGGTGAGGTACCAATTGATCTTTTTGTACATACTCTATCAGCCCACAAAGCATACTTCAGCTTCAGATTCCATGATCTTTTATTTTCCTGCAACACCTTCTTAATAATCCTCACAATGCTTTTGTTAGAATATTCAGCAATGTCATTACCTTGTGGGTAATAAGAAGTGGAGTGTCCAAGTGTACTATGATACTAATGAAAAAAACTAATCAACCTTTTGAATTTGAAATCCTGTGCAATGTCAGTGGTAATTTTCATAGGACAGCCAAACTTGGACAATATGTTATCCTCTAAAAACTGTATGATCACTGACTCATTTTCTTGCCTTGTTGGGATTGCTTTAATCCACTTGGTAAAATAATCTGTTGCAGTCAGGATCTAGTGATGCTGCCCTGAAGATGATGGATGGATTTCACCAATAAAATCTAGCCCCCACTGCTGGAAAGGCACCTCAACATAAATAGGCATCAAGGGTAAAGGAGCTACCTTTTTCTTACCATCAAAAATCTGACATTCATGGCAAGAAGCTATCTTCTTGTAAACATCTTTGAACATGGTACGCCAGTAGTACCCTGCTTTGAGAATTTTGTTTGTTGTGGCCTTACAATAGTGATTACCTCCACAATCTCCTTTATGAAACTCCTCAATTACTTTTTCAGCTTCCTCCTCCAACAAACAATTTAAAAGAATGCCACCAGTATCTTTTCAGTATAGATTTTTATCTATAATGCAGTACCTCAGATATTTTAGCTTCACAAACCTTGCTTTAGATTTACTCAATTCAGCAGGAGCTCTATGATAATGTAAGACAAATAAATTGTCTTTGTACCAGTTAGATAGAATGTATTTCTCTTCAATAGGAATCAGCTCTTCATCTTCATCTAATAATTCTGAAATTTATGCAATAAAATTCATATCAAGACAGTCAAAGTTGGACTGTGCCATCAGCTTTGCTAGCCCCTGACCTTTCACCAATTTTGTAGGTATGATTTCTATATCATACTCCAACAAACTAGCTATCCACTTCCCTTGCTTACCATCAGAATCAGCTTGAGTCAAGATGTCCTTCACTACCGCATTAGGCACAAATGCTAAGACATGAGAATGCAGAATATAAATTCTGAAGTCTTTGATGGCTTTGACCAAAGCATATGCCCGTTTTTCTAGGATATTATACTTCAGCTCTGAGTTAGCAAGGGTCCTACTAAAGAATGAAATGGGCTGCTTTGTACCTTGTTGTCTTTTTTGGCAGTAAAACTCCAGCAATTTTGTTTTTTGATGCAAATGTAAAAACCAGAAATTCCTTTGAAAAATTAGGGTTAATCAACACTGGGGCATGACTGAGTGCCTTCTTAATTTCCTTAAATGAGTGCTTTGCTTCAACTTTCCATTTAATGTCAACTCCTTTCTTCAGCATCTTAGTTATATCTTTGAAAATCTAAGTAAAGTTGGGAATAAACCTTCTCACAAAATTCACTCTCCCAAGGAAAGACTGAATTTCCTTCCTACTTCTATGCAGATCTACTTTTTGAATGGCATTGACTCTGTTTGGATCAATATTTATCCCATATTTAGATATAATATTCCAGATTAAATTTCCTAAGGTTAGAGCAAAGATGATTTTAGTGGGATTAAGGGAAATACCAAACCTTCTACACTTCAGCAGAACTTTCTCCAGATGCTTCAAATGGTCTTCCTCTCTTCTTGAGAATACAGTTATTTCATCGAGATAGACAACCACCAACTTATCCTTCTCCTCAGGAAAGCCAATATCCATTGCTCTTTGAAATTTTGTTCCTGCATTCATCAAACCAAAGGGCATCTTGGCATACATGAATGTTCCCCATGGTGTAGTAAAGGCAATTTTCTCCTGGCCTTCTGGGTGCACTAATATCTGATTATATCCTGGAAAACCATACAACATAGATATCCTTTGGGAATCAACAATATTTTTCATAATTTGATCCATCTTAGGGAGAGCGTAATTGTCCTTCGGAGAAGCTTTGTTCAAGTTTCTAAAGTCAATGCATATTCTAATCTCTCCACTCTTCTTCTTGACTGGTACCAAGTTAGCAAGCCATTTTGAGAATCTGAGAGGCACAATAATTTTTGCATGAAAGAGCTTCTTAATTTCCTTCTCAATCATATGCATGAGCAGTGGATTAATCCTTCTCAACTTCCGTTTCAAAAGTTTCTCATTTTCTTTAATAGGAATGGTATGCTGAATAATAGTAGGATCATACTTATTCAAGTTAGCAGAACTCCATGCAAAAACATCAATGAAATTTCTCATCATTTCAGTATATTTATGTTTCATCTCTACTAAAAGAAACTTTGAAAGCTTGATCATTTTAGGCATTTCTACTGTACCAAGATTACAACTCTCTACCTCTTCATCATTAGCCTGCATCCTAGGAGATTTGAACACATCATTTTGGTCAAAAATATTTTAAAGTGGAATAAGACCCTTGGGTATACAATTATTCTTCAGCTACAAAACTTCAGAATTACCCTTAGTTTCAACAAGCATGTTTTTGTGATCTACTTGTGTGCTTTCCAACTCCTCTTTCAATTCTATGAAGTTTTTGATTTGTTGGTCATCTTCAAACACTTTCCAATGGATGATGTTGTTTGGGATAGCGGGCCTATGACGAAATTCATCCTCATATTTTTCAGTGGAATGTGCAGGGATAGCAAACAAACTTGCGGAAACAGCTAGGGAATCAGCTATTGAATTTTGATCCCTAGTTTTCACAATAAATGAATATTCTTGAAATTCTTCTAACATCTCCATGATCATATTTCTGTAAGCTCTCATTCTCACATCTTTGATTTGATATACACCTTCAACTTGTTTAATAACCAATTCGGAATCTCCACAAACTGAAATTTTTTGAGCACCTAACCTTTTCAAAAGTTCTAAACCCAAAAACAGAGATTCATACTAAGCCATATTATTCATGCAGTCAAAGTTCAGTTTGAAAGAATAGAACTTACTTTCATCATCAGGAGTTGCGATCCAAATGCCTGCTCCAACCCCCTCTCTTCCTGTTGATCCATAAAAGTGCAACAACCACTAGCCCTCTGCCTTTTCTTCAGTATTTCCTGATTTTCAACCTCCTAAATTTTTGCTTTCCTTTCATCTCCTGCTTCATCAGTTAGTTCATTGAAAATAATTGATGATCCTAATTCACTTTCAACAGCATAAATTGGGAAATTATGAGGTTTATCCTTACTGCCTACCATATAAGCCATCCTTGTCTCTCTGTACAGTCTTCTTTGCTCACCAAAAATACGAATGGTGGCATATGTTAGGTCCATATGCATGGTGCCTTTGATCTTTGTTTCCCAAGATCTGGATAGAAGCATGCGAAACTTGGGTGGAATGTCTGCTACCATAATGTCCATTACCACTGTCTTGGTTGGGACTTGTGTAAGACCAACAACAACATATATTATCAATCCAATGCATTGAACTCTTTTTGAATAATAAAGAAAAAAAAAATCCTTGTATGGCCTAGTTATTTCCAATCCCATCCTTTCCATAATCACTTTAGGCATGAGATTATGAGAAGCCCTTGAATCCAACGTGGCATTATCTAAGGTCATGTCATGGACACTAAGATTTAAATATAAAGGAGGTACTTCTTCATTCTGCTCATCTTCCAATATTGGTCCCGAATAGATGGTAAGATGGTCCTCTTGTACATTAAGGATGTCTGCAGCTCCTGGTTGAGAATTCAACATTTTTACAATTTTACTTATGTACTCATTCACCTTAAGAATTTCTCCAAAATGGACTGGGATCTTGATTTTGGAAATCTCATTCTCCAAACTGAAAGCAAAAGTAATCTTTTCAATTTCTTTGATAGGAGGAGGAGGTGGTCGATCTTTTCTAACCTCAGTTGCTTTAGGAGCATCTTTCTTGGGCTATGTTTTATTTGCAGTAATAGGGACATTTATGTTTCTAAGATTGTATTGCTTATGCATCTCAGAGGTTGCATGTTGATAACCCTTAAGGTAGTCAGATGGTTCCTCACCCTTTTTTACATCATGATCAGACTCATCATGCTCTTTTTTAGTCAAAAACATTCCAGACATGTTTTCATCTAGGCAATGAATAAAGTCTTCTAGGATTTCAGGTTGATCTTCTTCATCAACTAAATTTTGCTGAAGAGGAGGCCTTACTTGAGGGTCGGGCTGATTTTTGTTTTCCCTTGGTCCCTACTGATTTTGAGGTCTTCTAAACTGTGGATTTCTAAATTGTGGTTCATTTTTTGTAGGAGGTGCAGAAGCATTCCCAAGGGCAAGCCTATCCATCAGTTTTTACATTGTTTTCATCATGAAGTCAAATTTGTCATCTGAGGTGGAAGGCTTATCTTCTTCCTTCAATTTTTCTTTTCCCATCTTGGACTTTTTAGTTGCTATCATATTGACTTTCACCTTCACAGCATAATTTTTCATTTATGCTAGTGAAGGGGATTCTCTTTCTCTGAGTAGGATAGAAAAGCCATAGTCAAAAGCCTTAGCATATCGCGATTGAGCTGCTCCTAGTGGAGGTTTTAGATGGGCGGGGATGGAATCATAGACTTTATTAAACCTCTTGGAAAAATTTTGAATAGTTTCATCTACAAATATTTTCAAACTATTGTACTCAGTGAGGTCCTGCACAGGGTTTGTTCTATTTCCCCACTTTCTCAAGAAACTATCCTCAAACTCATTCCAATTATGCGAGCTCCCTAAAGCAAGGGCTTTAAACCACTTTTTGACCTCACTAGTGAAACTCTGAGTAAAAAACCTCATTTTAGCATCCTCGCGATCTACCTCCTCCCTGTCTATGAAGTCATTAAAATGGTCTACATGTTCTTTAGCTATAATCTCTTCATCACTTCCCCAAGTTTTGATTCTAGCAGAATATTTGCTTGGAGGGAAATTAAGGATAGCTGGAAGAATAAGTGGGGCATACCTAGCAGGTGGAGCAGTAGGTGGAGGTGGAACATTTCCAGCCATGATGACAGGGACTGTGGTATTTTTAGGGACAACAGTAGTAGAATAAGAACTGTTAGGAGGTGGTGTAGTTGGTCTTTGTAGTCCAGTTACAAATGAGCTCTAGTCACGTAAGGGAAAACCAGATTTTTTACTTAGCAAGACTTCAAATGGGTCTAATTCCTTCAACTTATCCAAAGATTTCCTTTCTAACAATAACTCTGATGTGATTGTCCCCTAGAAATATTCTTTATCATTTTGGGTCACTAAGGTTGATGTATCAATACCTCTTCTTTGCAGGTTTAAAACAATCTCAGTCAATTATTTTTCATTTTCAGACCTAAACAAGACTTCTTGAATTTTATCATCAAACTTTTTATCTTCGGGACTTCTTAAAACTTCAGAGGACAAATCTCTTGAATGTGATGGAGTACCTGATTTTGAAGAGATGCCTTGAATCCCTCTAGAAATAGTGTTTGGATTATCCACTATAGCAGGTGGGTTAGGATCTGGATTGCTCCTCGTGTATCTCCTTCTCGAAGCCACCTTCAAGCATGGATTTTTAAAATGGAGTCACCAAGATAGTTGCAGCATCGAACATATTCTGAGCTCCTACTACCTCCAAGAGTTCAGCTTCACTTTTTGCCCAAACAATTCAGGAAATTAATCTTCAGGCTCCCGGTAGACGCACCAAAATGTTATCACCAAATTGAACTTGATTGGATTCTCATCAAACAACTCAATATAACTGTTTCAAACCACTTCTAACTGAAGATCAACCTCTTCAGTTTGAGAGGGCTCTCTCAAGGGGGTTTATGATTTTGAATAATGATAGTACTAGATGGCTAACTCGATAGAAAATTTAACTTGTTTTGAATGATTGTAGGTGGAAAAATGCATGCTTTCTACCATTGGGCTTATGGAGTCAACAATCAGTAGTTTCAGTGGCAGTGGTTCTTCACATGGAAGCTGAGGCAAATAGAGGTCTTTAACAAAGGCAACTCACACACACAACATAGGAAAACACAATCATTTCACCACTAAAGGAATTCAGAGCATAATATTATGAATTTTGAGTAATTAGAGATGAAATATATTGCAACTGATAAAACATAAGATAAATATCAATAAGATATCAAAAACCTCGTGATAATCTTAGGTCAGCAAAGAAGAATGTCACTTTGTATTACTGATAATGGTAAAAAACATACAAGCAGCAATTTGGTGCAAATGTTCTCCAACCCCTTTCTCCTTCAATGTTTTGTCTATAAATAGACATTCTTTACAATAAGGATGATCTGCCTGGTGGCTAGATCCTTGAATTCTCCTATGACACCTTTCATAACTGAAAACAAAAAACTAACAGCTACCTTTTAAGAAACCAACTCCTAATAGGACTCTATCTCATATTTATTACATTCCTTTATCCTATTTGTTAAACAATTACATGATAGTTTCATAATGAAGATTACATGCTCGAAGGCCACATGACCAAGTTCACCACCACTTTACATATTTAAAGCATCCCTAGATCTATGGAGCATAACCATATTTTTTAGGAATGGATGACCTTCAACTTCAATGTTGTTTTGACTGATGACCTGTTTTGTGCTTCTCTGCCTCTTTCTTCAAAACTGATATCTCATCCCCTGCCACCTTCAACTTCTCTTTAAGGGTTTCAATTTCTTATTTTTCACTAATTTTATCATTACCCTTCCTTTGTTTGATGATCAGTTCTTCTTTTGCAGGTGAAGATAGATCTATAATGATTGGTAGCTAAGCAGTTTCACTGGCCTTCTCAATCTCTTTGTTGCTTTCCATGACCCTTCTTGCATGCCTGGTCATTGGCTTTCTAGTTTGAAACATGAAACCAACATCATCACTTGCAAAATCTAACTTTTTAGCTCTCTTTCCTTTCTTTAGCTTTCTTCCTCCATCTTCAACATCTTCAGCTTGGACAATGGGATTTTCTTCAATGTTAATTGCATGAAAGATGTACTATAAGTTTCCATTTTATAACCACTTATGAAAAAAAAGGAAGTCCAATCTCTACCTCTTCTCTTCAATTCCTCTAACACCAATAGCTTAATCAAACCATGATGAAAAAGATAAGTTTCATTGCCTTCTTTCTTGATCTGAAACTTATTTGAAATTTTCCCTAAACTTCTATATAAATAAAAAGGCAAGTCAAGTGACCTCTTACCTATGAAATGCAATAGAAGTCTGAGGTGGTAGGAGTAGACTATGTGGAATCTTCCTTCACAGATAAAATACTTCTGAATGATCATTAGCAATTTTGAATAGTTGTCCTTCATGAAACACCTAGGGATAGCATTTGTAAGATCAATTTCATTGTGTTCTTGCTTGATGAATTCTTTGCAGTCCTGCATTGTGAATTTGATGCTTTTAAACCATTGTTGTCCTCCTCTAGGTATTCTTGTTGCTGTTGAAATGTTATCATGTGTCACTATTAGGTTTAGCATTCCCCCTTTTGATGTTGTTCCAGTGAATCTTGCAGAAAATCTTTGGAAACATGTAGATGACAACCTTGCAATCTTTGACAAAATTGCAAGAAACCTGTTCTGCTGAAAATCTCCATGGCCGTTAGATCTTCATTGAGAAAATTCATGTCCATGGGCTCATATCTGTGGTAGTGACCACCTTTATCTGTTTTCTTCCTTGCAACCATTGGTGGCTTTATAACTTCTAAGCCTCGCTTGCTTGATGACACCTGCAACCTTTGAATCTGCCAGCAACCTGCTTAGCTCGATGAAGAAGCTCTCCAGAAATCTAATTACATACAAAGACAAAGAGGATTATGACAAAAAGACTAATTGGGTAAGGCTTTGTGGTTTAACTGACAGCTCATACATTAATCATGACACATGCATGCTAAAAAGGGTAATGATGACCTCATACATGGCTTTGTACGTTTGAAATAACCATAACAAACTCGAAAGACCTCCACCATAACTCCTCCAATCATGAACTGACACGTCACATCGATTTTGACAAGACAGACAAGGAAACAGTTTTTGGTAGCGTGGTTAGTTTAACTTTTGACAGTTTCGCTATGAAACTATTAGGAAATTTCAGAGCGAAAATTGTTATTTCGTTGTATAAAATGCTACAAAAAGTTGTAAAACTGGCTTAAGTGTCCTTTTTAAATTTAAATGCTTGGGAAATGAAACTCACACCTTATGATGACTGATGGGACATGACATGACCTAAATGGAGGTGGCCTTAAACCTTGGGATAGGTTAAACATGTAAAAAATATGAAATTTTCCTATACCAACTTGAAAGGCTTAAGGAGAACTTTGATAAATGAATTGTATGACCCTACCAAGTAATTTTTCACCTTTTATGAGTGATAATACTTCCCATGTTGTCCTTTCATATTTCTTTGCAAAGTTCATCCTCCAGTGGAGTCTTTGGATTTGATTTCAAAACTGATTTGGAGTCGCTAGGTGGATGATTTAAGCCTTAGTGTGTCTAATCATTGTCCACCATCAGTAATCAGATCTGATCCTTTTGTGCTTTCCCGGGGAATATTTGTCACTTCGTTCCCCAGTATGGTCGCCAAGATGTTATCACTCCATCGGATCTCCGAGGCTGAGAAGAGACCAGCAAAGGTAACCACAGAACAATCTTTCGCCAAGTAGCTAGCCCTATTAGGGAGGAGAGGGCTATCTCTAATGGATCTTAGCCAATAAGATTGGATCAATGAGATATTAGGCTAGGTATAGTAGCACATGGGTTTGATTGATTGAATTTGAGGTGTTGGATGGTGAATAGGTCAGGGAAGAAATTATGTCAGGGGCAAACAAGGATCAAAATTGCAGGGATCTGATGGAGAATCATAGGTAAGAAATTTAAAACAAAAGGACATCTTGATGGAGTGGTATAGAATGCTAGGGTTTAAGAAAAGAGCATAACAGATATGAATTATTTTCTACTAAGAAGAAGATGAAACAAATTGTAACTATTCCTCCAAAATAGAGCATAAGCTTAATGAATTATGTCTTTCAGACTTAGGAAACAATTACATTCAGAAATGGAATGAATATGAAATCACAATACATACACACATTTGCAAAACATAAGAAGAAACAATTTCAAATCACTTTACCACAAGAATTCCATCAAAATATTTGCAACTCAGTCTGTTATTACTTGCCAAAAATATGATTACAATAGTGTTCAGTGATCAATCCAACAAAATCCAACCCTTGCCATGAGAAAATAAGTGAATAATATAGACCAAAACTAATTCTCCCCAGCTCGGGGGTCGAATCCCTGAATTGTGGAACTGATCCCCAAAGTGCTAACTTGGAAACCCAAAGACTAGGGAGCTCAACAAACTCATCCCTAACTTTGGTGAAACTGATTCATTTGTACCAAAAATACATTTTTATCCAATGTATCTATCTCTAGTAACTAAAAGTGACTTAATTTCATTTACATGGATTAATTACATCAGTAAAATTCATCAATTCCATGACTAAATTGAGAAATCTAGAAAATTCTGAAAATATCAGGCAGCTGGCAAAAGCGTAGCGCCATTGGGAAAAGCGCAGTGCCAAATTCAAGGTCACTTTTGGTGGACTTGCTGAAGTCCAAATTGAGCCCAAGATATCTCATTGGAAAGATGCTCCTGCCTATTTTCCAAAATTTCCATTAAGTTCTAAAAATGATCAAGTTTAGGCCCTCAAAAATGAAATATCCCAAGACTAGTCAAAAGCGCAACGCCAGCCTACAAAAATGAGGCAGAAAGGGGATTTTTTGGATGTTTTTTTGCCATTTCTTCGTGTCAGAATGTCCAAATTTGATGTGCCAATAGTAAAACTTTGATGTAGAGGTCATTATGAATAAAATGGTGCTGAACATTTGTCATTTGGAGGCTCCTAGAAAAAGCGCAGTGCCCTAGGCGCTGCGTTTTTGACAAGTGGATTGTGTCAAATTTCTGGGTTTTTTGGAAAAATAGGCCTTAGAGATGGAGCGATATCTCCCTAACCATGAACCATTTTGCAAACCTGAGGTAGTTTTTTTATTTTATTTAGCATGTTAGAAACAAAAACCTCCTCTAGTTTCCCAATATGCTTCTCAGATTGTCCACAATATTATCTGCAAAAAGGTGTCCTAAACAAGACTTTGCACATGTGGAATAATAAGTTGTGAAGATGTGAATGGATCTCTCATTTTGTAATACCTGTGTAAAAATTGATATAGGTTTTTGTACTTTGATATCTTAGGAACAAACAATTCCTCCAGTTTCCCAAGATTCATCTTTGTTTGGCCACAACATGTTCCGCAAAAATATGACTAAACACGAAATTTTGGAAAATGTGCCTTCAAGACATGTTCTTTATATGAGCTTTGTAATAAGACTCCTGTTGAACAAGACAATGAAGTTGGTTTTCAGATTGAACTTTTATCATCTCTACTTTGAAGCTCATAACCAATTAATGGACAAGGACTTTGACTACATATATCATCCAATACATTGGCTATTGGGTCATGAAAAGACTGTTGCAACCTATTTTCTAATTGGTTCCAACGAGACTGTATGAATTTCTACAGTCTACTCATCCTTTTCTTTAGATACATTACGAAAAATTTCCTTCAAAAACTGAAATGCTTCAAAACATGATGGTATAGAATCATCTTGCATAATTTTATCATATGTTTTAGCTTCCAATCCTTCATCTGCAATTTGAAATTCAATGGAACTCGGTGGCTGCAAATCTAGAGCTAAGGAGGCTTCTATGTCGCAAATGATTTCCTCAACCATTTCAGGAGAAGGTTTCTCATTAAAAACTTGCTCAAGAAGTTCATTACCTTCCTTAACCTCATAATCAAAACTGAAAGATTGTTGATTTCTAGCCTTGGAAATTTTTTCTCTCGGAAATTGAAATGAAACAAAACATAAAGGAAAAGATCCTTCACTTACTTTGAAATTATGTGGATCATCTTCATTGTTGTCATAACTGATATGCATAGGCTGATTTTTGTGTTTGTGTTGTTGTAACCGAACTTCCTCCTCCCACAAACTAGCTATTGATTGCTCTGCAAAGTTAGCTTCAATTTGGAGAACATAATGATCATCATATTGATCTTTGGAAAATCATCAAAAGAAGGAATGTCATCAAACACACACACTAGATCAGCATATTTCTCCTCCACGGATTGATCTACAAATCCATTTTCATGAATGTTCATAAATGAATACAAACAACAATCATTTTCTGATCTATGGTAGCTCGGATTAGCAGGAAATTGCTTAGGGCCAACAACCTCTTCTTCTTCTGCAATAAATGGGACATGGTGATCTTGAATGGAAAATTCATCTCTCATGGTGATCTTTTGCATCATTTCCTCTACGTACTCACCAAAATGTTGGGCTTCGCTTATGAAGATGTCAAGTATTCTTGCTCTATGTTCTCTCTTTCTTCTGCTTTCAATTTTAACCTTTTGACCAAGAAATTAGATTCCACAACTATTGCAATGTCCTGCATTTATTAGAGTGTTGTAATGTCCCTTTCTCTCAATCTAAATTCCATTTCCGGATCAAAGGCATCCAGGTAGTGTAAGAGGGTTGAACCAAGAGGTGGTTTTATATCAACAGGGATTGAATGGTATACTTGATTGAACTTAGCTGAAAAGTGTTGCAATGTTTCTCCTGTCTGCCTTTTCAAATAATTATATTCTTCTAAAATCAGAAAAGGATTCCTCTTGAACACCCATCTATCAAGGAAGACTTTCACAAACTTATGGAAATCAACAATGCTTGCAACTGGAGAGTTTTTTAACCGTTATTTAGCTTTGCCTTGCAAAGATAAAGCAAATATCCTGATACTAACATCATCTTCATCAACCTCAAAAAGGTCGAGAAAAAATTAAAAACTGTAAATGTGTTTCTCAGCAGTGATGTTACCATATTCTCCATAAAACCTGGGAAGATATTTGTAATAATTTTCAGGGAAATCATGGAGTATATGAGGTGAGATGAGTGGTTTGCATCTATCTGGAATTTTACAAGGTGTAGGAGTATGTACGGAAGTTGTAGGATTAGTATTTATCTCTTGAGGTTCATCAAGTTGAATATGGTCATCATAAGATTCAGAAAAAGGGTTTGGACCAAGATCAAAGGCGTACGGGGAATTTGAATTTACAACCTTCAAAGGAAAGGAATCCAATGGAGGGCTGTGATCTTTTCTCAAACATAATATACTTTGGAAAGCTTTATGGACATTATTAGGAAAATAGAAGAAATATTTCATGATAAAGAACATGATGTCTTGAATGAAAAAGCAAGTTGAATACCTGATCTTACCATGTTGTCTTTTCATATTTCTTCACAAAGTTCATCCTCCAGTGGAGTCTTTGGATTTGGTTTCAAAATTTATTTGGAGTCACCAAGTAGATGATTTCAGCCTTAGTGTTTTTTATTACTGTCCACCATTAGCAATCAGATATGATCCTTTTGTGCTTTCCCTAGGAAAGCACAGCTTAGGGGTGTTAGGGTTTAGGGAATACGGCTTGGGAATGGTAAATAAGGTGATATAGGGGTAGGGGGGTGTTTTTTGAAGTGTGGAAAGGGAAAATAGGGTCTAGGAAAAACAATGTTGGCTTGCAAGAGTGAAATCTAGGGTTTCTTTGCTCAAAACTTGAAATGATGAGTGAGGAGGGTTTACACCATAAATTTGAAATTATGAAGTGAAAGGAGGGCTTTGAGAGGTGTAACTTACTTGCATTTGATTGAGAAAACCCTGATTTGATGCTTGGACCGCTTGCAAAGAATATTTGGAGGCTATAGGTGAAAGTTGGAAAAAGTGTAGCGCATGAAGTAGGATCGCAGCGCCTCCCAAGCAAAAGTGCAGCGCCTGAAGCAAGAGCGCAGTGCCTCTCGGTCAAAAGCGGAACACCTCAAGAAGGAGCGCAACGCCTCAAGCAGGAGCGCAACGCCTTTAAGGAAATTCGGATTTCTTGCTGAAATTTTGATTTTTGACTTAGGGAAGCTGAGAGCTCAATGCATTAGGATGCAAATGAGTGTCTCCTTGGTCTTTGATGGCCCTTTATACTTGATGAAATTTCAAAAATAGGCATGGGAACCACATTTTCCTTTTCAAACTGAACTTAAACATTGCAATTCACCTTTCATTTTTTGATCTTGATCCTTTGAATTTGATCTTTTGGTGGATTTGGAACACTTATGACTACTGGAACTTTGACTTACTTGGCTGATGGAACCTTGAGTATGCAGCTACCTTGTAACCATGAGAACTTATTACATATTAAGAAACATAAAATTACATATTGAATTGTAATTAAATTACAAATCAAACTTTCATAATAAAATATGTTTATTGACACTCTCTTACTGGAATTTTATGCATGCAAATGGTGATTTGATGGACCTTGAAAACCTTAAGACCTAATGGAGATTCTGACTGAATGAACTTCATGATGAAAATATTGAAATGATGATGACAACTCATGACTGATGTACACTCAGTGAAGTGGTGAAATGAGCCAGCAAGTAATGAAAATTTTGAAAAGAGTGAGGTTTGACCTTGGGCTACCTCCAATGACTAAATTTTTGCATGATGACCTAATGGAATGAAAAAAATTTCAGGGATCCTACTATGATATAAAAAGATATTTTGTGGTCACTAGTGGAGGGATGCAAATACTGACACTAACAATCTCTATGAGTTCATTCCTCGCTTCTTTAAGTTGCTTTTTTCAGGATATCCATTTAAGGCTTTTCTACCACTTTCTCTTTGTCTTTTTGCACCTTTTTTTTTGTCTGTGGTAGATAACTCAATGATCTCCTCTATTATAGCCTTTGTTTCTTTCTATTTCTTTCTGCTCTTTATCAGATTTTTCCCCTTTAGACAACTATGCCCTAGTAAAAGGCCTTCTAGGCTTAAAAACATAACCAGAATCTTCAATGGAGAAATCGAGTCTTTTTTCAGTTACACCCTTCCTTTTTCAATTTTCTTCCCTTTATTTCCACTAGTTTTACTACAAGAGCTTATTCTATGTCAATAGCTTGCAAAACATCTTCAATCTTTCCCTTACCTTCTGTCTGACTCCTAGTGATCCTTCTTAAAGCTCTTGTGTCAGAATTCTTCTTATTGTTGGTCGATGGTAGTTGAGGTGCCACTGTTGTTTCCTCCAGATGTTCATCCTCCATCTTCATAGGCTCTTCTTCAGGCCGCATGTCTTTTTAAAGTTCAGATTCAATTTCAGCCATAGGGCCTTTATCCTTCTCGGGAGTATTTTTTTTGGATTTGGGAGTATTCTTGGGAGTAATCACATCCACATCATAACCACTCACAAATAATAATGTAGCCCAGTCTCTATTCAACCTTTGCAATTCCTCCAAAACCAACAACTTAAATAATCCATGATGAAAAACAGATGTCTCACTACCTTCAGGTTTTTCTTGGACTTTATCTGACATTTTACCTAGACTTCTGAAAAGGAAAAATGGGAGGTCCAAGAGCTGTTTACCTGTAAAATGAAGTAGAAGTCTAAAATGGTACTGATATATCATGTGGAACCTTCCCTCACATGTAAAGTACTTCTGAATTACCAGCAGAAGATTTGAATAGTTCTCCTTTAGACAACTCCTAGGTATACCAGATGTCCTGTCCAACCCTATGTGTTCTTGCTTCAAGAACTCATCACAATTCTACAACTTAAACTTAGTGGACTTAAACCATTCTTCCACTGATCTATGAATCTATGTTGCTTAAGAAATGGTTTCAAGGGAGACTATAAAATTAAACATGCCCACCTTCGAACCATTGCCCACAAAATTCATAGCAAAATCTTTAGAAACTTGGGCATGATACCCCTACAACTTCTGACAAAATCTCATGCAACCAGCTTTGGGGAATGCCTTTGCAAAACTGGGATATTCCATGAACAATTGGTCCATACGTTCATACCTGACCATTGAGCCTCCTTTTTTGGTCTTCTTATGTGTGGTCATCTCCACAAAAACAACGCTTCTCCCTTTGACAATTGACACCTGCAGAAGATGGCACCTTAACAGCAAGTTGTTTTGTGGACAGAATTTAGCAATCAACATTGACAATAACTAGATCAGAGACACAACAGGGAATTTGTGGTGGAAGCAGCTTACAAGGATGAAAAAGGTGAGTGTTTAGGCTCGAATGCATAAGATTAAAATTAAAAAAGAAAAAGAAAAAATGGAGGTAAAATGAAATGATGAGGTGGTGATGATAACTATGCGTGACACACCTTTAATTATGATCTAAAACAAGTAAGAATGTGATGGAAACATGACCTCTACCCTCTCATAAGATGAAAACTCATAAAACTCTCACCCAGAATATTTCCGAGTTCGTAGCTAATTCCTTCTGCTATAAATTTACAGATTCACATAACGTCATAATGGTCAGGTTGGTATACTAGATTTGCACAAAAGAATCGCTGTTTGTATCCACTAAAAGGTGAAACATGTCCAAAATCAATTATTTGAGTGTGTAATGGGTGCGGACCCCTGTAAAACATAAAAAGGCGAGAAAGTAAAGATAAAAAGATGAATTCCAGGTGAATTCTAGAAGATTCTAGACGGGAATTTTCGGGAATGGATACGCTTGGAAGCTGGTTCATGCATCTTTCTCAATGGAGCAACTCCTCTTTAAGGAGCCATCCCTCATGAGATTCTGTCCTCTTCATATTCTGGAACCAGAAACCTCCCCTCACTACAAAAAGAGGCCTGGGTAGCCCCAAAGGAGTTCAAGTTTTGTGAGATTTGAAGCAATGGCCCATGCTGCTGAGATTAGACTTCATTTTACTAAGACTTTCTCGTGAGGTTAAACTTCCGATCTCCATTTGTCTGGGAATCTGGAGTGCAATGGCTTGTTTATAAAGATATCTTCGGCTGGACTCCCGGAGGACTCAAGACAACATCAAGGCACAGGTTGTAAAGGTTTTCTATCTTTAAAGTTAATACAAATATACTCATTTCTCTCATTAAATTGTCAATTTGTGGTTTATTTCATAAATTCCTTGATCATTATGATAAGCATGATTTATGATAATGTCTATACAGGTGCTGCTTAATCTTTTTCCTTGTTTGTGATTGCAGATATACGAAGGACGTTCTTTCAGTGCACGGGAAGGACTTCAAAAAAATCAAGTAAGCAAGCAAAGCGTTGGACATAAGGTAGGCCTTGCACCCGTATAGTGTTTTTATAAATTGCATATGCTTAGAGAGAGATTAGTATAATTGGCTGTTTGTTGCTAGTTACCTTTTGTACTAGAGAGATCGGTCTTGTCCGCAAGACGGATTAATCTACACAACAAAATGACAACTCCACTGGGGAAGAACTTGTTTGTTCTTGGTTCTCTTTCATTTTTGACTTGAGAAAAGGTTTCTTTTTCTGGTTTTTGATTGATTCACATCTGTCTGGGTGTTTTAAATTTTTTCTGTTTTTGAAAATTTAGAAGTGTTTTGAATTTTTCTATCATTTTTGCTAGGACCGCACTCTGCATAACTGTTACAGTGCGGGCAGTTTCGCACGTTATTTATAGAATAAAGTGCAGGACCGCACCTGTAAACACTGCTTACATGCGGACCCTGTAAAAATTTTGAAAAATTTCTAGGTTTCTTTTTCTGGTTAATTTTTAGATCTTTGGTTTCTGCCCAGACTGGTTATTGTGTCTATCAAGAATTCATTGTGTAAGAATTCCAACAGTGTTAGTGTTTTGAATGATTTTCTAGGAGATTTTGCCGATTGGATTATTTTTCCTGCTTGGTCTTTGTAGTGATTCAAATTTTTTGACAATTTGCAGTATCTCAGATCACATAGATCTCTTTTTGTCTCTTGAATCCGACCTCATTGTGAAAACATCCTAGATTGAGAAATTAAGCCTTTTTGATTTCTTTGCAAATCTTCGAAAAGAACTTGCTTTAAAGTTTTGAATTTCATTTATTCTTTGAGTGTTTTGAAAAACATATTTTGAGTGTTTTTGATCTGTTTGATAGATTCTTAGTTTGCTGAATAACTAAGAGAAACATTCATAAAAAAAAAAACTCTAAAAAGCTTTTACTCAATTTAGATTAGTTTTTTTTAAGATTAGTCTTCATAGTTTTGAATAGTTTTAATTTTTGTAGATTTCTTTCGAAAGAGAATTGTTTTGTAGCTTCTTGTTTGGCAAAGAAAATAGTTTTCCTTGTGAGCTTTGATAGTTTAACGAAAAGACAAAATAGTTTCTTTCACTTAGTTTTCATGTTTGAAGAAGAAATTTGAAAGTTGCATTCTCTAACTCTTCTTTAGATAGAAAATTCATTGAAAGAAAAAAGAATTGAATATCATCATAGGTGCATTTTAGTGTTTTTTGGAGGTCGAGTCTTTACATCATACAAAGTTTCATTTCCGCGCCCATTTGACTTAAGAAACAGCTCTTAAAAGTAACGCTTAAATAAAATCCATCTAGTAATCTTTTTATTTTTAGGGCTCTCATCACCAACATAGCTTAGGCTAGTATCTTGGAGTAGGGAGTAATTAACTCTCCAAGGTAGATAAAACAAACAAGTAGATATATCTTGCGGTAGGAAGAATTCCAGTTGTTGCATGTATGCTCTGGGAAGCTCCTCTTAAAAGAGTTAAGCACGAGATCATATCTGAACCAGTGGGGTAATCAATCCTTCCTCATTGGGAACGATAGAAGATATACACGTATTAAAAACTAAGAAACCTCTGGAGCAGACCATCACGAGAGGAGCTGGGGGTCACTTGGTTCTTAAACCCTGATTCTGCTTTATTCTGGTGCTGCTCATCACCTGAGCTTTGTTACTTTGCCCTTGCGTGTGTGTCGGATCGTAGACTGTTCCCCTAGGTATATTTGTTTCAGTTGGTAACCTTAGAGGCCATAATCTTTAAGATTCTTTCCTAAGGTGACGGTGGAGGGAAGATCCCACTGTACCTGGAACAGACGTCAACTAGACTCACTTGGACTCTCTGGGGGGTTCTCTTCACTCGAGATGGTTATGTGAAGAAACTTGTGCCAGTATGTTTCATTAAGCAGGTTGTCGGGGTAACTGTTCCAACCGCCCTTTTCGTGTTAAAACTCTACTAAGTTGGATTTCATCACCAACTAGTGATTTTAGTACGGAAAGTTACTTGTTTGTGTGTGGTTTGAACTCTTAGATTTTTTAAGCGAGTGATTCAATTGTTTGTTTCTTAGAGACTTTAGGTGTTTTCATTGAAATTTTTCTTTGTTTGCGTGTGATTAGATAATTTTTTCATCGTGGCGGAATTGCCGAGACAATCCCGGAGAATACAAGGGAAACCCCTTGAATTTACACCAGGTCATCTAGAAGGGCTTCGGGCTCTGGTACCACACAGTAGCCGTAGACTTAGATCAACAGAAGCTGAAAGCTCTGCTATTGTGATACATCCTGATCATCAAATTCCTACAACAGAATATATTCAAGAACCGATTTCAGTTTCCGAAGTTACTGAAAATATTTCTCCTTCTGGTGAATTATCTGACGAACCTGAAATCTCTGAACCTGAAACTGAATCTTCTGTGTTAGAAACTTCCTCAGGATTTATCTCACCAACTTCTAGCGATCTAGGTTCACCTAGGGTAAGAAATATCATTACAGAAAATCTTCCCTCTGGACTAATTTCTATACAAGAACTTACTAATCCAGACGAAGACATATCTCTTCCCAACTCCCCTCAATCATTAAATATTAGGGAGCGTGAATCTATTTTCTACAGCCCTATTCGAACTAATCCCTGGTATCTCTCTTTAACTGATTTTTTAGAGAATCCGGGTCTTACTTTTTATCCACCTCGAGTTCCATTTCATCCTACACCCAGAGGTTATTATCCGTCATCTATTATGGCTGGAGAGTCATCCATGTTTTCGCAAACTCCTGAATATTTTTTACATGGTGGTCCTTCTATTCCTGCGGGATATCAGTCTTTGTCTGGTACTTTCTCAGGAGCAACTCCTCAACCTATCGAAAATGTGTTATCATCTGGTCTTGGTGAACTTAAAATTGAAACGTCGAACGTAGAGCAAGTTTATATGATGTCTGGTAACATTCCTAATCCTCAAGCTCAAGGCAGTCAGTTTCCTTCTGGGGGTCAACCTCAGGGAACTCAGTTACCGCCTGGGGGGCAACCTCAGGGTAGTCAATTACCGCCTGGGGCGCAACCCCAAGGTAGTCAGTTACCACCCGGGGCTCAACCTCAAGGTAGATTTTTCCCAGGACAAACTGTGGATCAATATTATTTTGGGGGGCAACCCCAAGGACAGTACATACCCCAGGGTTACCAACCTCAAGGACAGTACATTCCTCAAGGTCAACCCCAAACTCAATATGCTCCTCAGGGTCCTCAACAACCCCAACTTCAGTACGTGCCTCAAGGTTATCAACCTCAAGGGCAATACTCAATGCAAGGTTACCAACAGCCTTCTGGTCAACCATCTGTTCAAGGAGCCGGAAATTTACCTTATTATCAACCCTACGTTCAACCAGGTTTTGGTCCTTACGTTCAACCTTCTACGGGACAATACCCCGGAATGATGGTGTGGGATCCATCCCAATATCAACAGCCTTTGCAGCCTAATGTGCAGTTACCTTATCAACCTGGTCAGCCATTGGTTTCTGGTTCAACTCAGCAACCTGTTCAGCCAGCTATTCAAACTCCTGCACCTAGTTCAGTTCAGCAGGCTGGGCCTAGTACACCTCAGACTCCGCCCCAAACTGCTGTAACTGCTGCAACGTCTGTTCAACCTGTTACACCTATTTCTGGAGTGTCTGTAGCCCCGAGTTCGGCTATCCCGGTATCCGTGCAAATCCCTCAAGTCTCTGTACCTCAGTCAGGACCTTCAGTTCAGACTACAGTTCAGATGCCTGCAGGACAAGCCGGTACAAGTACAGTTGTTACGAGTCAACCTCAATTTACTTATCAACCGTACCAAGGACAGCCGCAATTCGGTCCCTATGTGCAGAATCCAAGCTATCAACCATACCCTGGTTATACTTATCAACAACCTCAGTATGGTCCGATTCATCCTGGTTATCCGGGAGGTTATACAATACCCAATGCTAATCCAATTCCTAGTTATCCTGGGTATCCGCCTCCTGGATCCGCTTTGGCTTCTCAAGGTTTTCGTGACCCTAACCGTCAGTTATCGTTCATCGCAACTTTGGATTTACCAGATTTGACGCGCCTTACTAATGATCCTATTTTCTATTATCAGAACTGGCCGTCAATGCCTCATAAGTTGCCCAGTGACATACCAAAATTTGAAGGAAAGTCAGGAGAGGATCCATCAAATCATGTGATGACTTATCACCTTTGGTGTGCATCTAATTCTATTATTGATGATTCGATTCACTTACGTCTTTTCCAAAGGACACTCATAGGTCTTGCAGCCAAATGGTACATTGAGTTGCCACGAGGCTCGTTTCATAATTTCAGTCAGTTAGCAACGTCTTTCTTAACTCATTTCTAGTTGCCTGTCAGATACGACAATGGCACAGAGTTATTAACTTCACTAAAACAATCTACGTCCACGTATATTTCTGATCATATTCATGAGTGGCGACGTAGACGACGTTTGGTGAAGGTTTATATTCCGGATCAAATTTTGGCAGAATGGTTTGTGAAATCATTGTTGCCCAAGATCACTGAAGATGTAGCTAAGGCTGGTGTTGTTACTGAAGAGAAAGTAATTGCTCAGGCTCAGTACCTTGACCTCGTCTATACGCAGTTAGGTACTTTACATGAAAAAATTCCCGATTTACCCAAACAAGGTCAAATAGCTGCTGCTCCTTCAGGGTCTCATGCCGCTGACGGTATGATTGGTACAGTTAGTTCTAAAAGTAAGAAGAAATCCTCAAATAATTCTTCTCCAATCATAACTTTACCTGATTCCCCGAAGGGAGAATCCTCTCAAGAAGTTTCTGCCGATATTCATGTCGTTGAAACATCTACAGCAAAATCAAAATCCGGTGGTAAAAAGAAGGGGAGGAATAAAACAAGAAAAATTCGAAAGAGAAAACAGATAGAGAAGAATCCAATGATGAGAAACGTAGACCTCGTTATCCTTGCTTCATTTGTGAACAAGATCACTTCACGAAAGAATGCCCATATCGAGAAGAGGTTACGAAACTCATTAAAGGATCGCAACAACCTGCTGTCTTGAAGGATCCTTTTCCAGTTCAAGATAGTAAGATGATTAGTTCTTCCTCGACCACTTTAGAAGAGCCTATTATGATGATGTCTCATGTAAGGGTTGCGACGCGATCGCAAGATTACGGTTCTAAGAATCCCGTTGATGGCAGAGAAGGAGAGTCTTCCAATGCCAATGCATCAAATACAACTCCTCCTGTTTCCGGTCCGCTACAGATCGAGAAACAAAATCCAGACTTGATAATCAAGCCGCCTGCTAAAGGTGTTCTTCATAAATCAGCTTTCAATCCACATGCGAGAGCTGCTCAGAATTACAACATTGTTGAAGATTTAGCTATTTCTCCTTCAGCAATGTCGGCTTTGGAAGTGCTGCAGTCATGTCCAGCACAACGTAAATTGTTATTGTCTGCCATAGGAGCTGTTGATGTTCATGATTCTAACCTTATAATCTTCGATTTAGAAACTAGTACACCACGTCTTCCTCATCAAATGGCTTTCCAGATTCCAGTGTTAGTAAAAAACAGACCTATTTTTCGAACTGTGATTGATGAGGGAGCTTCAACGTGTATTATGTCGCTTCAGTGTTGGAAATCTCTCGGTTCTCCTACACTTAACCAATCTCCGACGATTCTAAAAGCTTTTGATGGTCGAGGTTTTCAACCTTATGGTATTTTGCAGGATTTACCCATAGGGGTTGAAGGGAAAATTGTTAATCTAGATGTGGAGGTGGTTGATGCCCCTCTAGCTTACAACCTTCTACTGGGTCGTAGTTGGTCTTATGCTATGACTGCTGTTGTCTCTTCGGTCTTTTGACTTATAAAATTTCCATATCAAGGAAGGATCGTGACAATAGATCAGTTAAATTATTTTTCGTCAGACCCAGCCTCTACAGAAACAATCCAGCATGTTGGTAAAACGACTATCCCTTATAAGGATGTTGGAGTAGGTTTGGTTAAAGATTCTGGTTTGCTAGGAACTTTTTCTTTTCCTCCTCCTAACGTATCGTCTTCTACTGAAACTATTCATATGATTTCATCGGACACAGTTTTGTCTGATGATCCTTGGATTCTACCTTCGGAATCCGAGATTGACTCATTTAATGGCACGATGCCTTTGAGTCCATTTGAAATTGCGTACCAGACTGTACAGTCTTTTTCCGACCCCTTTTCAACCGAAATCGATCCAATGAATGGGATCCAAGAGGAATCGCTTTCTATTTCTAGTTCAGACACAACGACATTTCCTGAAATTGTTCATACAGATGAGCAAATTCGTGAGTTTTTGTCTGTTGATGATTTACCATGGGAAGATCTCCATCATAGGTCTTCATTCTTACCTGAATTAGATCATTTTGAAAATGATTTCGCTTCAATCTTTACTGCTGAATATGCCAAGGAACCTCAGAATCCATTGAAAAATCCTGATTCTGAGTTAAATTTAGAAAATATATCTAGAACGGTTCCAATTGACATTTCAGTAAAACCAGGAATAATTGAAAACATTCATATAGGTTCTTGTTGTTCAGACGAAGAAATTCAGACTTATAAAGCCCTATTTCAAGAATTCCGTGACGTGTTTGCCTGGTCTTACTAAGAAATGCCAGGAATTGATCCATCGATCGTAGTACATGAAATTAAGACTTACCCGGATGCTAAACCTGTTCGTCAACGATTACGTCAAATACATCCTAGGAAAGCTGCTGCTATAAAAAATGAAGTTGAAAAATTACTTCGCGCAGGATTTGTTTATCCAATTCCCTTAACGGATTGGGTATCGAATATTGTTCCTGTGACTAAAAAACAAGGAACAATAAGAGTATGTATCGATTATAGGGATATTAATCGAGCGTGTCCAAAAGACAATTATCCAACTCCCTATATCGATCAGATAATCGATGATTGTGCTGGAAGTGAACTTTTTTCCTTTATGGATGGTTTTTCTGGCTACAATCAAATAAACATACTCCCTGCAGATCAACCTAAAACAGCTTTCATTTGTCCATGGGGAACATTTGCCTATTGTAAACTACCTTTTGGACTTAAGAACGCTGGAGCAAATTTTCAACGGGCCATGTCTTATGCGTTTCATGACATTAAGCACATTGTTCAACCACATCTTGATGATTTACCTGCTCATTCATTACGTAGGGCCGATCATCCCACTCATTTACGAGCAATTTTTATGAGATGTCGGCATTATCGGATAAGGTTGAATCCGCATAAATGTGTTTTCTGCGTAGAATCGG
This sequence comes from Pinus albicaulis, assembly GCA_034641835.2. Lineage (NCBI taxonomy): Eukaryota > Viridiplantae > Streptophyta > Pinopsida > Pinales > Pinaceae > Pinus > Pinus albicaulis. The sequence continues at coordinate 1,470,538,616 of CM076577.1, forward strand.
GTCGTTTACTGGGATTTGTTGTCTCGAAATCAGGCATTCGTGTTGATCCTTCGAAGGTCGAAGCTATTGTTAAATTACCTCCTCCTTCGACATTGCGCCAACTCCAGAGTTTGCAGGGGAAAGCAAACTTTTTACGTAGATTTATTCAGAACTATGCCGAGCTTGCAAAGGGTTTTACCCGGTTGTTGAAACAGGACATTCCGTTCTTTTGGGACGAGGTCGCTGATCGATCTTTTGATGCACTTAAACACGCGTCGACCCATGCACCGTTATTGCATCCTCCCAACTACAACCAAGATTACATTCTGTATCTCGCTGCTTCTCATTCCACTATTGGGATGGTACTAGTTCAGGAAGATGAATCTCACAACGAACATGTGATTTATTATCTTAGTCAAAATTTGAATCCGACTGAAATCAAATACACACATGTGGAGAAATTGGCCTTGGCAGCTGTTCAAGCTGTCCAACGTTTTCGACATTACATATTGTTACGTAAAACCACAGTAATTTCTGAATGCAACCCTATGATGTACATTTTGACCAGACAATTGCTAGGGGGCAAGTATTCTAAATGGATAGTTATCCTACAAGAATTTGACTTTGAATTTGAGAAATCCAAGGCAAAGAAGTCTTTGGTTTTTGCGGAACTAATGTGTGATTTTCCCTCTACTGATATTGAAACAGTGGCAGAAGAATCCATTGTGGACGAATCTTTGTTTCTTATCAGTACGCTTGATCCATGGTATGGGGATATTATTGTATATCTCCAAACCCAATCTTTTCGGCCTGAAATTTCAAGAACTCAGCGACGGAAAATACGTTTCCAATCCCAACAATATAATATCATTGGTGATACTCTTTATCGACGAGGAGCGGATTCTGTTTTCCGACGTTGTTTAACTCATGAAGAAGCTGAAAAGGTACTCAATGACTGTCATTCTGGAGCATGTGGCGGTCATATGTCTCGGTATGCCACTGCCCAAAAGATATTGCGTGCAGGTTATTTCTGGCCAACATTATTTAAAGATTGCATTTATGCGGTTCGGAAATGCCACAACTGTCAAATTTTTGATAGAAAAATGCGCGCGCCACCCGCTCCTCTTCACCCTATAATTGCTGTTGGTTCATTTGCAAAATGGGGTATCGATTTTATCACATGTAACCCTCACTCGGCCGGGGGGCATGCCTATATTATTCTCGCAGTAGATTATTTTACGAAATGGGCCGAGGCGATGCCTACATATTCAGCTGACGGCAAGACTGCTGCAACATTCGTATTCAATCATATAATTGCTAGGTTTGGTGTTCCTCAGGCTATTATTACAGATCATGGAAGTCATTTTTGGAACATCATGATGACTGAACTAACAGAACAACTTGGCCTACGCCACGATAGTTCCACTCCGTACTATCCACAAGCAAATGGTCTCGTTGAAGCTATTAATAAAGTTTTAGTCACCATGATTAAACGAATCATTGGTATTCACAAGACGAATTGGCATTCCATGTTATTTTCAGCGCTTTGGGCATATCGAACCTCAGTCAAAACATCAACGGGTTTCACTCCTTTTCAACTAGTTTACGGTTTGGAAGCTGTGTTGCCGATTGAATGCGAAATACCGTCACTAAAATTAGCCGTAGAATTACTTCCAGCTACTTCTGAAGAGGAGAAACGTTTTTTGTACTTGGCCCAATTAGATGAGAATCGACGAAGTGCTGCAATAGCAAACGAGGCTCATGTTAAAAGGATAAAAGCTCAGTATGATAGAAATGTGACCCCTCGAAATTTTTCAGAAGGAGACCTAGTTTTACTTTATTATCAAGCTAACGACAAGCTAGGAGCTGGAAAATTCGTGCCTATGTGGCATGGTCCTTACATTGTGAAACGAAAGTTAGCAAAAGGGGCCTATGAGTTAATAGATTTTGACGGTGTCCCTTTGGATAAACCCAGAAATGGGCTTTATCTAAAGAGATATTACGCTTAAACAAGGTGTGGAGATTTTTGTTAGTTTAGATTTTCTTTACTGCTGGTGTGTTTTAGATTAGAAAAGTGTGCCTAGTTTAGAAGTGTTTTTTTGTCACTATGACTGCCTATCTGAGTTTTACTCCTGATATTGCAGATGTCGACGTCTCTTCAAACCTACATTGGTTTTGCTGATGGTGCTTGTCGTAGTACACGGAACATTTCTTCCGCAGCTTGGGTTATCTATACACCCTCTGACGAGTTAGTATCCATGCATGGGGTAAGCCTTGGTCAAACAACAAATAACAAATAATACTGGTATAGTGCAAAAGATTGAGTTATTATCTCATTCATATCATTTGGAATTGAGTTTGATTGTGTTGATTCTCAACTTGTTGTATTACACCAACAGTTTCATATGCCATTAGAAATCCGTGTTATTACTATTATTTTTTAGATCTATCTCTGAACGAATTGATTACATTGAATATCAGCATATTCCAAGACATTTAAATACATTAGCAGATTCAATTGCTTCTAGTATGATAAATAGACATTTGCAATAATTAAAAGCAGTAAAACAAACAACATTCATTCATGTACACAGATAGCCGGGTATGCTTTTGATGACTATTTCAGTGGCTTTTTAATAGAATTTGTGAACCTTTTTGTATCATGAATTTGGAAAGTAATAAGGAACCATAACAAAACATGTGAGAATTGATATGCAAGACTTAGCCACTGATAATGGTTATTTTCTGTACAGGAAAAGGAGAAAACGAGGAATTTCCGTTCCAAAGGAAAGGACAAAGTCGAGATAACTGCTGTCCCTCTGAACGAGAACCGAATGCAAACAAGGCTAAATAGATTACAGCAAATCGGCTCGGAAAAGAAGGAGAAGACACCAGCTCGGCGCCAAAGAAAGGAAAGGATGAAGAATTAACAGTTTGGCGAATCCCTCAGGATCTTCGATCCTGAGGGATCGCTGCTTTATTTATCATGTTACTTGGACATCTCCGCCATCACCTTTATATAAAGGGACAACACTGTTAGCTTGATAGATAGGATACGCTTTTATGTAATTTTCTGTAAAACATCAACTTTGATTATTGAGTCTCGTTGAGAACTGGTTCAATGTATTTTTGACCGATGCATTAATAAAAGCTTGGTGATTATTTCATCTCTGCGTCTGGATTAACTTAAAGCGGTGTATCCTTGGAGGCTAAGGGCCCGGCCCCGAAGGACACTTGCTTCTGTACCATTACGACTTGACTTTTGTGTGGTTTGTTTATCATTGTTATTTGGTAATTTGATATGCTTTATAAGTTCATATTACATGCTTTGTTAAAGATTGAATCATTGAGGTTTTTTACAGATAGAATCGTGTGTTGACTCCGCATCAAGTTATTAATCCTTTCAAGAGTTAATTGCATGTTCTTACTGTTTTGTTACAGAGCTGTTATACTAAACGTTCGTGTTGTGCGCGTTTCTGATTTATCAGTACTGTTCCATAATTCATTAATAGTTATTGCTGTTCCATTAGTGTGATTTGTGTGAATTGCTTTTAGAGTGAAAGAATGTTATTTGATTGCAAAGAATGCATTTGAGTTAATAGATTAAGTTTGGTTACAACCTGCGGGACTTAGTTATTCAATTGCTGTTCCATTTTAGACTTGCTGTTCTATTTCAGAATTGTTGTTCAATCCTTTATTTGCTTTGCTATTCCAT
>CM076577.1:1470542409-1470751203 GCA_034641835.2 Pinus albicaulis
TATAGTGTTTTTATAAATTGCATATGCTTAGAGAGAGATTAGTATAATTGGTTGTTTGTTGCTAGTTACCTTTTGTACTAGAGAGATCGGTCTTGTCCGCAAGACGGACTAATCTACACAACACTGAAGAATCACACACCACACCATACCTTGGGTTCCCTTTAAAACTATGTGATAATCATGAAATTTTAAGATCTTCATGAATTTATTTGATCAACCTACTTGACAGTTTGCCACCTAGAGCCTAACTAAAATGACCTCTCTATGACCAACCTATTTTATTGATGATAACGGATGGCATGCGGTGTTATGCCTATGTCTATAGCCTCTGGATGCTGTGCAAAGTGATGCTACGTCATGGCTCAAATGATAAGGATTGAGTGTGACCTAAGTAGGAGGCACAGATAGTTGGGTTACCTGCTGGGGGTGTTGTTGTTGTTGTACAAGGTATGTATGATGTGTTTCCGTCGGTTCCACCTCCTTCAGGTCACCTAGGAGGTTGAATCTCATTATAGTAGCCTCTCGTCACATGTTTACCCTAGTTGGTTAGTTACTTAGGTAGATGTGGGAAGAGGGTGTTACAGAGTGGTATCAGAGCCAAGTTCAACCCTTGGATTGGATGGGCGGTGTGTTGGTCATGTTTTTCTGTTGGTTGCATATGTGTTTCTCATACCTATGGTGTATGTGCTTGTTGCACATCCATTGTGATGTTGGTCATGTGGCAATGGGTGTAGCATGGAAGGGTTGATGGTATTGTTGTCAACATGCAGTGTATTACTAGTTATGTGTTATTCACGAAAACATGTATTTTAGTGAGAATGTGACAAGATGATGGAGCTTAGTGAAATGAAGTCATTACTAAGTAGGCCATGAGACAAATCAGCGCAAAGTCTATTTTTAGACATATGGAGCATGGTCCGAGGATTCCAGTATGAGATTCTTGGAGCATTGGTCATGTTGGTAAAAATAGATGGGACTCTATTTTTGTGACCTATAGGTCGAAGAGGTCGAAGTCTATTTTTAGACTGCCTCTCCTAAAAATAGGGAAGTCAAATATTATTTACCCTTAATAATATTTGGACTCTAAACAACAATTTACTCTCTTGGAGCACTTCAGTTCGAGCTACAGAAGTGGCTCATGCATCTGACAGAGGAATCACGTGATTCCCAAGGGTTTGATGGCACATGCATGGTTGACTTCAGTTAGGACTTCAGTGGCAGAAGTTTGGTGGAGTTAATGAGACAGATAGTGGAGTTGTGTTTTGTTTATTTTAGTTGAACTAGTTGAGATTAGTTTAACTAGCTAATCAATTAGTTATGAGTGGAGTGAATTAAATATTATTTAATTCATTAATTAGTAACTCATTATTCAACTCAAGAACACATCAGTTCACTACAGTGCATGATCGGTTCAGTGGAGACCAGTGAAAGAGGTAGATGAAAGGGTGGAGTTAGCTATCAGTGGCGACATCAGTTGTGCATGAGATTTGCACCACACTTGGAGGATTTGTCCATGACAATTGCGCAGTCAAGCCAAGGAGATTCGAACCTTGGATCTCTATATAGACATGCCTAGATTGCGCAATAGAGGCAAGGAAATTGGCGGTGAGTTTTGAACCAGTAACCTGTTCAAAACTGAGCTAGATTGTGGGTAACTGTATGAGAAAGTACTGAGTACTTGTGAGGAGTATTGTACTGAGTTTGTTACTTGATTTATCCATTATAATATACAAAATAGCTGTGGGGTTTTCAGCTATAAGCTTTCCCCATACATACTGTGTTAATGTGTATGATGATTTGATGTGTTATCGCTTGATTTTATTTCCGCATGTTTGATGATCTGAGTGGAAGAGATTTTGTGTTGCATATAAATTCGAATTGTATGTGATCAGGATAGTCTCGGTGGATAATTAATCATTATTCAGCAAATTTCTACATTTCCATGCACCCTTTCTTACATGTTTCTACAAGTTTTACATGCATTATTTGTTTATGCTAAGTTACATATTCGTCATGCTTGTGTAGTTTCCATGTACTCTTTCTTGCATGATGTTATATGTTGGACATGCATTGGTCGTTCATGTTTGATTATACATGTCAAGTGGGTGCATATCGTCAATTTTGCATTGGTATGGTTGAGGTTTTCATGCATTGGGTCATGGGATGCATTTGGTATTGTCATGCATTAGGTCATGGTGTTTATTTCGCACTTGGTCATGCATCGATCACTAGACTCCAACTATAATGTTTTTTATGCATTGATATACTATAAGTTATGAGTTTATATGTTGTTATGATTATGTATATATATGGATTACATTCATTGGTTGATCTTGCAGGATGTATACTCCCAAAATTACACTATGGTACGTTGGTTTATTTTTATTTGGTTTAGCTGACATATTTCACATTGCAAGAATAAATCAAAGATGAATAGCAAGATGGTAAACTATTGAGATTCTCCCTATGACTCATATGAGCAGCATGGTGTTGGCCACTCGTCTGACTTGGCAGACACACTGAGAATTGAGGAAGAAATAAGGAGTTGCAAGACAAATAATGAAAATCTCATACAAGTACAGGAAAAGCAAGCATAGGTTAATGCAACCATCCTTCAAAGTTTGTCAGAGTTGCAGAAACATGGGTGACTTCGGATCATCTATGGACAAGAGGATGGGACCAATGGAGCATATGGAAGTAGGTCTCCCGACGGTCATATGTCAGATAGGGATGACACGATTAAAGATGGTAGATTTTTGGACACTCCAGAAAGGAGAGGTGACAGACAAAGGTATCATTCTAATTTTGGTTCTGACAGGCATCATGATCATCATCATTACCATCCCTACAGGAGGAGTGACAAAGGCTATTTTTTGGATGAGTTTAAGAAGGCAAACCCACCTACATTTGATGGAGAAATGAAGAAACCATAAGATGCAAAGGCACGGTTGCTTAGTATGTAGAAGTTTTTCAGGTTACATGATTACTCAGAAAATATGAAAGCCAAAATAACTACATTCAGCCTCAGAGGTAGAGCAGATATTTGGTGGGAATATGTGAAGAATGTCAGAGATATTTCTAAGGAGGAGTTGTCTTGGAGTGAGTTCAAGAAGCTATTTTGGAAGAAGTATCTATCATAAAGATACTATGATGACAGGGAAAATGAGTTTTATGAGCTGAAGATGGGTTCCCTGATAGATGATGAGTATACTATCAGGTTCTTGGAGTTACTAAGATATGTGCCTTACCTCAAGGAGTAGAAGGCCAATATTTAGATATTTATTAGTGGGTTGTCTATATCATTCAAAGATAGGATTGAGTTTGATGAGCCTAGGTCATTGGAGGAGGCCATCCGGAAACTCAAGCATTGTTATGAGAAATCGAAGTGCAGATATGAGGCAAAGCCATACTCAAAAGGTAATGATAAGAATAAAGGAAAATGGGACAAGAAGCAAGCAAGGCCTCAAGATACAAGAAACAAGGAGAATATTTCCCCACCTAAGAAGTTCAATGCATCTGGAAGAGGACAGGGATTTTGATCTGAGGAGCAGAATAAGGATGAAGGTTGGAAGTCTATACATTGTTGGACTTGTGGCAAGGATCATCATAGGATATATTTTCCATAACATTAGGGTGGCAAGCCACAGATCTACAGTGCGCAGGAGGAATAGACAGTGGGAGATGTTGGACATAGTATTCCCAAGATCTATGCAGCGTTGGAAAATAGGCAGGAAAAATAATCCGACATATATCATTGAGATCGATGGTAAGCTTTGTAATCAATTTATTTATATTTTAATTGACCCTGGATCTAATTATAGTTATGTTAGTCCTTACCTAGTGGATAAGTGTGGTTTGATTAGATAAGTGTATGCAAAGTATTGATTAGTATAGTTGTCTACAGGTACCAAGAAGAGAATTCATCACTGGGTAAGAGCTTGCGCATTTGAGTTAAATGGCATGTCTACAACAACACACTTGAACATATTGCCATTGGGATCATACAATGTTCTATTTGGTGTGGATTGGATATATCTTCACATAACCAAGGTAGATTGCTATGACAAAGCCATTGAGTGCTTGGATGAAAATGGGGAACCAAGAAATTTATAGGGAAAGAAGAAAGCCACACTAGTTAAGATGGTGACAGCTATGTAGGCCAAGCGCAATCATAGGAAAGGGTGTGTGTTGTTTCTAGTGCATGTTTTTAGTGACAAAGGTAAGGAAGTTGAGGATGCATATGTTTTGAGCAAGTACCTAGTTCTGCAGCAGTTTCAGGATGTATTTACCGTAGATATTTCAAGGTTACCACCTCAGAGGGACATAGATTTTCTATTTATTTGGTACCAGGGGAAGCTCCAACATCAAAAGCACCTTACAGAATGAGCACACTTGAGCTCATAGAATTGAAGTTGCAGCTAAAAGAGATGCTTGAAAAAGGGCACATTAGGCCAAGCGTATCACCATGGGGTGCACCGATGTTGTGTGCGAAGAAGAGGGATGTCACTCTCAGATTATGCATTGACTACAGGAAACTGAACAAATTGACAATCAAGAGCAGGTACCCATTACCAAGGATTGATGATTTATTTTATCAGCTAAAGGGAGAATTAGTGTTCTCTAAGATCAACTTGAGATCGGAATACCATCAGGTACACATCAAAGATAAAGACATCTACAAGACTGCATTCGTGACTAGGTATGGGCATTATGAGTTTGTTGTAGTTCCATTCGATTTGACTAATGCCTCAACTAAATTTATGTGTTTGATGAACAATGTGTTGCGTCCTTATTTGGATAAGTTTTTTATTGTGTTCATTGATGACATATTGGTATATTCTAAAAATGAGGAAGAGCATGCCCAGCATTTGGCAGCAATTTTGAGGTTGTTGAGAGAGAATCAGTTGTATGCTAAGCTAAGAAAATGCAGTTTCTTCCAGACTGAGGTAAATTAATTGGTACATGTTATCTCCAAGGAGGGAATTGCAGTATATCCATAAAATTTAAGGGCCATCATCGAGTGGGTAGCTCCTAAGAATGTAGATTAGATCAGATCATTCATGGCATTGGCAAGCTATTACAGGAGTTTCATCAAGAACTTCTCATAGATCACTTATCCAATTACATCATTGCAAAGGAAAGGTAAAAATTTTGATTGGACAGAGGAGTGTGAGGCTAGTTTTGAGCAGCTTAAGAAGTTGTTGAAACATAATCCAATATTAAAGATTACATATCCGAATAAGGAGTTTGTAGTGTGTACAGATGCTTGCAAGAGAGGACTTGGTGGATTCCTTATGCAGGATGGAAAGGTGGTATGTTTTGAGTCACGAAAACTAAAAGAGCATGAGCATAACTACCTAACACATGATCTTGAGCTAGCAACGATCATTCATGCACTGAAGATGTGGAATCATTATCTTCTTGGCAGTCAATTTGTACTGATGAGTGACCACATTGGGTTGAGGTACTTGTTTGACAAGCTGAATTTGAACACTGGGAAAGCTAGATGGTTGGCCACGATCAATGAGTTTGACTTCTAGATCAGGTACATCAAGGGAAAGGAGAATATGGTCGCAGATGCTCTTAGCAGGTGGGTACTAGTAAACCACATAACAGCTATGAGCTCCTATGGGACAGATTTACAAGATAGAATCTTGTAGGCAGGTCAGTAGGATCACAGGTATATGGAGACTATGCATAGGTTGCAACAGAGTACAGGTACAGGTAGTAGCACAGGTACAGGTACAAGTGCAAGTGTACAAGATCTTGATTACCATCTCACGACAGATGGATTGGCCAGATTTAGTGACAGGATATATGTGTCAGATAATAGTGAGCTAAAAAAGGTGATCTTGAGGGAGTTTCATTCAAAATTGTATTCGAGTCACCCAGGCTACCAAAAGATATTGACTGAAGTGAAGAGGTTTTATTATTGGCCAAATCTAAAGAAGGATGTGGTAGAGTTTGTAGCCAGATGTTTGGATTGTTAGATGGTTCAGGCAGAGTGTAAGCATCCAGGTGGACTTCTACAGCCGATTGCGATTCCAGAGTGGAAATGGGAGGTCATTTCCATGGAATTCACACAGGTTTTCCCAGGACAACTGAACAACATGATTCCATCATGGTTCTTGTGGACAGATTAGCAAAGCTTGCACATTTCATATTGGTGAAGACTACATACTCAATTAGCAATGTAACGCAGGTGTTCTTCAAAGACATAGTTAGATTGCATGGTGTTCCAAATAAGATCATGTCAGACACGGATGTAAAGTTCACTTCCAAGTTTTGGAAGGCGTTGTTTGCAGGTTTGGGCACATATTTGGCCTTCAATAGAACTTATAATCAACAGAAAAATGGACAGACTAAGAGGGTCAACAAGATATTGGAGGATATGTTGAGGATGTATGTGATGCATCAACATCGTAAGTGGGAAGAGTATATTCCACCGGTATAGTTCTCCTACAACAACGAGTATAAGGATTCACTAAACATGAGTTTGTTTGAGGCTATGTATGGGCAGGGTTACAACACTCCTATTAGTTGGAGTGATTTGGTTAACGAGGTATTGATTGGACCAGAGATGTTGGAAGAAATGGACAAGGAAATGCAGGTGATCAAGAGGAACTTGAAACTAGCACAGGATAGGTATAAGAGTTATGCAAATAGGAACATGTTATTCAAGGAGTTTCGGGTTGGGGATGAGGTGTAATTGTGCATCAAACCCAGGAAGAGCTCCTTGTGGATTGGATCATGTCCCAAACTGGCACCACATTTTTGTGGACCCTTCAGGATCATTGAGAGAATCGGACCAGTGGCCTATCGACTTGCATTTCCTTCCACAGTGAAAGTCCATGATGTTTTTCATATATCATTGCTTAAGAAATATGATAAAGATGTTGATAATTTCATTGACTGGTATGTGATGTAGGTGGAGCCAGAAGGAGAGTTCCAGCTGGAACCACAGTGGATTTTGCAGAAAAAGACGCTCATGCTCCAAAATCGAGTAATAGAGAAATTTAAAGTGAAATGGAAGCACTTTGAGCCTGATGAAGCTACATGGGATATGGCGGATCAATTGTGGGTTATGTATCATTCCTTGTTTGTCGGTTAAGGCATCGCAATTTTGGTGTGATTTTGGTATATGTTTGGCTTATTTTTGGTGATGTTTTGGTATATATTTCGATGTGATGTTTGATTATATGTAGCTACGTATATGGATGAAAATACCACCATGAGCTATGTTATAAAGCTCCAATAAGTGGTATGAGTGTCATGTCATTATAGTTGTCATGTTTTTGTGATGTCATGATGGTTTGTCTTTCAGCAGGGTGATCATTATAAATACTACATCGAGCTATGTTATAAAGCTCCATGGGAAATATATCTGCTTTTCGGTGGTGTTGTTGAGATATATGTGTGATTGAACACTGAGGACAGTGTCCCCCAAGCGGGAGGGTTCTGTAACAGCTCTAGTGAAAATTAATAATGTTAAATCAATAACCACGGTTGATGGGACACATATTCCAAGCTTAATGTTGGGAAAAACATCCTAGTGCGGGTGCTCAAATGGTTTATTATGGCTAAGTAAATTAGCAAAGGAAAAGGAAAATCCATTAAAGACGCAAAAAGTAGTTTTGCCACATTTATTTATGAAAATAATGGAAATTATGAGAAAAGGGAGGTGAAAGGTCATAGGTTGCATGTGAGGAGGAAAAGAAGGAAAATAATGGAAAATGAAGAAACTAGAGGCCTCATCTATAAAAAGGCTTCTAAGGATTGGGTACCTTTTTGTCAGTGCATTTTTGGAGCTCTCTCATTATTCTCTCTCTTATATGCTTTGATACTTAGAGTTTTCTTGGAGCACTCTTGGAGAGTGTGGCATACTTGGTGATTTGGAGTAAGAAGGAAAAGGAAGTGCAGGAAAGCGCAAGAAGAAATTGAGATCAACATCTAGAACGGGTTTTGATTGCAGGTACCAAGTTTCATGTATGTTTTCCTCGCTAGTTTTGGTATGCATGGTGTACGCATGTGGTTTGTTGGTCATGATTTGCCATTGGCATGGAGGATTTTATGGATTGACAATGGATTTTCATATCCTTTCCATTTCCTGTATAGCCATGGTGTTGTGGGCTCATTTTTCATTGCTTGTTTTCTGGTTGTTTCTCATGCTCCTTTAGTTGTGGGTTGAGCTATTAGTTCCTAGAATCCTTAGTTGGACAAACGCTCTAGAAGCCCGATGGACAACTATGGGTTGAGTTACTAGTCCTAGAAGCCTTGGTTAGACAAACTCTCTGGAAGCCCTAGGTGGGTTGAGTTACTAGCCCTGGTTGGACAAACACTTTGGAAGCCCTGTAACAGTTGGGGTTGAGTTACTAGTCCTGGAAGCCCTGGTTGGAAAAAAAAAACACTCTGGAGCCCTGGAACAGCTTGGGTAGATACTAATCCGTGATGGTTGTGATGTCCGACCATGAAGTGGAATCGCTGGTTGAGGGTTGAGGCAGTTTGGCCTCTGGAAGTCCTAGATTGGTTTTGATTGATGTGTTTGATGATATCCCACATTCATGCTTGGAATATGGCACAGGGGTGATTAACTGAAGAACTATATTTCTCAGCCAATCTATGGTTGGATGGAACGTGGAAGTCCCATCTCTGGTTGGTTTTCTACATTCATTAATGAAGAGCTCATTCCTTTTGTATTTGATGTTTAAATGTACTCGTTATTACGTGGATTTTATTGTTGTTGTATCCATGGTATTTTTGTTGTTATTATGCTACTTATAAGCATGTATTTTATCTGTGATGATGTATGGCTCTCTCCATGTTTTTACTTGAAAATGAATGCACAATGTATCTATGGTCAAATAGATGGTATTGCAATTAATGATATAGGGGAGCTATGCTTCTTAGCGATTATCAGATAAGTATGAGACCCCTATGCTCAGATTTGTTGTTTACACCTGTAGTTTCAATGTTTGTGACATGTTTGACAAAATGTCTTTCATGGATAGGAGGGGTCTAGATGAGTTATTGTTTATGTGATTGTTTCTGTATCATTGTCTTGTTGTTATTTATCATCTCTGAACTTTTCATGAAGGTATGGGCAGAGCACTGGATTATGGGCTTGAAAAGGTGGCTCAAATCCCAGGGATGTTGACACAGAACTGAGGAACTAAGGCCCTGGATGTTGGCATGCAGTGTTATGCATGTGTCTATAGCCTCTTAGACGCTGGCTTGTAAGCCTGTTCCTACATGTATGGCTCAAAGAGGTCAAAATTTTAGTGTGACCCAAGGGTAGGAGGCCTGAATGGTTGGGTTACCTCTTAGGGTTGTTTTTGTTGTTGTACAAGGTCTGTATGTTGTGTTTTTTTTCGGTTCCACTTCCTTAAGGTCACCTGGGAGGTTGAATATCATTATAGTAGCCTGTCATCACATGTTTACCTTGGTTGGCCGGTTACTTGGGTAAATGTGGCAAGAGGGTGTTACACTCCCCTGACATCTACCCAAGTAACCGAACAATCAGGGTAAACATGAGTTGAGGGAAGTTAAGGGTAGACTGGGCCTCCTTGGTGACTTTAAGTAAGTGGAATCAACGCATAAAACCATAACAAAAACTCCTTACACTTGCTACAAGAACCCCAGAGCTATCCCAAACCTCAAGCTAACTTATCCCTAGGTCCCACTGACCTTTAGGCCTTCAAACGCTCAAATGCTCCCTTGATACAGGCAAGGGTGCACCTAGGAGGCTCTGGACGTACCCATAATATGGGCATGCATGCGTCTAGGGACTCAATTGCCCAGACCTGTGCCTGCGTCCATGGGATTTTAGGCACTTTTTAAGCCCATATTCCTGAACACTGCCCAGAGCTTCCTATAGCTTCCAGAAATCATTAAACACGTGACAATAATACCAAATAACCAAAAATTGACTCCAGGACTAGGCCTGACCATCCCCAACAGGGACTGAATTTTTTTCAAACACTTGACATGAGTGAAATCTACAGGCCCAAGATACAAGACAAAACATGAATGAATTAAAACTCTTGTGAGACATTGCAAGAAGGATCACCACCCTTTTTCTTGAACATATATGACATCAATTAGGTCGTGTATCCATTATTTTAACAATTACAAGTAGATACATGAAATAACCATGACATGAAAAAATCATTTAAACATTATTATAATCAACATAAAACAATGGAAATAACAATGATATAACAACCATTAAATTCACACATTAATAAGTACAAAAGCAAGAGAACTTAGCTTTCATTAAACATAGGCAATAATCGACCAGGTTTGGGAGTTCGACATACCACCTGACCATAGACATGCATGAGCAAAATATCTCTTCAGCCAATCACCCCCATGCCACATTCCAAGCATGAATGTGGGATCTCATGGGTAAACCAATCCAAAAGACAACCAAGGGAATAGAGAGGTTAAACCACCTCCACCCTCACCATATCGTGATCACACTAAAACCAATGCTCCAATCACAAAACCAAACCGAAATTGGAATGCCACCCGGAATCCATCACTATTCTTGAGGAATTTTCCCTCTCCCTGTCTCTCTGGCTTTACCGCAATCCAATCTCGGATCACTAGGCCCTAAATTGAGACACCTCCCTTAGGCTTTACTGTGTATCCTGCCAAAACCAGTCAAGGGATTCCTAGGCCTTTGGGAATGAACCTGAGATGACCTCCACCCTTAATTTTGAAATCCATTCAGTAGTTCCAAAGCTGAAAACTGAGATCAAAATCCCAACACACCATGGAATCCAGAAAAAGGCAAAGCAAGGCTGAAAACCACGGTCATAACCTGACAAAACCATGCCTCTGGTAGCAAGAGAAACAAATACCAACATGCATAATCCATGCATGTCCAGACCAGCTAGGAAATCACACATGCAATATGTTACTTGCAAGCATTCATGCTGAGGCTGTTAGATCGTGCTCTTCTTGACTTGATCCTTGCTTCCTTTTCCTTTCCTTGTCCTTCCTTTGCTTGCTTTCTTCCTCCTTGGCACAATACTGAATTGCTCCAAGAAAAATCTAAGTATGCAAGAGTGAGAGAGAGAGAGAGTAATGAGAGAGCTCTAAAAATGAACTAACAAAAAGCCATGAACTGATCTTCAGAAGGCTATTGATCAATGAGGCCTCTATTTCCTTCATTTTCCATTATTTTCCTCCTCACATGCAACCTGTGATATTTTACCGTCCTTTCCTCCTATTTTCCTTTATTTTCATAAACAAATGTGCCAAAAATATTGTTTGCCTCTTTAATGCCTTTGCCTTTTCCAATTTTCGTTAGCCATAACCTCATATCCAGTGATGCCCACTAGGATATTTTGCCCAACATTAAGCTTGGAATAAGTGTACCTTGACCGTGGTCTTATTTTGCCTTTATTAACTTTTATTAAATGATTCTTTTGACCGGGTCTCTCCATCTCTCCTTCTTTGTCTCTTTATCTCACCCTTAAACATACACACTCTCTCTCCATCTCTCCCTTGTCACTCTCTCTCTCCATCTCTCCCTTGTCACACACTCTCTCTTCCATCCAATCCTCTCTCTCTCTCTCTCTTTTCCCTCCAATCCCTTCTCTTCCACCACCACTCACTCTCTCTCTCTCTCTCTCTCTCGTTTCCATACAATCCTCTCTCTCTCTCTCTCTCTCTCTCTCTCTCTCTCGTTTCCATACAATCCTCTCTCTCTCTCTTTGCCCTCCAATCCTCTCTCTCTCTCTCTCTCCAACTATGTTACTATATCCCTCCCTTTCTCCTTCTCTCTCCTTCCATTCCCCCTTCTCTCCATCTTTCCTTCTTTGTCTCTTTATCTCACCCCTAAATATACACACTCTCTCTCCATCTCTCCCTTGTCACTCCCTCTCTCTCTCTCCACTTCTCACTCTCTGTGCCTTTCTTCTTCCCTCCTCTCTCCCCCTCCAACTCCATCTCTCTGCCCCTCCCTCTCTCCTCCTCCTCTCCCAAGTCCTATCTCTCGTCCTTCCTCTCTCTCCCTCTCTCTCCTAACTTCCTCTCTCTGCCCTCCAATCCTCTCACTATCTCTCTCTGCCCTCCAATCCTCTCACTATCTCTCTCCCTCTCTCTCTCTTTCTCTTCATTCCTCCTGTCCCCTATCCTTCAGTTTATCTCAATCTCTCCCCTGTCACTCTCCCTATCTCTCCACCTCTATCACTCTATGTCTTTGTTATTCCCTCCCATATATATCTAGAATTAATATATATCATGATATATTAATATATATTATAATATAACAAATTTAATATTGTATTAATCCAAAATTATTAAATTTGATAGTATTAATATTATAATATATTAATATGAATATTGTATTTAATAATAATAATAATATTAATATTAGGGTTAATAATGTTTTTTTTTTCATGGTATTAATAATAATTTGGTCCATGGTATTTGGACCATAAAATCCCTTTTTGAGTGTTCTTAAATATAAAGAGGTTCATGGAATAATATAAAAAGAGGTTTTATTTATTTACCATACCTCTTTTATTTACCCTAGTATTTGCTGCATATGTTTGGTATATAATTAGATGTTGATTTCTTATCCTATTTGATATATATATAATTTTATTTTTCATATACCATACCTTTTTATAGGTCTTCTATATTTATTTATTTACCATACCTATTTTATAAATATGGTAATTAGTCCATGGTATTAATAATAAAATTTCCCATGGTATTTGGCACATAAACTTCTCCTAATTTTTTTTTTTTTTTGGTAAATATAAAGAGGTTTATGGAGTAAATATAAAAAGAGGTTTTATTTATTTACCATACCTCTAGTTTATTTATATTTTTATTTATTTACCATATATCTTTTTGAGTGTTTCCTAAACCTCTTCATATTTTAAATTTATATTGTGTTTATACATAATAATAATTGGATTGATTGATTGATTTATTTATTTTATTATTATCATTATTATTATTTGTTTATTTATTTATTTATTTTTTCGGCTGCTGCGCTGCGAACGTGACCTAGCAGCGCCGTCTCTGCTCTTTGCTCTCTGGGTTCAGCGCCAATGGAGGCCGATGGGGGTGCCGAACCTGCTCCTCCCCTGCCCGAACTGATTGCATTCAAGAAGCTCATCGTTGGATCTAACAAGAGACCAATTTTCGAGGCACAACAGAAGTTCATTAAAAAGCTGGACTGCATCCCAATTGTAGAACTGCCAATAGCAAAAACTTGCATATTTGCAGTCAATCTAGCATACAGAGGGCTCATCGGACAATTTACCGGGCTCTAGCCCTCTCCCAAATTCGTTGAAGCATGGGTGTAGAGAAATTGGACGTCGCTCGTATCTGAAGGAATCAAGAGCCATTTTGTTGGAAAAGGATTCTATGTGTTCGTGTTTGAAAGCTCGGATGACAAAAATCTCATTTTCAGAAACGGTCCTTACTTCATGGGGCCTAAGGGTTTATACTTGAACAAATGGACCCCTGACTTCGACCCAGCCCAGGACGTTATGTCTGTTGTTCCAGTCTAGGTCCATCTACCTCATCTTCCATTACATTGCTGGAATCAAAAATCTCTGCAGGCTATCGACAACTCGCTTGGAAGGTATATCAATCAAGCTGCTTGAAAAGATCAATACTCCTGCACACGAATCTGTGTGGAGGTTGATCTGGAGGAAGGGTTACTAGAGGCAATCAAACTTACAACAGATGAATGGACGCACATCCAGGAGCTAGATTATGAGCAGGTACCCTTCAAATGCCAGCACTGTCATGGCTACGGCCACTTCGCAAGACATTGCAAAAAAAAGGAAGGAGAGGAGAGTGAGAACGCGATAGCAAAACAATGGACCACAGTGCAGAAAGCAGGGACAGAAAAACCCAAAACTAAAAGAATACCAAAGGGAAATAACACCGAACCAACGGGGCAAGAACAAAAAGAAGGGACCACCATCCCCACCTCGAAATCAGGAAATCAAAATGCAAAGTCCAGCAAGGCCATAGAAACTCCGGAAGCAAACAGGAACAGCAACAATCAATCAAGACCCTCCCCTAACGGGAAAGGCGGAGAGGAGAAAGGGAAAACCCCAGAAGTTGCTCCCTCTCCCTCATATGCCGACGTAGCAAGAAATAAAGTGTATGATTCACCAAGCTCCTCGGAGGACGAGATCATAGAAAGGCCTGCCAAAAGAGCGGGAAGAAAGTATCGCAGAGAAGTGAGGGAGGAAGAAGCGGAAAGACAAAAGACTCAAGGAAGTCAACCCACTATAGAAATGTCAATTGGCAGAAACACAAGGACAAGGCCGCCAAAAGGAGGAGGCCCAACTTCCCCTTACAGTAAGTAATGAGAATCGTCTCTTGGAATTGCAGAGGACTCGGGAACCCAATGAAAATAGAAGCGGTCAAAGATCTTATGAAAGCGGAACCTACAGACATCCTAATGCTCCAAGAGACAAAAATTGAAGGGGAAGCCCTTCTAGAGATCAGCAAAAAGAAATGGTAGAAAAACACAGGAAAAACAATAAGCACAAGAGGCTCCTCGGGTGGAATAGCAACCTTGTGGAAGGAAGATCACTTTAGGCTCGTCAATTCACACAACACATAACACTACTGTTTCACAGAGCTGAAGCATATATCAAGTAAGTTAACCATTGCACTATTCAATTTATATGTACCGGTATTGTATTCTGAAAAGAAAGACTGTTGGAAAACATTAAATGATTTTTTGCAACTGAATTCTCCAAACAATATAATCATAGCTGGAGATCTAAATTTAGTAATGAATGAAAAAGAAAAGAGAGGGGGCAGGAACAGTAAGGATCAGCTGATCCAGGTAGTAGAAGACATGATACAACAATGGGATCTATTGGACTTTAAACCAAGAAAATGGCTCTATACCTGGACAAATAATAGGACAGGGGAAGACCATATATCCGCCAGATTGGACAGGTTCTTGGTCCAAAGCACAATGTTGATGGAAAGTAAGTTTATCTCATCAGCCATCCTTCCAAATCTCACCTCGGATCATAAGCCCATTCGGCTAATGCTTGAGGAGGAAGAGAATTTGGGGCCAATCCCATTCAGATTTAGCCCACTGTGGAATGGAAAGAGCGACTTTGTAGAGACGGTCTGAATGGCATGGAAAACCTCAGTCAATGGCTCTCCCAATTATGTATGGGAACAAAAATTAAAATTAACAAAAAAGGCACTCAAGGAATGGAGTAAACTTCCAACAAATACACCCAAAGACCAAAGAATCGAGGCAGTGCAACACTTTGAAATTCTGCAAAGTGAAATGGACACAATTGATATAAATAAAACAGAATTGGAAAAGGAGCAAGTAGCCCAATGCAAAACATTCCTCTCCTTCAAAATGAAGAAGAGTATTGGAGAATAAAGTCCCGGAGTCTCTGGCTGGAAGCTGGAGATAGAAACACATCATATTTTCATCGAAAATGCAGAGCTAGACTCTCTAGGAATCACATCTCAGAGATCACTTCCTCTGATGGGAGGCTCTGCAAAGGAATAGAACAAATAAAATTTGCTGCAGTATCACATTTCCATCATCTTTACAACAAAGAGAAAGAGTACTGTGAAGAAGATAAAAAAGAATTCCTGAAGAACATTCTGGCATTGGTCACCACACAGGATAATACAGCATTATTGAAGCAAACAAATGAAGAATAAATCAGCAATATAATTTGGTCCATGAACCCAGACAAAGCCCCTGGGCCATATGGGTTCACTATTCACTTCTACAGGATATGCTGGGATATAATAAAAATAGATCTAATTAGAATGATAAAAGGATTCTTGAAGAAAGCAAAAAAGGGGGTAGCACCAACTCAACATTCCTCGCTTTGATCCCGAAAGAGACAAACCCCTCCTCCTTTGATAGGTTCAGACCAATCTCTTTGTGCAATGCCTCATATAAAATTATCGCAAAACTTTTTGCAAATAGAATAAAGCCACTACTGAGCAAACTCATATAAGATTCGCAAGGGGGCTTCGTCAATGGGAGACATATTCTCAACAATGTAATCCAAGTCCAGGAAGCAATCTTAGAAAGGAGAAAGGTATGTTGATCAAGTTAGACATGGCTAATGCCTTCGACAGAGTCAAGTTGTCCTATCTATATCAAGTTCTAATCTCCTTTGGATTTGATCAAGAGTTTGTAAATCTAATCCAAGCATGCACCAGTAGTCCATGGATAGCGCCTTTGGTAAATGGAAGGCCAGTTGATTTCTTCCAAGCCACGAGGGGGTTGAGACAACGATGTCCCCTTTCTCCATTCCTCTACATCTTAATGGCAGACACGTTGAGTAGAAAGCTGGAGCTTGATACGATAACAGGAACAACCCGAGGTTTAAAAATAACAAAGGACCTTAAAGCAAAAAACCATGCACTATTTGCGGATGACTCCCTCATGCTGGGAGGAGCTTCAACTAGAATAGGCTCTGCATACAAAAATAAACTTCAAGCATATTGTAAAGCATCTGGAGCTCTAATCAGTGAAAGGAAAAGTGCAGTATATAGCTGGAATACAGAGGAGGAAGAAACTCAAAACATAGCAAGCAACTTGGGGTTTAATGGATACGCAAAATGGGAAAAAATCAACTATCTTGGATTGCCACTAACACTGGGCACAAACAGAGTCAATATGTATGAAGGATTAATTACAAAAATCAGAGGCAAAATCGTTGCATGGGTTGGCCAATGGCTAACTCATGGAGGCAAATTAACCCTTATAAAATCAATGTTGTCATCTCTGCCAATTTATCAAGCGTCATACCTGATGGCACCCAAGTCGATCTCAGGACATATTAACAAAATCATGAGGGATTTTTTGTGGCAAGGAGGCAAAAGAAACCAAAGAAAATTTCATCTGGTGAAATGGGAGATAGCAAAGCAAACTTTGAAGGAAGGATGCCTTCAAATTTGAGATCCGGACTCTGCCAACGTTTCTCTGGGATGTAAAATACTCTGGAAACTTCACAATGACCCCAATCATCCCATCAGCACAGCTCTGAGGCATAAATACCTACCAAATGCAAACCTAAGAAACTTGTAGAACGCAAACAACAAAAAGAGCTCGCTGTTATGGCAGTTATGTATTAAAGGGCAGTGTTTTTTCACCTGGAATTTATATCGTATCCTAGGGAATGGGAAACGCGTCAAGCTGTTGAATGATAGTATAATGGGCCACTCGCCATTAGCCACACAAGACAGCCTGCATGAGATATGTGCGTTTTTAGAAAACAGGGGGGACAAAACGAACTACGATATCTCAAAGTGGAACGAGTCTGGGCTCTGGATTGATTGGGATTTCAGAGATATCCCAGCTCACCTAATGCGGCAATCAGAAATTCTCAAACAGGAACTTCGTGAGGCTGCCCCAGTGCATAAATCAGAAAAGGATAAATGGGGATGGGGACCTACAGGAGCATGCACCTCAGTCAAAGGCTATGAATTGATGCAAACACACAGAGATTGAATTCATCCAGCAAAGTTTTGGAAAGAGGTATGGGATCCAATGGCACTGCCCAAGGTAAACTTCTTCTTCTGGACACTAATGCATAGAAAGATCCTGACCGATGAAAACCTTATGAAAAGAAACATTGCAGGTCCGCATAGGTGCACACTTTGTAAAGAAGCCATGGAAACCATGGATCATTTATTTGTTGAATGTCCATATGCAAACAGAGTTTGGACCCACACTCTTCAAGGATTACAAGCTGTAATCCCCACTAAAACTTCAGTTGTGGACTTATTCCTCTCATGGAAAGAGCGCTACTCGTCGCTCTCCCTAAACTCATCATGGGCCAGAATCTGGATCACTCTCCCCAAGCTAGTGTGTTGGAAGTATGGCTAGCTAGAAATGAGCAGATATTTAACAATGTAACTTGGACCCCCAACATGGTAGCAGCAAAAGTAAAAGGACTCTTCTAGAAATTTTGAATTCTCAGAAAATCAAAGAGGACAATTCGATGCAGCAAGAGGACAAGAATTGGCTTGGCACTCAAGCATTCATCCAACAGATACACAGCACAGAAAAACCCCTCAGAAATCCTGAGTGGAGGCTAAGAGAAAAGGATGAAGCTTTTCAAAATTGGTGGAGGAAGCAAGGAATAACAACATCATTTTTTTACGGAGCCTCTAAAGGAAACCCTAGGACAGTAAGAGCTGGAGGACTCATATACTCTTCTGATGGAGGCATCAAAGAAACCTTCAGTTGGGGTCTAGGACAGAGAACTAACAATCAAGCATAAATCCTTAGTTTGATAAAAGTATGTCAAATAGCCAAAGAAAGAGGACATTGGGAGCTGCAAGCATTTGGAGACTCAGAAATCCTGATTAAAAAAATACATACACAAGGCCAATTCAATGAAGCTGGTTTAAATAAGAATCTACAAAGGCTGAGATACTTTCTCCAAGACTTCACTTCCTTCAAATGCTATCACATTATCAGAGAATCAAACAAAGAGGCAAACTTCTATGCCAACAAAGGCTGCCTCTTGGCCCAAGGAGACCTTAGCACAAATGGCGGAGATCCAGAAACAATCTGTATACCATGAAAATAGAAAATTGTTGGAACAAAAAATGTAAAAGAATTGCACTGAAAGATGTAAGCCTGCGACCATTCGGAGTTCTCTACTAATAAAATCCATGCTCGTTTCAGTTAAAAAAATAATAATAATTGGATTGATTTTTAAATAGGACCGATATTAGATTAAAAATGTTAAATGTTAAACATGCATGTTAAATGTCTAGGTGTTTACGGTTACATGATATCTACCCTGATACTAGTTGTAGAGCACCTCTCGGAGGAAAAACCCCAAGGTATTATAAACCTAAGGGAATAATATTAAACTCAAGGGAACAATATTATAAACCCAAGGTGTAAAAACCTTAAGATAAATATTATAAACCATAAAATAAAAATGGTTTACCATGGTTGACCATATTTTATTTTCATATTGACACAATCTTTGTCACAATGGGACGTTGGACTATGGTTGACCATGATTGATTTTCATATTTAGACAACCTATGGCACAATGCAACGTTGCTATGAAACCAGCTCCAAAAATAGAATAAAAGAGAGATCAACGCCTTAGAAATTAGCCATTTCAAGGGGGCAACCTCCTTTACATTATGTTATCACTCGGCCAAATTCCCAAGGCTGAAGAAGGAATCCTAACAGAGGTAACCACAGACCAAGATTTTGACTTAATAGCTAGCCCTATCAAGCCAGATATAGGTAGGCTAGATATAGAGTGCAGGGGGTTGTTTGAATTTGATTTTGGTTGGGGAATCACTCGATGAAAGAATTAGGTCAAGGAAATCTAGGTCAGGGCAAATGAGTTAGGGTTGTAGCGATCAATGGGGAAAGGTAGGTATGATGCTTATCACTTGAAGATAATTGTTATGGAATAGTGTTGAAGTTGAAATAAAGCTAAGAAAATAATATGAGATGTATTTTTCTCAGACAGAAGAAAGTGGACAAACTATGATCAATTACCCAAAACAGAGCATGTGCAAACATGTATTCTGATGATCTAACTTGTAAGAGATCATAACATAGAAATGAAGTGAACATGAATACATTATATTCAAACATATTATACTGAAGAAAATACAATGATAGATATCAATACCACAAGTATCCAAAAAAGTAGCTGCAACTCCTCTTTATTAGCTGGCTAAACTGAGTACAAATTTTCCTTGATCAACTAGCAAACATACAAACTGATTCCAACCCTTCACCAGTGTGAAGAAAGGGGCTAAATAGACATCAAAACAAGCTTCACTCATCCTCACAGGTAGAATCCATGAGGTGAGGATGAGATCCACTAAATGCTAAACTGAAAACTGAAGTGTAGGATGGTCCAAGTGATTGACTCCTCATTACATTAAACTAATTCATCATGACTCATTAATGACTTTAACCCTATGGATCTACCTTAGGTAAGTAATTATTGACATAATTACATTTTACCATGATTAATTACACGAGTATAAAGAGAATTTGCTGAAGAAAATTCAAAACTTGAGAGAAAATTTGAAAAAATCAGCAAACTTGACATTTGCGCCATCCTAGTGTCATTTGTGCCCTCTGTGTTCAGGGCCAATTTTGGAGGCCTTCCCGATGTCAAAATGAGGCCCAAAATAGCTTGTTGGAAATCCCTCCCCGTCCTCTTTCCAAATATGCCTCAAGTTTTGAAAATGGAGGTCATTTGCCCCCTAAAAAAGTGAACATCTCAGGACTTGTATTTGTGCAGCGCCAAGGTGAAAAAAGGGGCAGAAAGGTCATTTTTTGGTGTTTTTTTGGGCTTTTCACCCATAAAAAGTGCAAACCCAGGCTGGAAACATGGTTTTTTTGAGATTTATGAGTCATTATGCATCTAATGGTGCTTTCCTTCTCCTCAAAAAGTATGCCAATTATTTGTGTCTCTCCAAGGGTGATGTGCAAATGCCCAATTTTCTGCTATTTAAATTCCTAAAAAAAAACTAAGTTTTCCAGAATTTGACAAAAAGTTGGAAAATGTCTCAAAATTGTTGGAATGGTTGAGGAAGGTGCGTCTAATCTTGGAGGTAAGCCTCAACAAGGATGTCCAACTTCTTTTCCTCCTCCTTGGTCAAATCTTCAATTTTGGCATTGACTCTTTTGAGCTTGGCCAATGCAAATTTTTCTTTCCGGGCATGAAATTTGAACTTCCTCCTCAACAAGTGATTATCCTTGTTGGCCTTCTCTAGCAGCTTCTCCAAGTGTAGATTGGTTCTATCAAGCCATGGTTCCCTGTTCTGATTGATTTATATGGCAAGCTGCTCATTTAGGGTTAACTGGTCAACTAGCTCAACTTCCCTTTGTCTCTCTAGAGCTAGAGCTCTTTTCAGCCCTCTAGTTCTAGGTCTTCACCTTGGTACATGTTCTTATTCCTCATCCAACAAACTCTACTACTCCAATGCTTCATCTAGAATTTCTTTGGCCTTATGAGCCTCCCTTTGAGCGGTGAAGTACTTCACCTCATCAATGACTTGTTTGGTCTTCAACTGCTCATTTTCTTGCTCAAGAAAGTGAATAACATATCTAGCCCTGTCAATATTAGTTTGGAGCTCACTAATATTGGCATACTTACCTTTGATTGCTGCATTTGTGATTTTGTCCTCTTCATCTTTGTCTAGGTCAACAATATGAAATTCTTGCTCAGTTTCATGATTATCCTCCTCATCATGAATGAGTGGCTCAATGACATTTTCTTTACCTTTATCCACCTGTTGTGTTGATATTGAAGGCATGGCCCCTTTCATTTCAAGTGAAGAAAACACATGCCTATATCCTCTCTGGTAGGTTTTTGGCAATGGCTCAACCTCAACCAAACTAGCTCACTTAAGCTCAGTGTCATCTATCCTGTTAGGTGACCCAAAATCATGATGAGATGGAGATGAAGAGCCATAATGAGATGGAGATGAAGGGTCATAATGAGATGGAGATTAATGAGGTGAAGGGGATTGATCTAATGATGATGAGTGAATCATGGGCTGAGATGATTAAGGGACATGTTGTGCATGTTGAATTGATGGCTCAATGAAGATATCATTGGCTATGAAGGTGCTCCATGCAATGTTCAGTTGATCAAGATGGTGGAGGACTATGATTTTATGAGGGAATGATGGAATAGGCTTTTTATTTGTTGTTCATAATCCTTCTTCTGAGCAATGTATGCCATCTTTTCTATACTCCGGAAAAGATAATAGGGTATGTTAAGCATCCTTGCCTAGTGAAGTGCATCAAGAGCCGGATGTGATAGGAATAGAGCCTTGAAAATCTGCCTTCACATGAGAAATATTTCATTATAATCTTCATCATAGGTGCATATATGTCCAAGAGGTGTGAAAAAAGGTAAGAATCTCCTTGTTTGATTTTGATGTCTTGGTTTTAGGAAGAAATCATAATCATGTTCTTCAATCTGCCTTTCTTGAACCATTTCTCCCCAACATTAGGGATCCCAATAGCATCTGAAATGACAACAGTAGATAAGGTGAAAGTGAACCGAGCTAATTTAACTTGATTATCATGGAGTCCTGACATGAATAGTCTAGTTAGCATGGGGTTGTGTTTAACCCTCTTAACTTTCTCACAAAAATCATAGCAGGCAACATGTTTAAAGAAAGTGAAAGCCAATGGAGAAGCTAAGAGTTCTTTAGTGCTAGCAAGCTCAAGTATGAGCACTCTTCCTCCTCTCTTTGACCTCCTTATCTGTGTTTCCCCTGCCTCAACGAATGTTGTGTTTTCCTCTTTTGTTCCCATGGTATTTTTGTTTTAAAACCCTAGGGAGTAGGGAAGGAAAATGGGATAGGGAGATGGGAAAGGAAAACTGATGAAGATCTCTGATTAGGGATATGTGATATGGGGAGGTGATAGGGATTAATGTTTAGGGATATGAGGAATAGGGAAAGGAATAGGAGAAAGAGTGATGGAAATTGGGGTTTAGGAGGCTAGGTCTAGAATAGCACCTAGGGCTTAGAGTTTTAGGAATTAGTGACTTAGGGATAGGGTTTATGATAACAGATTTTAGGGAATGGATTTTAATATTTTAGGGATGGTATGGAGTGTAAGGAAAGTGGAGTTTCGGGAATTATGGGTGCAAGGGAGAAAAACTAGGGTTTTACCTCAAGAAAAGACCAAATTACAACTTCAATTGCAAACTCGAACACATATAACTAAAGGACGTGATTTTGATGGAAAATGCCTCTTACTGGATCGCTAGAGGTGAATGACTGAGTTGAGAAGCTTTGGAAGGCAGTTTCTGATCATTTTGGATGGTTTGGTAAACTGTTGGTCATTTGCGCCATCAACAACGTATTTGTGCCCTCTTTTTAGGAGATTTGTGCCCTGTTCAACTGATTTGCACCCTATCTGCACATTTGCTCCCTCCAGAACGTATTTGCGCCCTCGATTTTACTCTTTTGGCCAATTGTGCTCATAATTTCGATTTTTTTGGTTGTTGGAGTGCTGGCTTGATCTTTAAAAGAGACAAATGAATATGATTTGATGTCTTTTAGTCATAAATAGCAAACTGAATTTGAATTTAAATTTAAAAACCCACTTTTCTAATGTCTTTTTTCACTTTTATGAACCATTTACTCATTACCCTTTTCATCTGACTTTCTCTCTTGCAGGATGATGTTGCTAGAATTTGTCACTTATCTCTTTCAATTTGGCATGAGTGTTTTGATTTGGCAGCTAGGGATTGAAATTATTACATATAGAAAACATAAAATTACATAGGAAATTAAAAATAAATTACATCTATGTTTTCATATCAAAATGACATTTTGATATGAAAGTCATAAAAATTCAAAATTACAAACTTAAAAATATCATATTTACATGCTGATATTCTTCTGTAGATGAAAATAAAATGTTTATTGAGTCACTCTCACACATTTTTCTGACTTTATTGGGATGAAATGGTGCATTTTTTGACCTTGAACATTTAAACCTAATGACCTAATGGGGCCTTGAATGACATGAATTCCATGATTAACATTGACTATGATAAAACATGGCGAAATTATATTTTCAAAAGTGTTTTTATGCTCACCAATACATGAAGGTGAGCCAAAAAATGAGAGTTTGTGAGGGAGAGTGAGGTTTTATGACTAGGGCTACCATCAGTGAAACAATTTTTAGCATGACCTAATGGAATGATATGAAAATTTCAGAGTGGAACACCTAAAATGAGAATGAAAAGAGTGATTTTGAGCACTGATGGCAGAATGCATATTATGACACTAACACATTACATAAATGAACAATTCTTAGATGATGCAAATGAAAAAACCTCCTTTCTATATATAGGAGTCCATGGGGTCACAATAAAATCCTAGCCGACCTAACAATAATAATGCAAGGGCACAACAATAACAATAGTGGGCTTTTATGGGGCACAATAATAATAATATGGGGACTACAAAGGTACAACAAAAACAATAAGGGGGCTACACTAATAACAACAAGGGACTATACTAATAATATAGGGACCTAAGATGCCCCTCTCCTTCAAAAAAGTGTTGTCCTCAATACTTGAGTAGTTATGGATGCTTTTGTATAAAATTCTCATCCTCCCATGTGGAATCTTTAGTGGGTAAGTTCTTCCACTTGATGAGATACTATGAAATTGATTGATTTCATAGATGTCGAGTTATTCTTTCCATGACTCCTTTAGGTTCCAATATGATTTTTCCTTCCTCACCAAGTTCTGGAAACATTGTTTGAACTAGAAGTTTGTCACCTATAACATTTTTTAAGCACGAAACATGGAAAATTGGGTGTACTAGGGCAGAAGCATGAAGCTCCAATTTGTATGCCATAGTACCAATATTTTGCAACACCTTGTAAGGACCATAGTGCTTTGGCGATAATTTATTATCCTTCTTAGCTTGTTTGAGGGACATTTGTTTGTATGGTTGTAGTCGTAAAAATACCCAGTCTCCAAAATCAAAACTTCTCTCGCTGCGATGTTGATCTGCCTATTGTTTCATTCGATTCAGTGCCAAATTTAGGTTATCCTTTAAGAGTTGGATAACTTGTTGTTGATGCTCGATGTGATATTCCACTGCTTGAACCTTATAATTTTCTCTTAAATGTGATGTTATGGATGGTGGATGATATCCATTAAGTGCCATAAATGGGGTCATTTTTGTTGCAGTATGGAAGGAAGTGTTATACCACCATTCAGCCAGAGGTAACCACTTGACCCATTGTGTTTGTTTATCAGATACAAAACAATGAAGATATCCTTTCACACATTTGTTCACTATCTTAGTTTGCCAATCATATTGAGGATGATAAGATGAGATATGAGCTAGTTGAGTACCCAAACAAGAAAATAATTCCGTCCAAAAATTTCCAGTGAAAATTGGATCTCTGTCGCTTACAATAATCTTTGGGTTTCCAAGTAGCTTTTGAATTGTTTCCATAAATGCAGTACCAATTATACTTGCTTTAAATGGATAAGATGATGCACAAAAGTGTTCATACTTGGTAAGTCTATCAACTACCACCGTGATGACACTCTTTCCTTCGGACTTAGCTAAACCTGTGATAAAATCCATTGAAATCTCCTCCCAACATTGACTTGGAATGGATAAAGGATGTAGCAGACCTGGGGTCTTAATTGTCTCAACTTTATTTTGCTGGAAAACCAAACATTCCACCACAAACTTTTGAATATCAAATTTAAGGCCATCCCAAAAAAAAAAAAATCTTCACCCTGTAGTAAATTTTTAAAAATCCTGAGTGTCCTCCTAGGGGAGAGGTGTGCAATTCAAAGAGAATATTTTGTTTTAGTTGGGAATCTTTACACAGATATAAGTGATATTTGTACCATAAGGAATCATTTTTCCAACTAAATGTATCAGATGTACTAGGATCTTGCTGCAAGTTTTGAATGAGTATCCACACTTCTTCATCATTATTCCATTCCTCCCTTGCTTTGGTTATCAAATCTGGTTGGATAATAGAAATGGCACAAAGTGATGCTTTCACCTCCTCATCCTTTCTGGAGAGTGCATATGCAACAACATTTAGCTTCCCTTTTTTGTAGATAATTTCAAAGTCATAACCCAACATCTTTTTTACCCATTTTTGCTGCTCTTCTGAATATAATATTTGTTCCGAAAAGTATCTAAGGCTATCATGATCATTTTTTACTTTTAAATTTCTTCCCATTAGGTAAGGTCGCCATTTCTTTAGTGCATGTAGTATTGCTAACATTTCCTTATCATAAATAGCTTTATGTATATACTTTCCTTTGATTGGATGGCTTTCAAAAGCAATGGGTCTTCCTTCCTGCATAAAAAAAACACCAATTTCATTTCCTGAGGCATCACATTCCACAATAAAGGTTTTTGTGAAGTCTAGCGTAGCTAAGACCGGTGCTTGGCACATTGCCTCTTTAAGATGTTCAAAGGCCTTGGTTGCTTCAGGAGTCCATGAAAATGCATATTTCTTCAATAATGTTGTTAGAGGTGTTGTTATTCTACCATAATTATTAACAAACTTGTGATAATGCCCTGTTAACCCAAGAAATCCTCGCAACTGCTTTATGGTTGTGGGGACTTTCCATTCGTTAATGGCTTTAATTTTGTTAGAGTCTACCCTAACACCCTCTTGAGATACAATATGACCCAGATATTCGACCTCTTGTACTCCAAAGAAACATTTGGAAGTTTTTTGCATATAATTGTTTCTCCTCCAATAGTTTGAGCACCATGTTGACATGTTGAACATGATCCTTCCAAGACCTGTTGTAGATTAGTATATCATCAAAAAATACTAAGACAAATTTTCTAAGGAAGGGTTTGAAAACGAAATTAATCAACCCTTGAAATGTAGAAGATGCATTGGTAAGGCCAAAAGGCATGACCAAAAATTCATAATGACCCTCATGAGTTCGAAATGTTGTTTTCGAAATATCTTTGGTCTTCATTCTAATTTGATGATATCCTGAACGAATATCCAACTTCGTAAAATAACTTTCTCCATGTAATTCATCCAATAATTCATCAATCACATGAATGGGAAATTTATCTTTAATAGTGAGATTATTGAGGTCCCTATAATCCGGACACATGCGTCATGATCCATCCTTCTTGTGCACCAATACTACTGGAGCAGAGAAAGAACTTTGATTAGGTTGAATTATACAAGCCTCCAACATTTATGCAATCATACATTCAATCATAAGGCCTGATGTTTGGAGGAACACTTCATATAATCAAATAAATAGCATGATCATGATCACGAATAGGTGGGAGTCCTTTGGGAGTTTCAAACACCTTGGAATGATTGTCCAATACTTTTTGGAGATCTCGAGACGTAGATGATTTTGATGTTGGAACTTCTAGTGAGCATAATTGTGCAATTACACCTCGTTGTTCTTTCTTTAGAAGCTTTGTAATGACATTAGAGCTTATTATCTTTCCCGACTTCCCTGCGATACCTCGTAATTTAACTTCCTTTCCTTCTAAAAAAAAATTTAAAGAAAAGTTCTTTAAAATTAAAAGCTACCTTCCCCAAAGATTGTACCATTATACTCCTAGTACAACATCAACACCTCCCATTGGAATGGAAAGAATTGGACTATTAAATACATATTCCCCCATTGTTAGCTTGATAATATGGCACTTTCCAGAAAAATTTATAGTTCATCCATTTGAAACCATCAATTAACACTCTAGTGCTGGGTATAGGAAGCAATTGAATTCATTGGCTACCTTACAATGAATAAAATTATGGTTACTACCCGAATCAATCAACACTATTACATTTTTCTTCTTGATATTTCTATCTTGAGAGTTTGAGGAGTGGTAATTCTTGCCAATGCATTATAGGATATGGTCAGACTCATTTCTTCTTTCTTTAGGGTTGGTTCCTGGTGTATATCCTCTTCTTTTGAATTTTCTTGTTCATTTTCTTCCTCCTCTTCACAATCTATGTAAAACAATTTATTCTTAGCACAATGTTAGGTCCCTATATTACTAGTTTAGTCCCTTATTGTTATTAGTGTAGCCCCCTTATTGTTATTTTTGTACCCCTGTAACCCTAATATTGTTATTATTGTGCCCTTGCATTATTATTGTTAGGTCGACTAGGATTATATTGTGGCCCCATGGACTCCTATATACAGAAGGAGGTTTTGGTCATTTGTATCATCCAAGAATTCTTCATTTATGTAATGTGTTGGAGGTTGCCTCCTCGAAGTGGCTATTTCTAAGGCGTTGATCTCTCTTTTCTTCTATTTTGGGAGCTGGTTTCATAACACACACTTATTGATCATAATTTGGATCAGGGCCTAAAATTAGCTAAAAATTCAAAGTGCTCAAAATTGTTTCAGACCTGAACGATCGGATAGAGTTTGTCGCCAGGATTTCGGCGCAACTCATTTCATCAAAATCCTAGTTCGTATGACTGAGTTATCGTCTACTGTTCGTTTTCCAAAACAAGCAAAAAAGGAGCATAACAAGTACATGGATGATGTGGCAGGTATAGTCAGCATTACAAGGAATATCCTCTAGTCATGTTGAACTCTCGACATTGTAGTAGGTATCACATGTGCTATTGATAATCCTGCGTCCTCTTGAGTTTGGGTACCCACATGCACTTGTGCCTTGGTGTGTTCCATGTTGGCGACATTTATCAGAGGGCACTCCTTGTATAGATGTCCCTCCTCATGGAAGCGTCGATAGCGGAAAGGCACCCCCTCATAGTCCAAGGCTTTCCACCAGTCCCTCGTGTGTCTCAAGGTGCACCAAGATTCTAACCATGGATATGTTCTTGGTCTCCATGTAAGATCTGTCATGATCCAAATATATGCCCAAGTCTTCGCCGATGCATCGAATGACATCCTCTGTCCAAAATTGGAGTGGAAATCTAGGTAAACGGACCCAAATAGGTCCAACCCCCATTTTTTCCTTGTAAGGGTCAAATAGTGGTGTCCAACGCTTGAGCAGAACCAAGGTCGTCTCAATGTGCCAGAATTT
This sequence comes from Pinus albicaulis, assembly GCA_034641835.2. NCBI lineage: Eukaryota > Viridiplantae > Streptophyta > Pinopsida > Pinales > Pinaceae > Pinus > Pinus albicaulis. Next base: position 1,470,570,964 of record CM076577.1, read on the forward strand.
AGAGAGGACCCAATTTTCCATATCTGGGTGTGGGAATATGAGCGTGAACCAAACCTGATTCATGGTGAGTACAATTAGTAGTTGTTCCAGCATGTTCCCCCATATCTTTGACGTACATTTTTTTTTTCAGCCTGGCAGTGGAATAGTTTCTTCCCTGATCCTGACCAACTAATACCGTCTGTTCTGTTTCTTTCGCTTGTGCCATGCTAATACCTTCCCTGAAGGCCAATAATTTTCCCTGCTCTCGGCTCTTGGTGCACTTGGTCTTCTTCCTTACAGGCCTATGGGTATGGTGGGGTTGTGTGTGTCCAACGGCCTCAGGTAAAGTATCGTCTGAGTTTGAATCCCTATTGTCTTCAGGCAGAGGTATCTGTTGGGTAATACCCTTAAAAAAACCATATGATTTTCCGGCGGATGGTTGCCTCGATATTTCGACTGTATTGTTGACGTCGTCAGCTGAGTGTAATCCGAGTTGTTCAAAACCAAAGGATTCTTTAGCAGTACCACAGAGACCCCCTGTGAGCACATTTGTTGTGCCCAACCCCTCAGGAATAAAATGTTATTGTTCCCATAGTCTAATCACCGACGACAACATAATAGAGAAAGAGGGTAGTTCCTGTGCCTCCAGGTTAATATCTGCAAAGCTCTTCGTAATCACAGGGTTAGGGACCCTAAACCCTCGTTGTTTGTGAGACGACTCGCCAACCTCCATGTCGGTAAACCCTTGTTCCACCTGTGCATTCAAACAATGCATGTCATCCGGGGGTGGCTTGACTAGCTGCTGATGTGTGAAATCAACCCAAACCTGTGAGGAATCTAATGTATATGAGGAGTGGTCGACCTGTTCCTCATCCATAACCAAAGTTCCGAGATATTCGCAACTTCTGCCTATTAACAACCCCAACCGCCTATAATAGTCTTGGAGGGTTCTGAGGAAAGTGCAACCGGTCACCTATAATCGTCTCCCATCTCAACTGGGGTCCAAAGAGTGCAATTTTTTTTAATAATCACCCATATCTTGGGTTGTCGGGGCTTGTGATAACCGTGAACACCAAATCCAAGCACCGGTCCTTATACAATCCAATGCGATAAAAAAGCCCCATTCCATGCATTAACCCCCCATTTAATCCGCCATTGTTGCATGTGCAACTAGGGTTCATGGTGAGGTCTCGCTTCAGATTCAGTGCCCAAAAAATAATATTATAAACCTTATGAATAATATTATACCTAGGAATATGAACCCTTAAATTAATAAACCCAAAAAAATCATATAAATTACATTGTTAAATGTTAACCTAAATCAAACAACATTATAAATTGCATTGTTAAATGTTAACCTATATCAACATGCAAAATATTATTATTATTATCCAATTTTAAGGTCACAACGAAGCCAGACACCAAATTGGTGTATGAGACCCCACTTGTTTGTGGGACAAGGGACCCACCTTTGCGCAACGATTTGACTATTAAGTCTACGAAGGCATACATACTCTACCCCCCTCTAGTTTTGAACTGTGACCTTTTAGGAGGAACCACATGCTCTTAACCATTAGGCCCACTCAAAATTAAACTAATATCATTTTAATTACACAATGACTTTCTAATAACAATATTGCCCATAATTACATAAATTAATTATTTTTGTTGTCACATTTCACAAAAACAGAAAAAAAATCATTCATTAACCCCGAAAACACCTGATTGAAGGAACAATTCATTCATTAACCTAATTAAATTAATATCATTTTAATTTCTGAGATCCCCATGCAATGAAAACTTTAAATTTTTTGGAAACGCATGCTAATCATTTGGCCAAAGCCGAAACTCTCGGCAGGCTGGGAAAGGGACAAATGTACATTTAATGAAAAGCTGGTTAATGATGTCATCATCGATGATCACTCACCCTCTTTCACCGTGGTTAAATTCGACTGTATTTAATGAAAACAGAGAAGACACAATCCTACCTAATGTGGCGTCTGAGATACTTCGAGGATTGCTTATCCGCTTCTCCTCGATACTCTTCGTTTGGCTTGGACGAGGTACGACGCTCGAGTACACCGTTCCACCGATTGCTTCTAGCCAAATACACCAGAATTTATTTTATGAAAGAATGCTTGAATTATGAAAGAATGGATGATTCTGGGAATGCACATTGGTCCTTCTCTGAATAATTTGATTTCGTTTGCATATCAGCCTAACTACTTTTGATTTCATATTTTGAGGGTTAATGAATGACTTATTCCTTCAATCATGTGTTTTCGGGGTTAATGAATGATTTTTTCCTGTTTTTGTGAAATGTGACAACAAAAGTAATTAATTTATGTAATTGTGGGCAATATTGTTATTAGAAAATCGCGGTGTATTGAGCCACCGTCGAGGGAGAAGAGGAAGAGCCGGTGAAGCACGGCCACCGACGCGCTGTCAAGAGTCGCGGGAAGACTGCTCGCTATCGAGGGAGAAGAGGCGCGCATTAATTTTTTTTTGCTGTAGAATCAAAGGAATTTTCTTCTCCGGCCTATCAATCAAGGGGCTGAGAGAAGACCTCGTTGTTTGTCCGAGCCGCGGCCCTGTCGCTGGAGAAAGGGAGCCGCCAGCCACCACGGAAATCTGTCTGCCACTGAAGCTGTGACCGCCGTTTTTCTTTGGAGTTGTAATCGTAACTCTGTGAACTATAATTGCCGGAAGCGAGTAAGAATCGGATTCTTTGTGATTCTTTGTGAACGCCAAAGCAAGGCCGCTACTTGAGGAAGTGTACGCAAGCTAGTGAGAATCGTTTCTGCAGAGATCGCAGAGCGCTGCTGTCGAATGAGCCTGAAGTCTGAACCTTTCCTGCCCCAAAGTTAAAACTGGTGCATTCTTGCTGCTGCCTGTGACTGCTGCAAGTCGGGTAATTTTTTTGACAATACTACTGTTATTAGGAATTTTAAAGAAAAACATAATTTTTCTTTTGAAGAATTAAAGAGGGTTTCTATTAAAAAAGGAGTTCTGTTATTCAAATCGATTTTTTAAAGAAAACATAGTTGTTTTTTTGGAGTAATTCTCTGGTGGAAATTCTGAAAAATGGAATAGGGTTTGAAGAAAATTTCTGGAATTTTTTTTCCTTGAACAATCTCAGAAATTTTATAAGAATTTGTTTAAAAGAAATTGATTGAACGCCCTAAGAGAAATCTTAGGGAAATCTGAATTTTTTCAAAGAAACCTTAGTTGAAGGAAAGAAACCCTAGAAACAAGATTTTTAGGAAGAAATGGCTAAAATGACAAATGCAAAGTTCGAGGTGGAGAAGTTCACTGGGAAGAACAATTTCACATTGTGGAAACTGAAAGTTAGGGACTTGTTGGTGCAACAAGGGTGGCACAAAGCATTAGATGAGGTGAAGAAAAATCTGCAAGCATGAAGGATTCAGACTAGGAGGACTTGGGGATGCCCGAGTTCTTAGTACCATTAGGTTGAACCTTGTAGATGAAGTTCTCTTCAATATCGTTGAAGAGAGTATAGTTGCAGGTTTGTGGGAAAAACTGAAAATTTTGTATATGATCAAATCATTAATCAACATAATTTATTTGAAAAGACAATTGTATAGTCTTCGGATGAAGGAGGGTACAAAATTTGCAGAATATTTAAATGCTTTAATACACTTATTTGCCAATTGTCAGATATGGAAGTTAAAATTCAGGAAGAAGAAAAACTGTTTTAACATCCAACTATTCTAACTTAAAGTCAAGTAATGCAGTTGGTGATTTGGATGAAGAGATATATATGGAACAACCAGAAGGTTTTGTACAAGGTTGCAACAGAAGATTAGTCTGCAAGGTCAGGAAATCATTGTATGGCCTGAGGCAGTCACCCAGGGAATGGTACAAGAAGTTTGACTCTTTCATGGTGAGCCATAATTTTATTAGAAGTGAGTATGATCATTGTGTATATTTCAAAAGTTTCAATGGATATTCATTATTTTGGTGTTGTATGTTGACGATATGCTTATTGCAAGCAAAAGCATGGAAGAAATCAACAGGTTAAGGGCTCAACTCTCTAGGACTTTTGATATGAAGGATCTTGGAGCAACAAAATATATCTTGGGCATGGAGATACATAGAGACAGGAAGAATGGTAAGCTTTGGTTATCACAGCAGAAGTATGTCGAGAAAATACTTGAAAAGTTCAGTTTGAACAATGTGAAACCTGTTAATGTTCCATTAGCTTCCCATTTTAAGCTTTCTTCGGTTTTGAGTCCTAAAACTAATGAAGAAAATAAGTACATGTCTTGTGGACCATATGCAAATGCGGCAGGCAACTTAATGTATTCAATGATATCTACAAGAACTGACATTTTACATGTAGTTGGAGTTGTCAGCAAGTTATGGCAAATCCAGGGGAAGAACATTGGCGAGTAGTGAAATGGGTGCTTCGGTATTTGAGAGGCACAAGTAACCATTGCATCATCTTTGATGGTCGTGAAGGATTAGTTTGCGGATGTGGATGCTGATTATGCAGGTGATTTGGACAAAAGGAGGTCTACTACATGATATGTTTTTACTCTTGCAGGTGGAGCAATCAATTGGATGTCAAAGCTTCAAGAGATAGTTGCTTTGTCCACTACTGAAGCAGAGTATATAGCTGCTTCAGATGCTTGTAAAGAGGCAATCTGGTTAAAAGGCCTGCTTGATGAGATTGGAAGGATGCAGGAGAAAGTGAACGTGTTCTGTGACAGTCAGAGTGCTATTCGTTTGGCTACAAATCCAACTTATCACAGCAAGACCAAGGACATTGATGTAAGGTTTTACTTTGTGAGACATGTGATCGTTGGCGGCAAGGTAGCTCTCAAGAAGGTCTGTACATAGGAGAATTGTGCAGATATATTCACGAAGCCAGTTACAGTAGAGAAGCTGCGATGGTGTCTGGCTTCTCTTGGCTTGTAGAAGAGATGATGAATGGGCAAGGGCAAGGGATTAGGGAAATTGTTGTTAAGGTGGAGTTTGTTGAAATGTGACAACAAAAGTAATTAATGTATGTAATTATGGGCAATATTGTTATTATCGGTTAGTCGGTTTGTAGCAGTTATGTAACGATGTAATGAAGTAGCTCATATTAATTGAGGTGGCCCGAGAGACTTGTAACCAAGGAGAGTTATCATTGAACAATATAATTTCCAATCACTTGCCCTGTGGAGGTTTCCTTGATACACTGTCAAGGTTTTACTACGTAAATACATGTGTTTACTTGTGTGTATTTTCATTCAGCTTCTTTTTTGTTTAATGTATTTTCGAATTCAATAGTTTTGTTGGGGTTTGAGAGACAGCTGACTTGCAAAGGATAACGTGAGTATCGAAACTCAATTATGATCAGATATGAGAGCTGTTCTACCTTAATTTGCAGCCAATAGGAGGAAAGTCAAGGTGCTTCCTAGGTCTTGATTTTTTTTTCCAGGTAGAAATGTTCAAATTGTTCTTTTGTTTTATCATATATGTTTTTGATAGTGGATATAAGCCTTAAAGCTGGTCGAGAAGAAATTAAAATATTAAATTTAGATTTAAACTTACTAACTATAGCTTTCTACACGGTGTTGTAGTGGGCAATTAGAGGGAGGTTCTTCGCAACTTTGCCGAAGCAACATCTAATTCTTTAGGTGTAAAGGTTATAAAGGTAGAATTTAAGAGGCCTTGGGACATTTCCTGCTTTCCTAGACTCCTCTATTATATTCCCAAAATCCGACCCAATGGTACCTGGAAAAAACCCGAAGGAAAGTCATCTGGGACGAGGGCTCTCTTCCCCCAGTCCCCTGCTAAGTCAAAGATAGCCTTCTCAACCTCCTCTTTAGAGACCTTCATATATAGTTTGTTATTAGCTTGGGACGAGAGCTCCCCCCTGCTAAGTCAATGGTGGCCTTCCAAACCATCTCTGTGGAGACCTTCGTACATAGTTTGTTGTTTTGTTCCTTTGTTATTAGCTTGCGAATGTTTCTACAGTTTGATGGTCTCCTCTCTTGCAGATTGAGGCTTAGTGGGGAGATCTTGAAAATAATTCCTTAGCTCTCCTTCGACCTCTTGCCTAGACTCTAGGGAGCCCTTTTTGTGGGATTTAAGCTGGTAGATCCAGTTTATGCTCTCGTGTTCCAAATTTTAAGTGTTCTCCCTCTGTAAGCCATTTAATGGAGATCAATGTCTCTAAAATACCTCCTCCCTCCTTAAGCCCTGTAATGCATATTAATGCCTCTAAAACATCTCTTCCCTCACATCTTGCTCTTTAATGTTTTGTAAGAGCATCTTCTTTTTCTATCAACTTCTTTGTGGATCCATTTGCTAATATATCCCCTTAAAGCTAAAGTTATCGGAATTGAGATTGTAATTGGCCATGGGTTAGAGCAGGACTGGACGTTGATCGATTGTAAAACTAGTTTAAAGGACTAGTTGACTAAAAGTACATAAAATATGCAATTTTTAAGAATATGCATATGCACATCAATGCAAATCTAAACCATTAGACACTAGATATGCAAAGTTTGTTCATGTACATAGCATGTAACTTCTTTCCTTTGCTTGATATTTTTAGTTTTTATATTATTATATATAATATATTATCAATGTTTTTGTTTATGATGGTGCGCAGGTCGATTATAGGTATCTAAGTGTTGAAGGATTGGTGGAAATATTGAGGCATATCTTGGTTTTCAAGGATGTAGCCTACACTAACCTCTGAAAGACACGGGGAAACATGCAAAATTGCTAGAGTCAACAAAGTAGGTGATATCATTTAGAATTAGCAAGTCACGGGATTCATCAAGATGCAAAAGTTGTTTCTCGAAAACTGAGAGTGTTCGAATGCATCAACCAACAATATGTGTAAACCAATTGAATCAATATCAATCTCTTGTAAGGAGTATGCATATTTTGACTTGTTATTAAAGGGAATTTGTCGGGTTTGGGTATGAGCTTTGAATTTCCCTATAAGAATGACCTTCTCAAGTGCAAAGCTTTGAATTCCCCTTCAAGGATGCTACCAACATATAGGTCTTGGTACAATTTCCTATCAAAATCTCTGTGAAGGGAGAAAATTAAGGAGGTAGGTGGAAAGTAGTGAATCTCAAAATGAAGATCTTGAGAGATGGGGGATGCCTTGATAACTTGGATCCAATAAATTTGGCAAACTCATTGTTTGTGACCACTATAACTTTGCCTTGAAAGGAACCTTAGTAAAGACAAGCTATGCCTCTTGATTCTCGAGCCCTTACCAATCTTTTAGTCTCCCATCAAAAAGTTGAAAAATAGTGATACCCTAGATATTTAGGATACTTTGACGGGGCTTGTGTGGGTCTCGATCAAGTGGCGTGAGTGCATTGTGAATTGTGTTGAGAAAGGACTTGAGGGTTTTGTTATGATTCCAGCATCCAATTGTGATCCTTGAAACTCCCCACTTTTCCCTTTCGACTTATCATTTTGAGAATCTGACATGAGTCCATCTTAAAGGAGGTGAATCCTATATGATAGTCTTGATTTTGTAGATGACTGCGTATTTCACTACCCATTGTGTGGTCACTTCTTGTTCTTTGGATTGCTTAATTTGTATTGCTTAAGATCGCACAGGATCCTTGTCCAGGAAGAACATAGTTGGAAGGGAGAGAAGTCTCTTCTTTGCTTGGAGGGCATATAGGTGGTCCTTAGATGATCGAAACTAGAGAACATCGGTAGAATTTGATCCAAACCAAGTTCTATTTGGATTGATATCGAGGAGCTATAATGTCTCTCAAAGAGAAGGAAATAAATGCTAGTTTGCATGGGGTTTAAATGTGGTGCTGAGGATGAAGGAAATGTTGAAATTCCCTTGTACCCCAGATATGGTTTATGTCTAGACTTGATCATAAACACACTAAAGGTACCCAATTAAAAGCACTTTGCACAACAAAAATCTACAACAGTGAAATCAACAATAGTAACAAGAATATATTGAGCCGAAAGCTCGATTTTTTATTTGTCCATTAATAAAAGAATCATAGGGTTCCCGTATCAAGGATTATGGCCCTTTAGAATCCAGATCACTAGTACAATTGGTATACATAGTATACAAATAGATTAGGGCTTGAGGTCAGATCCCTTTTGACCTTCAAACCGCGCAAAACAACAAGAAAAAATACATGATTTGTTGATGTAACCAACCCTTTCAATCCTTATTGCCCTTGATGTACGTGGCTGTCCTTTGCCTCCTTCACACAATGATTTGGCTCCTTCAAGATCTATATCAAACTAGCTACTCACAGTGCATTGAATCCTTCAAATACATTGCATATTCCAACATCAAAACACATTGTTCAATCCTCCTTGATGAACAAACTTATTTATTATACAGAGGTTACTTGCTGACCGAACTATGGCCACCATACAAACCTCAGTTCAACCCTTTCTCGTCCTTTGCTGCTACAACTGGTCACCAAACTGCCATTGGTCTGCTCCTTGCATTATGTTTAGCTAATATGGGCAATTCGATCACCCTTTGTTTGAGCTTCAAACTCTCCATTGTCCTCCTTAGATCCATGACCTCCATATCAGTCTTTCCAACCCTTGTTATGCTTGAGATTTGCCTTAACCAGACCTCCAGATTGTAGCTCAAACCTCAACTACATACTCTAATAACGGATTTTCCCCTCGACTCACTTAAACTGACCCTTGGCCCTCCTTATCTGAATCTCGAATCATTGTGTCTTGGTAGCGACTAGCCATACTAGGCCTTCTAACCACCCGTGGCTTTCTTTAACCCACAATAGAATGTTAATACTTTTCTCAACCTTCAACTCTTTTCCTCGAACCTCCAAGGCTGCCTACCATAGGCCTGCAGTCAACCTAACTAGCTTGCGGCCTCCTTTGGCTGTCCAACAAGCCTTAACACAACAACTTTGCAACCAGAGAAAACCATAGACAACTTCCTCCTTGACTCAGTTAGGTCTCTGTTAAAATTGGACAATTAGGTCCAAACTCCATGTTGTGATGCCCAGATGAAGACACCAATATTTTTATTGGGTTCCTTTTTTGGAGAGGTGCAAGATTGATCTAAAGATCATCTTGATCCGATGAGCAGAACATTTATTTTGAATTTATTTTTAATACTTTCAAAATATGTGCAGGTCGGCCTTAAGGTTTTACACCCCCAGCAAATGTGTCACACACCCTCAGTTATTGATATAAATAGAGTCAACGTTGGAGGACATTTCACTCATCTCATCCTCACACATCATCTCTCCTCTTCTGATTGGTTCGAGCTCCTTGGAGGCAGTTTTCGGTTCACACGTGGGAAAGAAGGACGAAGAGAATTCTGTTGCAGCTAGGGTTCCCACGCAAGTTTGACCAACGTTGAATTTGTTCAACGCATGGTCCAAAGGAGTTGATTTTTGGTGTAGACTTCGATTTATGCAGACTGTACATTTTGGCACAAGAACCGAGGTCAAAGGTTGACCAAAGACCGAGCTGCGTTGACTTTTACTTGATGCTGTTTTGCGTTGACTTTTATGGGCATCGTTGACTTTTCTGGGGTTGAATTTGAGTTGACCCTGTGGCTGTTTTGAGGGCTGTTGTGACACATGCTGGGTTGGCTAACCAAGGAGACTTTGCTGGTTGAAGCATCCTGTTGACCGCCATAACGCACCAACACATTTATCTGTTTCTGGTTTGTCTTCTGTTGATCTACAGGTATGTTCTATCAACATTTTACTTGATTGTTTATGTGATTGCTGTAGTGAAAGTAAAGTTGCATCAAGCATAGAACATCTACATAAATTTACATGGGATTGGAGCTGAGGTGAAGACAAGCCCTATTTAGCAATCTTCGAAGAAGAAAATGGGTTCCACAAACTATGGCTTCAAGGAGGATGATAAATTGACTGGGAAGGATGACTTCCATGCTTGGAAGATGATATTGGATCTTAAATTGGAAGAGCAAGATGTCATGGACTATGTGCAAGGTAAAATCCAAGAACCTCCATCATTGCTACTGCTGCTGCCAAAACAAAGTAGATCAAAGCAAAGCTGATGATCAAGGAATCCATTCATAAGAGTCTGGTGGCCTACATCTCTGAGCTAGGCACATCCAAAGAGATGTATGATAAGTTGGTCCTCATGTTCAAGGCCAACAATGCAAATCAAGTACTATTCTTCAAGAATCAATTGAAGAATCTAAAGAAAGGTAGGGATGAGTCCGTTCAATCATACTTTGTGAAACTGACCGAGATTAGGAACAATCTGTTGGCTATTGGGGAGACAATAGCTGATCGAGAAATGGTACTCACCACACTTGGAGGGCTCCCATCCGAATGGCGTGGTTCAACACTACCATTCTAAATAATAATGTGATACCTGACTTTGATGAAGTACTGTCAAGATGTGTTCAAGAAGAGACAAGAATGAAGGAGTATGGAAATGAAGGAAATGCTGCCTACGCTGCTCATTCTAGAAAGAAGAACTTTGGTGGTCCAAAGTTCAAAGGAAAAGCAGGGGCCCAAGAAAAGAAGGGAAAGTGTTTCACTTGTCATAGTTTAGGTCACTATGCTAGAGAATGTCCTTTCAAGGAGGATTCTCCCGATGGTGATGACAACAACAACAACTGGAGGAATGGCAATCAAAGGAACAACAGGTTCAAGGGAAAAAGGAAGGCTTCCTGTGACGGAAATGTTCAACCTTTCAAAAGGTCAAGAAACTCCAGGTATGAGGAATCAAATGTTGTTGTTAAAAGAAATGAATACATTCTTGTATCTGCCCTCTCTGTTGCATCTCCACCCGACACTATGGATGTCTGGTTGATAGATAGTGGTGCCTCAAGGCACATCACTGGGTTCAAGGAAGCACTCTCTGATATGGTTTAGAAGGATACTAATCTGGAAATTATCCTCGGAGATAATGCCACACATCCCATGAAAGGGACAAGGACTGTGACCCTCCACTTGTCTCAAGGTCAAGTCCTCCACTTGCAGGATGTACTCTATGTATCTAATTTGAAGAAGAACCTTGTGTCTATACCGGCCATGGAAGACAAAGGTTTCAATGTGGCATTCATTGATGGAAAGGTGCGCATGTGGAGGAAGAGCTTCAAGGAAGCTATCCATTCTGATCTAGTGTCACAAAGACAACTGATGTCTTACAATTGATCCATTCTGATCTATCTGGTATGCTGCCCATGACATCCTTGGGAGGATGTTCTTATTATATGACGTTCACAAATGACTCCTCTCGCAAAACCTGGATATACTTCTTAAAGAAGAAGGATGAGGCCTTCATGTGGTTTCGTACCTTCAAAGCCTTGGTGGAAAATATGATAGGGAAGAAGATCAAGATTTTGAGAACTGATAATGGCATTGAATATGAGACAAATGAGTTCAAGGACTTTTGCAGAGAAGCTGGCATCAAGAGGGAGACCACAATTGTCTATACTCCTTGAGCAAAATGGTGTTGCTGAACGAAAGAACAGGACCATTGTGGAAGTTGCCTGTGCCATGCTATGTGACCAAGGTCTTTCGAAGTTTCTGTGGGGAGACGCTGCAAACACTGCTGTGTACATACAAAACCAATGCCCGCATTCCGCTCTAGACTCCAAAACTCCCGAAGAGGTTTTCTCTGGTAAGAAACCTGATGTCTCACATTTTAGAGTTTTTGGATGTCCTGTTTATTTTCATGTGCTGAAAGAAAAGAGGAGCAAGTTGGATGCTTCTGGGAAGAAAGGAATGTTTGTGGGCTACAGTGAAACTTCGAAGGCTTATAGAGTCTATGTGCCTGGTCAAAGGGAAGTGGAGATATGCCACGATGTCACCTTTGACAAAGATGCTTCCCTGAGGAAAGTACTCAATCTTCTGAGATCTGAGGAAGATCATGAAGCAAGGCCTGGAAATCAAGAAGAACTGAAGGATGAGACGATGCGTGATGTTGAAGGACCGATGGACCCGATTGATCCACCTCCTTTATTGGGAAAGAGACCATCATGGCTTAGGGACATCCTCGAGGATGCTGAGGGACATACGGCCCCAAGGGGGACATTCCGTGAAGGCAAGAAGTCGAGTAGATACCAAGGGTATCTAACAGCAATGAGTACTATTGTACAATCCGAACCTGGATCTTTTGAGGAAGCCGTAAAGTATCAATTCTTGAAGGATGCTATGCACGAAGAGTATGAGTCCATAATGAAGAATGATGTCTGGGATGTGGTTCCAAGACCGAAGGAAAAAGCAGTTGTCACCTCAAAATGGCTCTACAAGATCAAGCATGGATCTGATGGAAGTGTTGAAAAGTTCAAGGCAAGATTCGTTTCTCGTGGCTTCTCTCAAAAGGAAGGCATAGACTATGATGACATATTTGCACCTGTGACTCGATATACCACCATTCGATCTATTATAGCCCTTGCTGCTACGCAAGGATGGAGTCTCCATTAGATGGATGTGAAGACCGCATTTCTGCATGGTGCGATAAAGGAAGAGGTATATGTGGAGCAACCTCTGGGGTTCGAAGTCCAGGATCGGGACACCCATGTCTGCAGGTTGAAGAAAGCCCTCTATGGGCTGAAGCAAGCACCCAGAGCTTGGTACGAGAGGATAGATAGCTACCTAATGAAGCTGGGCTTCATTCATGGTAATGTTGATCCGAACCTTTACTTCAAGGTTGTCAAGGAGAAGCCTCTCATTCTGGTGCTGTATATGGATTACCTCTTCCTGACAGGTGCTGACCTTCTCATTCATCAGTGCAAGAGGGAGCTTGCTGCTGAGTTTGAGATGAAGGACCTAGGATTGATGCACTATTTCCTAGGCTTGGAGGTCTAGCAGAGACTTGGCGAGATTTTCCTTTCTCAAGGAAAATACGTTGTGAAGCTTCTGGAAAGATTTAGTATGGTGGACTGCAAGTCCGTGTCAACACCAATGGAGCTCAACTTCAAGAAGTTGAGTGGCAACACTACTGGGCCCGTATTGGCAAATCCTACTGAGTATCGTCAACTCGTAGGAGCCCTGATGTTCTTAGTGAACACTCGTCTAGATATATGTTTTGCAGTGAACACTTTGAGTCAACAGATGGTTGAGCCTCATCACTTTCACTGGGTTGGTGCCAAGAATCTTATGAGATATCTTCGAGGCACAATAAACCATGGGCTAAGATACACTGCTGGGAGTGTGACACTCCTTGGATATATTGATGCCGATTGGGCTGGCAGTGTGGTGGATCGTAAGAGCACATCGGGATGTTGCTTTAATCTTGGTTCTGCTTCGATATCATGGATGAGCAGGAAGCAGAAGTCGGTGGCTTTGAGCACTGCAGAGGCCGAATACATTGCAACGAGTATGGTCTGTTGTGAAGCAGTTTGGTTGCGAAAGCTCTTTAGTGAGCTGTTTGGACATGTGCTAGATACCACTGTGATACTTTGTGATAACCAGAGTGGGATTCGCTTGTTCGAGAATTCAGTGTTCCATGATCGATTCAAGCATATTGATATCAGGTACCACTTTATTCGGGAAATGGTACAGCGAGGCGCTGTAAGGCTCGATCATATAGGAACTGATGAGCAGGGCGCGGATATTCTCACAAAGCCCCTGGGGAAGGTCAAGTTCCTAACCTTTCATGAGAGTATTTGTATCGTGGAACGACCCTGTGATGTGGGTCCTGTTGGATGATGAGCTCTGGGAGCTCTGGGGGGATTTGGGGATAGCTTCTCGGAGCTATAAGCAACCACAAGGCTAGGCTTGCCAAACCTTGTTGGTGTGCTTGAGCCCCACCGTTGTGATTATTGAGTTGGTTCACCTCTCATTATCTGTGCCCCGTATGCATCCTACCCATTGAGCTCAGGGCTCATGGGAAGTACCTCTCATTTGGCCAGTGAGGTGGGAAAAGCCAAAGACTAGTAGCAAAGACTGATGGACGCATCAGAGATTGCCGTACTCTCTATCTAGGATAGAACGGTCTAACCACTTGATCTGGGATCAAGTATAGTGAGGTTTCTGACCTCCAACTGACTTCGGGTTGGTATGAGACTCTTTGTGAATCCTATAGAGGTTTTAGACCTCTGGGTTGAATCTGTCAGCCGGGAATGATGTCTTTGTGATTGACCCACTTCTGTTCTGAAATAAAGAGGCTAGCAAAGCAAGTTACGGTGGGATGATGCACGATGTTTGATTGCACAGGTGGATGGAGTTCTCCCTAGTTGAGAGGGAGTGTTAAAATTGGACAACTAGGTCCAAACTTCATGTTGTGATGCTTAGATGAAGACACCAATATTTTTATTGGGTTCCTCTTTCGGAGAGGTGCAAGATTGATCTAAAGATCATCTTGATCCGATGAGCAGAACATTTATTTTGAATTTATTTTTAATACTTTCAAAATATGTGCAGGTCGGCCTCAAGGTTTTACACCCCCAGCAAATGTGTCACACATCCTCAGTGATTGATATAAATAGAGTCAACGTTGGAGGACATTTCACTCATGTCATCCTCACACATCATCTCTCCTCTTCTGATTGGTTCGAGCTCCTTGGAGGCAGTTTTCGGTTCACACGTGGGAAAGATTGACGAAGAGAATTCTGCTGCAGCTAGGGTTTCCATGTAGGTTTGACCAGCGTTGACTTTGTTCAACACATGGTCCAAAGGAGCTGATTTTTGGTGTAGACTTCGATTTATGCAGGCCGTACATTTTGGCATAAGAATCGAGGTCAAAGGTTGATCGAAAACCGAGCTACGTTGACTTTTACTTGATGCTGTTTTGCATTGACTTTTCTGGGCATCGTTGACTTTTTTGGGGTTGACTTTGAGTTGACCGTGTGGTTGTTTTGAGGGCTGTTGTGACACATGCTCGGTTGGCTGACCAAGGAGACTTTGTTGGTTGAAGCATCCTGTTGACTGCCGTAATGCACCAACACATTTATCTGTTTCTGGTTTGTCTTCTGTTGATCTACTGGTATGTTCTATCAGCGTTTTACTTGATTGTTTATGTGATTGCTGTAGTGAAAGTAAAGTTGCAAGCATGGAACATCTACATAAATTTACAGTCTCCAACCTCCTTGGCCTTGCCTCAGCAGGCTTCATTTGCTCTCATTAGCTCTCCATCTTCTTTAGGGTCTGCGACCCCTCTCTAGGGTTGATCTCAGCCTTCATGAGTAGAACTCATCCCTCCCCTAAGGCACACCTTGCACAAGAGAAGTCACATTTCTCTTGTACACAATGAGCCTCTCCTTTGGCTCTATTTATATTTTTCTCTTGGGTCATTTAGGAAACCTCTAGATCTTAGGGTTTTAGCCTGTCAACCCATTAGAATAAATAATTAGTATCTTTAGGTCCCAAATCCACTGCTTTGGGTAAATCGCCCTACCAACTACTTATGGTGGGTTTTCCCTTCTTGGAAATACCTTCTGAGCTACCCAAAATTCCAATAGGAAGATCCCTCATTTTCAATCAATTCTCTAGCTCTCCTTATAAGATCTTCATTAAGTTTGGCTTGCACAACCTTCTCAATTGTGGTAATTGGGGGAGTGTTTGTCACCTCTTCAAACTACTTGTGGTCAAGATTTGATTTGAGTCTCAGTTTCTTGTAAGGATATAATTTGTCTACCATTGAGATATGGAATCTCTTCATTTATGGAATTACTAGCTCATTGGAGAGAATTTGGTGTTTTGGCATCCAAGAGTTGTTGTTTAAGAATAAGGTTCTTGAAATTTACCTTAAACTTGATAAGTGAGGTTGTGAACTTCTTCCTACAATTAGTCAATTCTTGTGATCAAACTTTGTAAGTGAGTGGCCTGAAACTGCTCGAATGAACTCTCAACTTGCTCTTCCCAACTTGCTGGAAATGGAGTTGATGTATTGTCCTCTATATACCCCTGTATCTGAGTTGTTGTAGACTATTGCTTTTTGTTTGAAACTATCATTTCTAGAGATTGAATCCATTTTATTTATGCCTGTCTGAAAGGGTGCTTGATTAATGTCTGTTGTGTTGAAATTTCACCTACAATCTAGTTTTTCTCTTGTAGGACTTTCACCAAACACTTAGCCAATAGTTTGATTTCTGTCTTCAATTAAAACTTCACAAATAATTCTCATAAACCAAGTTTTTATGAACTGAAATACATATGACTAAATTTGATCCTTAACAATTGAAAATGAACAATAAACACCACACATTTGACACACATGATTTTGGGCAAATCCCCTGGCAAAACCTTGAAGGGAAAACTAGTGAGAAGAGGAATTTTATTAAAGAGCTCTCAGAAAATTTACAGTAGAAAATTTGTAGCCAAACTGTACTTATCTCTTCTAAAAAACAGAACTCCTACAACAATAAATGCTACCTCGAATTTTGTGTAAACATGCCTCGATTTATGTGCCCACAATGTTGTACTGCCATGACAATAGATGCACTGTACAACCTGCAATTTAATGCTGAAAATTGCCTTGGGATTCATGTTACTCACTGCTGTAATGAATTGCTGGAAAGTACCTTGGGAAGTTCACTCTCTTTCTCAGCTTCTTGCTCACGCTTTTTTCAACTCTTTTCTCTCCCTCCTTTCTCCTCATGGAATGTGCCTCTTCTCCCTTTTCTCCCATTTATTTCTCATCAATGACTAAAAATCGTAACTCTAGATCTCAATGGCTGAGATTCAATCTGGCCATCTCATGAGCAACGATCATGACTTAATATCACATTGGGCCCACTTAAATCACTTATGTGACCCAACTTTATAAAGTCACGCTCACTTTATAAAAAGTGACTTTTTTAGTCATTAATTAAAAAAGAAGAAGGTACACTTCTCAACCTTATAAAATCACTTTATAAAGTAAAGTGTCTAGGGAGTGAAATGTGCTCGGTCACTTCTACATGCTAGGCACCACCAATGCAGAATTACCTATGAGCTACCAAAACTAACACTCCCTTCAACACTCCCTCTTAGCGAGGGAAGTACTTCTGGCACCTCCACCACCATAATCAATCTTCAAGCCCATCTTAGTACCCGCAGTCACTCCCTTTGAACTTGAAGCTTGTTTTGCTACCTGACTTGAAACCTAAGTTGAGAACTTGCCAGAACCAACCATGCTTTGAGGAGTTCCATCACACTCATGGGCATCTATCAATGCTATGTCATAGCAACTGAGTCTCCTGACAGTATCGGAAGAATCATTCTTCCTCGTCACCTGTCCCTCTCATCCACTGGCACTAATCCTGAATCTAAGAACCCCTTAGATCCACCCACAAGTTGTTCCAACAACCTATATGACTGCCCTTGTTGGATGCCAAGTACTACTACTGCATCTAAGGTTGCTCCCTTTGAACATAGAACCACCTGTCCATCTTGGAACAAAACTCTATATCCATCCTCCTCCAACGTTGACACTGAGAGTATGTGTACCATCAATCCTAGAACAAACAACGTCCCTGTCACCTCCATAAATCCTTTCGACTCTAAGCTGGAATCTGACACATCTAACTCCCTTCATTGCATGCATAGTGCTAGCTCCACAACTCACATGGCAGTCTGCGCTTGTCTGTAAAATACCGTGGAACACTGACCTCATCCCCTTCATGTGACTGGATGCTCTACTGTCCACTAGCCATAGCCCATTGTCCTCTTACATAACAACACCACTATTCGAAATATAGGCAATAAGAGAAAACACTTATTCGTAGCAAAGTCATTAATCTTAGTTGATGCTGATGTTGCTACCTGCTCGTCTTCCTTATTCTTCTTCTTATATGGACACTGGATCGCATAATGACTAGTCTTGTGACATGTGAAACATGTCACTATGTTCATGTCCTTCACAGAAGCAGATCCTCCACTTCCCTTTACCTTACCTATGACCTTTGTCACAAGAGCAACATTCTCCTCTTCTTCCCCACTGCATTGCCCACCACCCTTGGCATTTCACCAAATCTCTTCTTGATGGAAATCATCCTACATTCTTCCCCAATCTGGAAGTTTCTCATGGGCTACTATCCCATCAATGAAGGCATCCCAACTCTTGGTAAAACCACTCATGGCTGATCTAACTAGTTGCTCATTAGAGATGGTTTTTCCCATGGTTGCCAACTATCTCTCACTTGAGTGACCTGTTGAGAAAAAAACAAGGAAGTGTTTCCTAGGCATTTTTTCCCTTTTGGCGTAGGAAGACACATTAATAAACTCTTTTCTAGTGACATTATGTGTTTTATTAATGTTAAGGAGCTAAATTGCTTTTTATGAGTTGTGTACCATGTATTCTAATTTATTAAAGTCACATGGGTTGTAAAGTGATTTTATGTGAAAAGTACTAAAGTGCACTTTATATAATTAAAATGACTTTTATGTTTTAAAAGTCACTCTATGAGAGAAAAAGTGCACAATGTACATAACATTAAAAAGGTGCCTAGTGTTGAATGGTGTTGTCATTGATGTCAACCCTGGGGTTTGACTTTGACTAAACACCAGTCATTGATATCAAATTATAAATGACTCTTAATATTTGTCTGAATTACATCAAGTTGGAAGCTCCACTATTGGATGGTTGAAATCCTAGTTTTAGGGTTTGGGTTCCCTGGACTAAGGACATACCCTGCATTGAGAGGCCTCCCGGTTTGAGAGATATTTGCATTTGAAGTTGATGATCCTAGTCAATGGGTCAAAACCCCATAAGGTGGTGATGTGGTAGCCTCTCCTTGGTCAACTCAAAAGCTCACATTTTAAGGTCACCCAACATAAATTAAAATAGTTCTCCTTGAGACAAAATATCACTCATGAATTAT
This sequence comes from Pinus albicaulis, assembly GCA_034641835.2. Lineage (NCBI taxonomy): Eukaryota > Viridiplantae > Streptophyta > Pinopsida > Pinales > Pinaceae > Pinus > Pinus albicaulis. The sequence goes on from CM076577.1 coordinate 1,470,589,685, forward strand.
TATTTACCAATAATCTAGGATGGATAAGGGTTTCGAGGCTCATTAAAATAATTGAAATTTATATTTTAAAATAATTAAAGTTTAAATTTTAAAATCCTTGAAAGGTTTTTCTCCCCAAATTAATTAAATTTTTAAAAGGTGACCCTTCTAACTAGGAATTTGAATGATCCTAGAAGCCCCTCCTTAGCCTATAAAAAGAAGTCTTATTCATCTTCAAAAGGCAAGAACTTTGATGAACTAAAATGTGAATCATGAGCTTTGAAATGTAATTTGGCCTTGTGGAAAGTTAGACAGATCATATGAAGGCTTTTTGGGAATTCTATGTTTTTATTTTGTTTTGGGTAAGGGACTCGTCGTGCATATCCTTCTTGCAGGTTGATCGAATTGACGAAGCAACTCTTGGCATGTATGTTGGCCAAATCTATGTTGTGATTAGGGCATCACTCCTGTACCCTCTATTCTGTGGTAAAACAACCCTATCCACATGAGTTTTAGTTCGGACAAGCAACTCTTGGCATGTACGTTGGCCAAATCTATGTTGTGATTAGGGCATCACTCCTGTACCCTCTGTTCTGTGGTAAAACAACCCTATCCACATGAGTTTTAGTTCGGACTTGTTATCGCTCAAACTAGTAGGGGTCCAAGAAGGGGATCTTAAACAAGTAACTGCTAGGTTAAGGGAAACATTGGAGTTATAGCCCACTCTCACCTTAGCTAAAGCTCCCTACTCTTTATGGACTTTCACTGATGGGAGGAGACCCGGTATGAAAATCACCTAGATGAATGGGTCAATGAAAGGGGAGAGGGTAATTCCTAAAGGCCTAATGAGACTTGTAATGGAGGGTCCTAGTTCAAGAAATCCTCGTGGAAACTTGGATTCCAAGTGGGCTTTGTGAAATTATCTTCAGGAGGTTGTGGGTACCACACGGGACCAAGTGGACTTGAGGTTAGGTCAAAGGAATGGGATTGAGCAACCAATGATGTTCATGTACTTGACCTCATCAGGGAGGAGAAGGGGATCAAGGAAATAATTTTCAATGAAAGCCAATGCAAAGATCCCAATGAGGTTTCTAGCCCAAGGGAAACAAGGGCACGATTCAATCTCGAGGCTAGGGCTTGAGATATCTCAAAATCCCACTGTCGGAATTTCTTCAAATTGGAGGGCACCTAGGAGATACACCGGCGCAGTAGGGGCCAAATCAATTTTTTTGGTGGGTTGTTTGCAAGAAAATTGATGCCCTAGGGGACCCAATGAGGCTAGACCTAGAAAAGAAAGAGTTGAAAGAGAAAGATGAACTTTAAAGTGATCACCAGAGGAGGACCAATGCTTTGTCCTTTGGGAGAGATGGATTCATGGAAGATTTAAGGTTTGGATTGATTTCCACTTGTCAAGGAGGCCTAAAGACAACTTCCTTAGGCACTAGGGCTTAATGGAAGCAACTTCAAGGTCATTTATACTTCATTCAACAATATTTGGTGACTTATCAAGACAAATTCAACAAGAATGTCTCTAGAAGCATTCATTCATTCAAACATAGCCCATAGACAATACAACACTATTTAGAGATTCAATTTCTACAATTCCGTTCCAAGAAAAGTAGCAAATTAACCCTAGAATAGCGAAAATCCCAGTATCATGAATGCAACAAAATAAATAACAAGAATAACATTGAAGTAGTACTTACATGTAAGAAGAATATATCCAATCACCAAGATATGCCAATCATAGAAGCTCCAAGTCAAAGAAGAATAACCAAACAACGAAATTCATCCATTTATCCCAAAAATCGAATCCTCAAAAGATGGCGAAAATCTCACAATATGATATGATCCAATCCAAGTGATGATGATCAAATAACTTTATCACACTTCTATTTATGCACTTCTTAATGAATTCGATTTAACTAATTAGGCTTAATTTAGCCCCTAGAATAAAATAATGTGCATAATAACAACTCTTTGGTGACAAGCCCACCAAACTAGCTCAATAATAAAAGAGTACATTATTTTATAAATTATTTTATTTATGTACATTTTAAATAAATTAAGAGGAAAATCTGAGTGTGAGGTTTATTGTAAATATTCTCTCATAATTGAGAATATGAGTGGAGTTGGGTTGTATAGATATCTTAGGGATTATAAACTCCTTAAATAGAATTTAGTTGAGTCAAAGGAGGGATAAAGCTATTTTAGGATTTGGTTGAGTTATTTGTGGAGGAAATCATGGATTCAAATTAATCCACAATTATGTATAAATATGAAGTTGTGTGATGATGGGAGAGGGATAGAGATGGAATAGGACAGAAAAGGAAAATAGAGCATAGAGTAGGAATGGTGTGATAGTGTGACGAGTTGCAAAAGGCCAAGAAGAGTTTGAAGCTGTAATTTATTGTTATTATTATATGCAAGTATTTTGTTTGTGTTCGGCTCTCTGTTTAAATATATGATTTAACCTCTGCTACACAATGTATACACTAAATTTTTGCAGTAGATACTACCATCGAGTTGCAGGGTTGAACTTCTTGACCGCGATGTATGTAAATCTTTAAATGGTGGCTCATTTGAAGATTATGCTAATCATCATTTTGGTATGTGAAGAGTGGGTGAACGCTATGCTGTCTACACATATTTTGGTTTATGCAGAGCCTCTGCATCATTTTGGTATCGGAGCCTAAGGCTCATCCATGGTTTGTGACAGTGACGAGTAAGGCAACGTGTGTGTTTCCAATCAATTGTAAGGTCGATTGTTGAACTCCTTTGCAGGGTATGAGAAGTTAAGTCCATATAAATTCTCTTGTTTCTCAACTTGTGTGGCGGTCAACATTAATGGTGTTCGAGTGGATGGAGTTCTTTGCTATGACTGGTCATTGAAATCATGTGTCTTTGTGGAGAATCATTTAAGTGCGGTCAGCTCAAGTGTTGTTAGGAGTTGTTGAAGCACAGAGGGGTATAGAGTTTGTAAGGGCAGATCGAACAGACCCACAGTTTGATGGAATACTGAGCAGAGGTTGTGATCGGTGAAATGGTTATCGTCGAGCCATATGAATAAGGAGTGAGTTGGTGTTATTCCCATTAGATGATTGAATGCTTATGGCAATCCTGAGACTGCTGTTTGCGTTGTGTCATGGGTAATCCCTAGACTGGGTCTATCCTCGGAGGAGATAAGTGCACCATCATGCATCTCGTTGTTGAAATTAGACTAGTCGTGTGGCGTATTTTCTGTTAAAGGAATTGATTGCAAGGGTTGTGTGGAAGACTGCGTAGAAGAGAAGAATTATCTTGTTTTATTGCTTTTGATGGAAGAATAAATTGACTGTATATATTCTTCATGGTTTTGGTTGAATGAAAATGCAAGGAACATAGAGGAACCCAAAGGCCGCAACGTGTGGGTGCAGACCGGATTTGGATGTGTGCATATTTGGGTGATGGGCTGCGTACATTCCAAGAGATTTCCAAGAACAACCAGGTTCCAGGGGACGTTGAAGCGGTCGTTTCCTCCGATCACAGTGATACTAGACGACTTGGTCCTTGCAAACAACCCTGAATTCATTTCTTTGATTTGCAAGCCCAATACGTTTGCCAATAACGTTACAGCTCCATACGAGTCGGAAAACAAAATCAAAGTGCTGCGCTGGAGACTTCTCGTTGATAAGATTGTGATGGGAATAAGGGACGATTTGATCCCATCGTGAGAATAGAATAGAATAGAAGGGAGTGTGATTTGGTTCAATCGGGTCAATTTGGAGGTATGAACCAAAGACTAGTTTGAATCACATTTGTTTTAAAGCCACTCACACATTTGGACAACGTTCTAGTTATGAAGGATATTATGGATTAGCAGAGGAGTGTGGTCAAATTCCGAGTGTGAATTACTAAAAGTAAACTTTGCTACTTCGGCTTTTATTTTATTATTTAATGTTGGATATCGATTTATAAAGCAATGCCTCAATTTGTGAATAAATTTATGATGAAGGCTGTAGTTTGTGTTCTTTTAAACCGTGAGCATTGTGATCCGTAGAGTAAGCGGTGAACCCAATCGCAACGGAAGCGTGGTTGACAATAGAGGCAGTGAGATTGGGGCGACAGAGGTCGTGGTGAGTTTTTGATTCGTGTCAGTGTGAGAAAAGTCATTTTGTGGAGCAGTCAAGGATTCAACGGTCAAGATTCCTGGAGCGCAGTACTTACTCTCCACACAGTGACTGATCTGTGCAGAGGGGTTGCGGCTTCTATGTTATTTGTTCACGCATTTATGGAACGCTCCAACCGGAAGTGTGTGCCTAAGTGTGAAGGGCAGGATGGATGTGGTCAAATGCTCTAGACATGAATTTTTAGATCGGGCCTGTATAAAATCGTTTTTTTTTAAGATCCTTTCAAAACGCTAGTTTCCATACTCCATATGACCGCAAATATTTTTGTTCTCAGATTAACATAATAGTCTTGGGAATGTGTATGTGTAGTTCCTTTGCGGCATTGAGGGTGGAATCCTGCATGTCCACGAAGATCGAAGATCCTATTCAAGGCCATTTGGAGCAGTGTCCTCATTGGGATTGTGGAAATAATGCTTCCTCCTCTCACACTATTGGATTCTAATTTTACCTTGTTCTCCCACCGAATGATTCTCAAAAGCATTTGGTTATCAAAAGCATTGTGAGCCACTTCAATCTTTAAATGGTAAAGGGTAAATCCTTTACTCCATTTAAAAAGAATGTGGTAAGTTAAACGAGTTTTTATGTTATTTAAATAACGTAAAGTGGATGTGTAATTTAGGTTGAGAAGAATAGTGCTTAAGGTGATAAACACTTTATGATTGTTTCACCAAAATTCATGAGTGGGAAGAGAGATATTTTAAGAGGGATAATGAGTGGAGTGATAAGTAAATGAGTGTGTTATATATAGAATATTTCTATGTAAAGTAATCACATAAAGTTGAAAAGTCAAATTAAGATGTCAAGGTCAAATGAAGAAATTTTTATAGCTTGAGTCAAGTTAAAGTCCACCATTGAGTTATTGTACAAAAGGGTGCATTTTTCATCCAAGATGAAGAGTTGATGTCAAGTCTGGAATCAAAGAGTCTTAAATCAAGTCAAAGGTTTGAATGTAATTGGGTGCATGATCGGCGGAGCCCGACACCCAAATAGTTGGTCATTGTAACACAAGAAACACTTCAGTTGTTGTTTGCAGCAAAGAGGAGCAAGAGAGTTGCCCAGAGGATGATTCCAAGACAGAGAACCTGTTGGAAATACTGAGAGGGGGGTGAATCAATATTTCTTTTCAATTTAAAATTTTACCAGTTAGATCACTTATATTTAGAACACAAAATGAACAATGATGGAATAGATACTTTTATTAATTTCTTCTTTACAATAGGTAAAGTACAATAATGTTATAGGGCTCCAACCCTAGATGAAGACTCCAATCTTCTAGGCTCCAACTTGTATTGTGCCAACCACCAACTTGGTCTTTCCAAGGCTCCAACCTTGTCAATTCTGAGGCACCAAACTCAAGGGCTCCAACCCTATATCTGGTACAGGCTCCAACCTGGTCTCTTGAGGACTCTTATCCTCTAGGGCTCCAACCCTATCTTCCAAGGCACCAACCTTATCTCTATGAGGCTCCAACCTCCAACTTCAATTCGTCAAGATATATGTTTGGTTATTCTTCACGGCTCCCAATGTCTTCTTCAACGAGCCTTGACAATCTTCAACAATGCCTTCCTTAGTCTCCACGTCACTTCATCAATGACAACCTTGTTCTTCGCCACTGCTCTTCATTGTACCCAAACAAAGATCTCTAAGGTCACCTCATGATGACATCAACGATGCATCATGATAATAATATCTCCAAGTTCAGTTTCAAAGTGTCTTCACAAGATGCTCCAAGATGTCGTCAAAGTGCTCCAAACAGATCTTCAAAACAACGTTCCTTCAAGAGTGCTTCAAACCCAAAGCCCAATCAAGAAATGCGCAGTGTATTTAATTGATCCAAGTATAACCTTCAAGTCTTCAATCTGCTGCCCCAAGAATTCTTCAAGGGTGTCTTCAATAACCCTTGCCCAAGTAAGATATCTCTCCAAAATTCTTTCAAGGAATGGTCTTGAATGTTTCTAAAGTATCTCCACAGTCATCGGACTATCACAGGTCAATAAACTCAGACCCAAGATTCAATCTACCCATGAGAAATGATACTTCACACAAGTCTAAGTCACTGCACCTTCACACAAGGTGAAATCATCACAAGGTAACTGTCCAAGCTTTTATGCCATCACAGGTTTGAGGTACTGTCCACAAAACTGAGCAGATCTGAGCCTAAACTAGGCCTCCTCCACAACAATGTTCACTGGTCCGAGTTGGTATATAAATCAGCAATCTCGTTACATTATCACAGTCAAATGACAGTCCATTGTTGACACTTCAATTCTGAGTTCTGTGGTAAGTTTTGTCACTATTCCGAGCTCCAAATCTGTGCTTTCAAGAGACTTTAAACAGTGATCCGACCTATCCACAATCTAGGTCTCCAAGCTGTTCAAAGCAAATAAGCTGCTAGACTTTGCAATGGTCACTTTACAATCCTCCACTAGAATTTACAATTCTCTACAATAAATGTAGCCCAGACTGCCTTGAATATTGCAATGATCTGTAAAAAATGAGCTGCACCAAGACTTATTACAGCAGGTCCGAGGTATTCTTGGCTGCTTGTAGCTCTCCTTTAATTATTTAACCTATAACCCAATCAAAATTAGCCCAAACTTTTTTTTTCCTGCTCCTCGCCCCCCCTGTAGTATTTCTGTGATAATCACTGAAATTGTTGGAGGAGAAATGCAGTCCGAACAGTATATATTTAGTGTTTTTTGCTAGGACAAACAAAGGGACACGTCTTTAAGATGTAGGCCGACATGAGTGTCAAAGGATAGGAAAAAATATACTCTATAAGATGGTGTAGGAGACAATTTGTAAGGATGCCTCTAAGGTGGTAAAAACAATTTTTCTTTTTTTATGTGTGCATAAGGTGAATAGGACAGCATGGCTTTTCCATTGCATGGCTTCTCCTTTGTTTGGCTTATCAATCATAGGATCATTGTGTTATTATGTAGGAAATCCATGTCATCATGATAGTATCCAACATTGTCATGAAGGCATCATGTATTCAATAATAGTGTAGTAATATGTCATAGTGCAACATTATTAGGAGAGCTTCAGAATAGTCTTCCAACCATCAAATGATATCTTCAACGTCATCATCTAATCCTTCATCATGTGCCATCATCAATTGTGGTCATTCATGTAGTGTATGACATCATCAAGTGTATGACTCCATATGTCATCAAGGGCCAGGACATCATCCGGGTTCTAGGCTTCTTCATCAAGAGTAAACACATCTTCATGATTTCTAGGCCTTCTTCACGAGATTAAGGTACCTTCATGGACATCTAGGGCATTATGATCAATATGTATTTAGGACAAGACTTCTTCATAGACTTTTACAAAATCATTAATGGTCTTCTAGTCAACCAAGAGTCATGTCATCATCATCTAGAACCAGTCATCTCAAGAATATTGACATCACAGTCAATGCCATATTGACATCACAGTCAATGCCATATTGACATCAATGATGACCTTGATTAACAATCTCCCCCTTTGTCATTGATGGCAATATTTTTGCCCTTCCAATATTCTCTCCCCCTTTGACATCAATGGCAAATGGGGAGCCCAAATACTCCCCCTGTCAAGCTGCTTCTTTTCGTCATCAATAGTAGTTCTTCATGGGTATGTTACTCCCCCTGTCATGGTGCTCTTCCTTCTGGAAATGAGGTCCATGATAGATGTGTCTACATTTCTTTAATGGAGTTGCTCCCAAGAGATTATCTATCAAAGGATGATTGTCCATGTGTGACTCATCAAGGTTTTCATGAGGCCCATTCACGGATAGCTTCTGCAAGGATGCTTAAGAGTTATAAGCTCAAGAATCACAAATATCCCTCTAACTGTATGGTCTCTTTTTGGCAGAGTCTCACCATCAAATACTTTGAATATCAAGGATGACTTCATCAAGTCAACAACATGTGTTGTTGGCTGGAGTGTTCAAGAGACTTCTGGATTTAGCTTGCTTCCTTCTCCATACTTGTGTAACTTTTTTCTTTGGCATGGTTCTAGCTTGTGTAGAGGCCCAAGTCAAGTTACAATCACATGCCATATGTCCAACGTTATGGCAATTGAAGCACTCTATCTTGTTCATGAATAAGAAAACATGACTTCTTCTTGCAAAATTGCTTCTAGGAGATTGATGGGGACCATTATAATAGTCTTTGTGATATGCCCTACAATATTTTGCCATGTGCCCAAAGTTTGTACAAGAATAACAATAACCAAAAAATATACTTTGGTACCTGGAGGATGGAGATTGCTTTGATGTACTACCAAAGTTATTCTGTCTTAGGATCCTTTAATCAAATTTATTGCCTCTTGCATTCTTGACACCATCTGCATATCTTCTTGGATTAGGGTTTATTCTAATGTCATCTTGACTCTTGCCTTTGTTGGAGCTGCGATCATCAACATCTCTTTCTGGCTTCCTCACATCCTTATTATTTGAAGCATTATCATTCTTGCTTGAGGGTTCACCTGCATAGCCAAGACTTGATTTATCAAGGGGAGACCTTTGATGACTTAGGATGTCATCTAGGGTTTGAGAGCTTTTCAAGTTCTTATTCAACAAGACAACTTCCTTTTTAAGAGTGACAATTTCTCCTTTCAATTTTTCATAATCTTCATCTTTCATGACTAGTTGCTTCTTCATTTCTTCCATCATCCTTGTTGCTTCACATGTTTTGGCCTTGAGAAGATTGATGTTTGATTTTAGTTTGAAGATTTCTTCATTCTTTTCTTCTAGTTGAGATTTAAGAGAGGAGACCTCTTCCTTGTATTGACCAACCTCTGCTTCAAAATTGTTCAAGCTCTGAAGTCTTTGTTCAAGGTGGCTTGACAAAGTTTCTTCCCTTTTCTTTGTCTTATCCATTTAGTTGTCATAGATATGACTTCTTCATGATGCTTTCTTTTGTTTTGATGAAATTCTTCTTGAAGTTTGGCAAGCTCCTCATCTCTTTCTTGTACTTGAAGCTTGACAAAGTCAACTTCCTTCCTTGTCTTGTCTTGGCTACCATCTTGCGTTTTCTTCTTAAGTTCCTCATTTTCCTTTTTCAATATGTTAATCTCTTCCATGGAAGCCATAAGTTTATTCAAGAGATCTTCTTCAAAGTCTTCTTTGTTCTCTTCATCTTCTAGGTCTAGCCTTGTTGTCATCTCTATTATCTTCAGCTTCCTTGATGGATTCTGGACTTCTTTCTTGTTTTCCATCATCTTCTTGACTAGAGATCATTGTCAACGCTCTTTTTGAGTGAAGATCATGAAGTTTGTCCCATATGACTTTTGCTAACGAACATTTTACAAAATTGGCCTTCACAGAATTTGGTAACCCATTCAAAATTGCCTTCATTGCTCTTGTATAGTACTCCTTGGATTCTTTGTCCATTGTGTCATTAGTAATCAGTAATCACTGATTTCCAAACTTCAATTCCTTGAGTCTTCAAGAAATTCCTCATTCTCGCCTCCCATATATCAAAATTTCCATTGAACAATGGGGCCTTCGCAAATTGATTGACTTCAATTTCGATGGTTGAGGAAGAAACATCTTTAGGAGGATGTGTCAACCCCTTGACAAACAATAGAGGCCTCAATGATCCCCCATGTGTCAACCCCAAAGTGAGCTAGATCATCCTCGACTATGTTCCTGCTCCTCACGAAATGGAGTGGTCTGTTGGCTAGCTGAATCCCTGGATCCCATAACCAGATGTGCTATGGCGTAGTTTTGAGTCCTAACGACTACTGAAATCCACATGCCCCACGTATTTTCTCCTTGCATGTAATCGATATATAGACTCCACACAACATGAATCAATCTAGTGCATGCAAAATTGCCCTGCGTCTGCCATGCCACAATGTGGGATATGCTATCTTGTCTTTTGAAAACACACCCCGATGCTGCCTGGAGACTAAACATCTGCCCGTAAGAAAGGTCAACCGCCTGCTGTATATGTTCCCATGACACCTCGGAGTGCCTCGCCCAAAATGTGTCATGCATCCCCTTAGGGTGAACTCAAGGGTAGAACATACGCTACCTTTGCAACAAACCATGCACTCCCCAAACTTGTACCTATCAGCTCGTGCCTTGACCCAATGCCACCGCTGAGGAGTCTCTCCCATGGTGTGCTGAGTCCCATCCAAATATCTCTGGTGAGCCCCCTGCCCCCTACTGCTCGTGTCCAGTGTGTCAAAGGACATCTACCAAATCATCTGTGCTTGCAAGTGATGTAGAAGAGGAACAAGCGTGTGAGTCCCCATGGATACCATCAAGTGTCGCTCATCTGCGTCCCCGTCAATCCTGGGTGAACTACACCCAAAGGTTATGCCTAATGTCCCTGTCCATCGGTCTCTTGGGAGGCAACGCTCCAAGAGCTCGTTGTGCTGCACCATATGCCACTGCATACCACCATGTATTCCTGTACTCCTCGGCATGCCACTGTACACTGCGACCTATCCTTGTGCACCATGGGATACCCCCTGCTATTGTTGTACCATCTTGTATTGTCTCGTATCTTGTTTGTGTCACTATACCCGACACTCCCCTCGTGTACTCAACGCTATGTGAGTTGCTTCTCCTACTCTACATCACAATCAACACACTACGACACACCACCATGCATCTCCATGCCCACTTGCGAACCGCTGCTCAACGCTATACACTCCTACACAACATTTGATGCCATGGCCTAAAGCTAGGACAATATGCGTTGGTTCGCACCCTTCCAGCATCACCACCTCCACTGTCGCATCACCATACCCTCTAATGCATGGATTCTTCCTCCAAATCCTCCTTGAGGGGCCCGTGAGGTGAATCTCCCTATGTACCAGTAGCGATGCCACCACTGCTCTGCTACTCCGTGTCTCTTGTGCACCACATAATCGTGGATAATCCCTTGCCCCACACAAGGCACTGTTTGGTGGTCTGCTAATGCCACCTCCACTGATAATCTCCTGCCAAAGTGTGCAGATCATCCCACGACCCCATGCACCACTAGTATACCCAGATGACCCATGGACTCCCCTCACAAACTAGTTGGCCACTAGTGCTGATTGAAACTCCCCTAACGAATGCGTGCACTCAACCATTGGGTCAACTATGCCACCGATGTCGTAGTCAATCTGCGTATGTGGTGAATGGTAGGTTGTCCTACCTAGATCTCGATGCCTGAATGCGCCTGCTGACCCTCACTCCGGTCTATGATCAACCCCATATGTCTAGCCCACTCCACCGGGTACCAACTCAGAATCTCTCGCCATCCAACCCCAAGGGAATGATCGAAAGCACAAACTCCGGTACATAGAGCTAGCTTCCCATCTTGCGAATGCTGCCCCCTGCGCAGCTCATGTCGTCTCATCTCATTGATCTGGTCATCACATAAAATCTGTCTAGGTGACGCGGCCTCTGGCTCTCTCTCACCACTATGTAGAGGCAACCTACTAGTGTTACAAGCGCCACCTATGTATTTTTGAAGAGGGCTGCTTTGATGCCCTAATGTGCACTCTAGCTGTACCATTGGGGAATCCAACAGTTCCCCAACGTAAGTTAGTTTGGCCGCTGACTCTGCACAAACTGCTCTCATGCCCTCCAGCTGCTCGATTTGCTGCAGAATGGCCTCTTGCATTGTTGTGGCCTTCCTTTTCAATGCTAGGAGGCTGACCTGGAATTGATGAAATTGCTGTGGGCGACCATCATCTAATACCACTCTATCTCTTGGCACCTCATCAATGGTGGATACCTTGGTGTCTCTTGGCACCTCACCAATGGTGGATATGTCTCTTGGCACCTCACTAATCTGTTGTGCACTGCTATCACCTAAAAACTTAGACGCGACCCTTGACACCTCATCAATGCACGCCTCAACAATGGATGGATCCTCCTCAATGATGGACACCTCCGTGTCTCCTGGCACCTCATCAATGGATGGCCCTATGGGTGTATGCTCTACTCTCTCCCCCATGGTGTCAGCCGGAGATATCAAAGGAATCTCCAACAAGGGTGACCCTTGCATCACACTGGGTATATCTACGTGCTCCTCACAACCCCGTGTGCCCTCAACCTCATGCTCAACCTCCTCCTTAGGCTCCCGATATCTAAAACCGAGTCTCCACCAGCAAAAGTGCCTCTTGCTCTCATCCTCTAACTGCTTTGGTCCTGCCTGCTCCTGTTGAGGAGATTTGGTGCCTTGATTTTGTCGACTTTCCCCCACATGGTATAGATGGCTGGTTGCTGCACCCCCACGGTCTGCGCACCTCTAGTGTCTCTGCGGTAAGGATGAGGATGGATCTGGTCCGATACCTCTCATTGTTCCAACGGATTCCACCCCAGAATTCCTGCATACTGAATCTTCCTTGAGCCATGGGTTTGTCTATGGTTTCACCATTATGCATACATGCCCAAATCTTCCATGATCTTGTTGGCTACCCCACAACTGGCCAAGATCATGCTCTGATACCACTTTAATATTCCAAATGGAAAAATACAGTAGATAACAGAAGCAAAGGACTAGTAACAACTATAGAATTAAAAAATGCACAACCATACACATTAAACGCTGAAATATGAGCAAAAATTCTGAGCCATTATATTAATATGGGCAAATCTGAATACAACAAATGAGAGTAGAGGAACTTGGGCTTGCTACTGCAAGCTATGACAAGAACCCACGTGTGAATATAATACTCAAATGATCGAAAGATCCCCCAGGAAGAACTGCGCATGCCTACAAAGAACTACTAGCTAATGTTGGAAGCAAACTAGAGAAACTGCTTCGTAAAGTGCTTGGAATGAGATGAAACTGGGTGAGCGGCCTCCTCGCAAGAAACCCAAAAAAACCTAGAAATATCTCATGAACCCAAGTGGTGGAAATGGTCCTAGAGTGAACTGCGCCCTCTAATAATTTTTGCTGCTAGCTATTGGATGGAACTAAGAATTCTGCCCTCATTAGTGCTCATAAAGTATTCCAAAATTTAGCCTAGCCTCCTCTCACCAAACCCACAAAAAACTAGAAAGGGTTTGGGCTGAATCCATTGACCCCTAGTGACCCCCAACAAGTGTGAATTGCCCATTTTGGCTAGAAAACGCCCCGCAGTTTTGATGCTACTAAATTATGCCCAAATCTACCAAGGGGAATTTCTCCCAACTTCGACTAAATTCTCCACTAAGGAATACCTCCAATCTCCAACCCTAATCTCTCTTGGCTCCACTTCTCTAAACCCTAGCGCAACACTTGGATCAAATAGCTTTTGTGCCCCTACCTCACAACCCTATAAATTGGCTACAAAATCTCTGGCTATGTGTGGGAAAAAATCTCGCAAATCCTCCAGAACTCTAGCAATCTCTACCTGATCTCAATTGGGGTGAGCTAGAAATGATCTGCAATGTAGCTCCCCAAGGAAAATACGCATTAGTTGGAAATGATCTGCAATGTAGCTCCTTTAGAAGTCCCGTGATAGACTTTTCTCTACTCTCCTAGGGTGACAATCGGAGTTCACCGAAGGTAGAGGTGGAATTTCTACTTGGGAATCCCTCGTGCTAAACAACACCGATTGACTTGGCTAAACAACTCAAGAAAACTTGTGTTCAAAAGTTAAATTGTCAAAAGATGCAAATGAAGGTCTCTTGTGCGTATTTATAATTGCTGACCTCCTCCTCTCCCTTGGTGGCCCGCACTCTTACTCTCTTCTAATTTGCAGCCCCTCCTCTTTTCTCTCTCTCCCAATAGTGCGAGTTCCCTTCTTGGGCTGAATTTCTTTCTCTTGTGGGCCCGACGTTCCACTAGAGCTGCAATTTCCCTTTTTTTCTCGTAAGTCCCAATGCCGAAATTGCCTCCCCTTCCAAAAATCATCTCTAATGCGGAAAATCAAAATTGGGGATATTACACAAGGCACGACTCGTTGCAAATTAAATTTTCTTTCTTTTAATTTAAAATTTAATTTTTCCTTCTTTTAACTTATATAATAAATACCTCCTGCAGCTACCCAAAAAATCAACAAAATGAAATATTTGGGGAGTAGGAATAGATATACCACAACCCAGTGAATCTGAACCACAGGTGTATGATAGACTGTAGGGGAGGAGCAGGCTTGGATCTAAGGAGCTGGAACAGGAACCTTGTACGTACATCAACATCACACTTGACAGAGTGTGTCTCTAATACAGTTACATTGAAGAGGAAACACTCTAGTGGTATGTGACTATGATGGCCGTTTCTTACTATTCCGAGCTCCAACAAATTTGCTTTCTTCAAAATTCTAGCAAGAAATCCAAGCTTCCCACTCGAAGTTCAAGCACTCAAAGTTGAATGAAACGAGGAAAATATTGAGTGAGAAGTGCTCTTGTTTCACCCTGGAGTTTGTGTTAAATCTTAACTCTAACCTCAGCCCCACCTTTAAGAGAAAAAATAATAAAGTAAAGACGCTCCTTCTTTCTACGTGAGCACATGGGTGGATCAAGCAGCATTTGGGAGTGTGGTGGGAGGTTAGAGCATGCCGCTCCGGACAGGGGCAGGGAGTACAGTTCTAGATTGGGGGCATACCTTAGTAGGACACTTCTGATATCCCTACTTTGTATATCTGTGGAGATTTAAGACAATGTGGAATGAAATTTGATTCCTCTATGATTCTGTGATGTGTACATACTACACATACACTTGTTCAATAAATGGTTCCTTGATCTGATGCAAATTAAAGTCATGAGATGGCTTTGATGAAAGTATGCCCCTCTTTAATTTCTGGCTTTTCTTTCTCATGAATTAGCTTGATGGTTTGCATTTTTTGTTTTAAGACTTCAACACTCAATAGAGTTCTAGATTGGCAAAACCATGAGTGAGATCTAGAGATCTTTGGATAATGCAGTTAACACCAATTTTCTTTGGAGTAGTTTGTGTGGGTGGAGTTAATAACAATGGAGTAATCCCTTACCACTGTGCCAAGGTTACACCATTTTCTTTGAGCAAGCATGAACTTGGTAAACTGCAATAGTCTCTGCTTTATTATTAGTAGTGATTCCTAGTCCCCAAGCAAACTTTGCTTCCATTTGTTCCTCAGGACCATAAATGCCCCCTCACTTCCGCATCCCCTAATTGTAAAGTGTATTTGAGCATGAATTGAACGGGAATTTACTCTACCAGGCATGTATAAAATATCAAATATCTATGAATAGTTGGGTATCTTTCTCTTCTTTTGGAAAAAACTATATATATTAACCCTTCTTTGTAAGGGCAAGTCCATTCTAATGTTGCTTTTATTTTAGAGGGTAATTATTTTGCTTAACCTTCTATGACATGATAAAACATATTTAATGGGCATTGGTGTTATCAAATCTGTTCATTTTCCTTCATTGTTGTTAGCGGCTAGCCCTATTTACAAATTTGATTTTGCACATTTGAGTTGAATGAAGACTAATAGAGGAAAAGCATCAGATGAATTGCCTTGCCGTTGGAATCTAGTACTGCAAATTTGATCATGTAGATTTCAGTTGAGTGAAAATAAATAGAAAAAAGGGATCTCAGATGAATTACCTTGCCACTAGAATGTAGCATCCCATCTCCTCTTTTTTACACATCCCATCTCCTCTTTTTTACTTTTTACTCTTATGAAATATTGATATACTGTCGAAGTGCTGTAGTTGTGCCAATGGTGCGAGGTGATAAATAATTATTAACTTCAGAGGAAGTTGTGCTTTTCATATTTTTCTCTTGATCACTGTCTAATCTATCTGTGTCTTGCAGTCTGTGGCATAAGATGGCAACAGAAAATTCTCTGCCCAGTCAAGTGGATGACAAAGTACTGAATACAGGTGCAGTATGAATCTTGCTCTAACATGGTAGTCTATATTCATTGTGCTGATAGCGAATTTGCTGTTATTCTTTTCCAGAAAAGGAAAAGGAGAAAAATAAGAGAAGAGTAATATTGGATGTAAATTTGGCAATTGAGAAAGTAGATGTACAGCAATCCTATTTCTGTATTTTGTATGTAACTTAAATGGACTGTATTCGGCTTTCTTATGTGCTTTATCGTAGAGCAGTATTTAAGCTAGATATCCTACATTTTTGAATAGGGTGACAGTCATTTGTATTTTCAATTAGAGTTTTCTGTAATTGTGGAAGTGTACCACTCTCTTATGATTAATGGAAGAATATTTCTGTTCTGTGTAATGAATAAATAATGTAGAGGAATTCAATGCTATAATTATCTTCCCCAAAGGAATTATCCAAAGTGGAATTTGGCCCTAGTTGCCAATTTTAACACTCCCTCTCAACTAGGGAGAATTCCACCTTCCAACCCATTTATGCCATCTTGTCATAATGTGCCACCTCTACATATTGTCTCAACTCTGCTGAACACTGATATAGATAATGAAGAATAATTGATTGAGTGTGAGTCACAAGACCTTGCCACTCTCCACTGACAACAACAGTCCACTTAACTAGGGGTCGAACCTCAATCGGACTGGATCCCAAGAGATCAAGTTGAAGAAACATCATTCATCCTTGACATAGGGAGTACGACAATACAAGATGCGTCCATTGGTAGTGCTATGGTCCCAAACCACTTTTCCTAACTCATTGGCCAGATGAGAGGTACTTTTGATGTGTTCTGGACTACTTGGGTAGGTTGATGCAAGAACATCAACAGGGAAAAAACACCCTGCTCGTAGGGAAAGGAGAAACCACATCCTACAAACACATGTCATAATCACACGTAGGGAAAGGATGAACCAATTCCTACAGTCACATATCACAATCATTGTAGGGAAAGGATGAACCACCTCCTACAGTCACATATCACAATCATCGTAGGGAAAGGATAAACCACATCCTACACGCATGCAAAACACTGAGAGTAGGGAAAGGATGAACCATGTCCTACACGCATGCAAACCAACAATAGTAGGAAGGATCCTACACGTGGGGAAATGATGAACCACATCCTATCGACATGTCAACTGTCAATTGTAGGGAATGAACATCCTACATGTGGGGAAAGGATGAACCACATCCCACCGACATGTCTACAAGTAGATGCCTAAATGCATCTCTCACCGGGGTATCCGCAGGAGAAGGTGAACCACTCATCCTGCTCATATGCAATAGGAGAATGTGAACCGCTCATCTTGTGCATATGTCATCATTAGTAGGGGAAGGTGAACCACTCACTTTGCACGTGTCATCAATCATAGGGGAAGGTGAACCACTCAACCTACACACATGTCATTTGTCACAGGGGAAGGTGAACCACTCACCCTGTTCACTGCGTACTTATAGGGGAAGGTGAACCACTCACCCTATGGTTGCACATAGTTCAATAAGTACCCCAAGTCTTCAGGAGCTCCCAAAGCTCAATGTTCCATCTTATCCAAAGATCCCTTCATATATGGGATAGATCCAGGCTGCTTTCTGAATATTAAGACTAGATCTAGGTGATGATATTGTTGTCTGGATCATCAATGGAAGCCTCGTAGCTTTACCCAACAGCATATATCTTTTAATAAACATATTGGTTACTCCTTTCTCAGGGAGATTACAAGCCTAAGCTTGTCTTTCCAAAGTGCAAAGTGTCCATCTGACAGCCTGTTCACCAGGAGATCCATCTATTTTGTAGATATAAAGGAGGACAACACTTAGATGTGCCCATACTATCAACCCAACAACTTTCTGTGATGAATTACGGATCATCTTATTTTAATGAGCAGTTGTCCATGAAATGTCTTTAAATCAAGGCATATAATTTATAAGTGAGAGTCAACATCAATATCTGTATAGTTCCTTTGAATATTGAGAATGTGACCAATTAATCCGGGGACTTTCTGACTCCCTCTTAAGGTGATCTTCTAATGATCACGAGGTTACGACTTCAGGGGAGTTGAACCTCTTATCTAAGGTGCTACAATTTCTGTTTCTGGTAGATCAATGTAGCTTCTACTTAATAGGCAACTTTCCAAAAGATAAGTTGTCTCGTTCACAACTTCGATTGTAAACAAGACCATAGCTACAGGATTGTAACGAAATTGTTCAAAATGCTGGACTAAAGGGAGAGCATAAATGATGCTGATATCATACATAGGATAGAGCTACCCGTAGTGGAGGTAACCAAGACTTTTTACACAGTTCTATCTTGGATCAATAGCTCTAGGTTCTATACTTTCTGGAAGATTATTCCTCCTTAGGAGATTCAGGTTAATTTTGACCTTGAATTGCAACCATGCTTCAGGTGTGCAAAGTTGTTGTCACTAAGATCACAACCATATAACCCAAGATCAATCACAGTTCATACTTTACCCGGTCACTCGCTTCATCATTGTCATTAATCAATGAATGAATTAATTTACAATGAGCAGTGAAGCTCAATAAATAATACAACTATAGAAACAACAACAACAAGTTTCTACTAAGAAAGTAGAAACAACAAGTTTCTAACAAGAAACTGCTAATTACAAACTAAGAAAGTAGAAACAGCAAGTTTCTACTAAGAATATAGAAACAACAAGTTTCTAACAAGAAACTGCTAATTACAATCATAGATGAGTAGTAAACTCTAAAATAGTGTTATTCTAATACCCTCCCTTAATGCTCAATCTATTTACAACACCGATAGACCCTCTGAATTTTACAAACTTATCAGGACCAAGAGGCTTGGTGAAGATGTCTGCTGGTTGCTCCTTTGTGGGAACATATAGTAACTGAATGGTTCCGTCTTCAACAAGCTGGCGAATGTAGTGACAATGAATTTTTACATGCTTTGTTCGTTCACGGAAGACTGGATTCTTGGCGAGTTTGAGCACTCCCTGATTATCACAGAACAAGGGAGTAGGACCCGCCTGGGAAACATGCATATACGCAAGCATACGTCGAAGCCAAACTGCCTTGCAAGATGCCTTAACTGCTCCCCGATATTCTGCTTCTGTCGAGGAGAGAGCCACTACCTGCTGCTTCTTACTAGCCCATGTGATCGCGCCGGATCCCAGACGAAACACATACCCAGCTGTAGATTTACGGTCATCAACCGAACCAGCCCAGTCTGAATCTGTGTAACCACTGAGTGTAGGATCTGAACTCCGAGTGTACAGAAGTCCATAATCAAGGGTTCCTCTTACATAACACAGCACACGCTTTGCTGCTATCCAATGATCAACTTTAGGAGCTAATATGAAGCGTGAAATGTAGCTCACTGCAAAACTGATATCAGGTCGAGTGGCAGTAAGGTAGATGAGGCTGCCCACTAACTGCCTGAATAAAGTTTCATCCACAAGTGGTGAGGATGACTGACCTGAAAGTTTGAGCCCTAGTTCCATAGGAGTCATGGTAGGTTTGCAATCCTGCATTCTGAACCTTTCCACAAGATTTCTGGCATACTTGGACTGAGAGAGAAAGATGTTCTCAGTCTGCCAGACTTCCACCCCTAAACAGTAATGAAGAAGCCCCAAATCTGTCATATCAAAAGTGCTGCACAAATCTTGTTTGATCCCATGGATCAAATGTGCTGAATTGCCAGTAATAATAAGATCATCCACGTGTAGAAATTTCTCATTTTCCACCCCGGTTTTCAGTTTCACCTTATTACTCCAAAACAGTTAAATACCCTTTCCATATCCATACATTTAACAAGCTGGAAAATAAATTTTGTTGAAAACATAAATTCTGGAAAAATTACAGAATGCTGAAAATACAGAAATAAAAAACAGCAGATGCAAATAGCCATTCAACACATTTAAACACAGTTATTTTTGGTCAATGTGACCCTGGAAAAACCCCCTACAACTCTTGGGGAAAACCAGTTTGAGAGCTCCTCCTTATTTCTGAAAAATGCTTTACAGTGAGGCAGAAATTACAGCAAAAATTTCAGCAACCAAACAACTGTACTTATCTCGATTTCCGTGCATTCACTCGGCCTTGGAAAACGTGCAAAACAACAAAAACCAAAATTAGAAATTTTACAGCATTTATAACAGCATTAAATGCTGAAATGGATTTCTCGAAATATGTGCCCAGCTGTACGGCCGTACTGCTGTACGGACTGTACGGACTTAACAACAAACCCTTCACCTCGATTTCTGTGCTCCTTTGCCTCGAAATCAGTGCCGAAGCTGCTGTTCTGCTGCTGTACAGATTTCTAGAAATTCGTGCCACCAACCAACAGTCTCTCTCCTTGATTTTTGTGCCCAGCATCTGCCTAGAAATAAATGCTGAAGCTGCTGTACGGTCTTCCTCGAAAACTGTGCCTCACCCTCGAAAAATGTGCCCAACACTTGCTGTACGAATTTTTGTCTTGGAAATCGTGCCTCTTTGCTGCTGTACGGATTTTGCTGAAGTCTCTATCAGCTGCCCTCTTTCTCCTCTCTGCTCAGAAATCTCCCTTGCTCTCCTTCTCTTGCTCTCTCAATCTGCTCATGAAAGAATGAATGACCTTTTTTTCCTTTTCCTCCTTTAACCTAACCCTAAGTGACTTTTGGGGAATCCCTAAATCCAATGGCTGAAATAGATTGAGATCTAGGGCTGAGATTAAATGCTCATTTAAATCTCACTTTCTATTTTTTAATTCACCCCACCTTAATAAAGACCCACTTAGTCATTTATTTCCAAAGTCACTTTTTCCTTTCTAATTTTACATTGACTTTATTAAAAGTCACTTTAAAATTAGACTTTAGTAACTTTATCACTTATAGTCACTTTTAAATTAGATTTGACTTTATAAAAATTATGAAGTCACTTTAGGAGAAATTAAATTCTTTTGGACACTTTTCCCTAGGCCAAAGATCAAAGCCTTAGGGAACCACCTGTCCTCCGGTACCAAATTTCAACACTCCCTCTTACCGAGGAAGGTGTTCCTCACCACACCTATCTTGTCTCTGAAGCAGACATGCTTGCCCCGTGGTAAGGCTTTGGTAAGAATATCTGCATCCTGCTCATCAGTGGGAATATACTCAAGCTTCACAGCTCCTTTCTGAACATAGTCTCTGATGAAGTGATATTTGATCCCGATATGCTTTGACCTGTCATGAAATACTTGATTCTCCGTGAGTTTAATGCAACTCTGATTATCACAGTAAATCACTGAAGGTCTCAACGGCTGACCAAATAAGCCAAACAACATCTTGCGAAGCCAGATGGCCTCACAACTAGCTAGATTGGCTGCCATATACTCTGCTTCCGCTGAACTCAATGCTACTGATTGCTGCTTTCGGCTGAACCATGACACCACTGCCGAACCCAACCCAAAACAACACCCTGAAGTGCTCTTCCTATCAGAAGCACAACCTGCCCAATCAGAATCAGTGTAACCTGCCAATCTCACCCCATCCCCCTGCCTGTAGTCCAGACCATAATCCACTATCCCCTGCAAGTACCGCAAAATGTGTTTTGCAGCCACACAGTGAACCTTCCTAGGCTCACACATAAACTGACTCATCGTGTTGACTGCAAAACAAATATTTGGTCTAGTGTTGACCAAATACATCAAGGAACCAATCAGCTGTCTGTACAATGTGGGATCCACCAACTCGGAATCCGAAGCATGAAGCTTCTTCCAGTTGGAGATCATCGGTGTCGACATGGGTCTACAATCCTCCATGTGGAATCTGCCAAGGATGTCCACAATATACTTCCCCTGTCCCAGGAAGAAATGCCCCTCCTCCTGCCACACCTCCAAACCCAAAAAGTAATGCATCAGGCCGATGTCCTTCATCTCAAACTCCGCCGCAAGATCTCTCTTGCAGTGCTCTATGAGTCTCTCTGCACCTGTAATGACTAAGTCATCCACATACAGCACCAGAATGAGAGGCTCCTCACCTATCACAATATAGTAAAGGTTCGGATCTGCCTCACTCTTTGTGAAACCCATATTCTGCAAGTAAGTATCTATCCTGGAGTACCAAGCTCTGGGAGCTTGCTTCAGGCCATAAAGGGCCTTCTTCAGTCTGCACACATGGGACTCCTTCCCATGCACCTCAAAGCCCTGTGGCTGCTCAATGTACACCTCCTCCCGTATGAAGCCATTGAGAAATGCGGTCTTCACATCCATCTGGTGGATCTTCCAACCCATCTCTGCTGCTATCGATATAATGGAGCGAATCGAAGTATATCGAGCCACAGGAGCGAAGGTCTCCTCATAATCAACTCCCTCTACCTGGGAGAACCCTCTAGCCACAAACCTCGCTTTGAATTTCTCAATGCTGCCATCTGCAACATGCTTTACCTTGTAAAGCCATTTGGAAGTAACCACGGATTTGCCCTCAGGCCTCGGCACCACCTCTCAAACATCATTCTTCATGATAGAAGAATACTCCTCCTGCATGGCCTCTCTCCAGACCTGCTGGCTAGCTGCCTCCTCATAGCTAGAAGGCTCAGAGTCAAGGATGTCGGTAGCCATTGCCATATAGCTACAAAACCTCTCAGGTGGTCTGCTCTCTCTGACCAGCCTCTTAGGCTCAGCAACAGATGTGGCATCTCTCAAGGTGTCCCGTCACTTCGCTCTCATCCCCTCGGTTGCCTTCCCACGAGAATAAAACTACCTCTCCTCAACATCGAGCCCGAACACTCGACCGTCTCGTCCGCCGTCCTCCCGTTTGCACTTGAACTCGTAGATGCTGAGGTACCGTGTGAACCGGTCCATTAGCACTCCTCGTGAACTACCCGTGGACCGCTTCCGCATGTCGCCCGTAGCACCACTCCCTCTCTCCGACTCCGAGCCACTCCAGACGACGCCACCCGACATCGCGTCATAGATGTACCGATCCTCTTGATCCGTCTCACCGATCCCGCGACCTACCCAACCGCCGCCGAGGGTCTGGCTGATCCAGATACTCTAACTCCCGTGACCTCCTAAAGGCCCTATCCTCCTCGAACTTCACATCCCGCTTGACAACAACTTTCCTCTGTGCAAGAATGTAAATCCGAAAGGCCATTGAGGTCTCACTGTAGCCCACAAAGATACCCTTCTCTGCGGTGGGCTCTAGTTTGGTCCTCTTCTCCTTGGGTATGTAGGAGTATGTGATGCACCCAAAGATACTAAGATGACCAATATCAGGCTTCTTCCCAGAAAAAGCCTCCTCCGGAGTCATGTGCCCCAAGGCACGATGCGACTCCGTCTCCGCAAATAAACAAGAGCCGCAGCTCCTCGCCCACAAAATACAGTAACTCCCAATCGTAAAGGCTTTGGCAAGAACTTCCATGATCTGCCTCTTTCCCTGTCCCTGCCTCTGGCCGGGGGTTGTAAGGAATGTTGAACTCCCTCCGATGCCTCGCCTCTCGTGACAATAGCCACCAAACTTCTAAGGTACTTCCACTCTATTGTCCGACCTCAGGGACTTGATCTTCCGACCTGTCTGTGTCTCCACAAGAGCTCTGAACTCCTGAAACCGCTTGAAGACCTCACTCTTGGTCTTCAAGAAATAAAATCCAGGTCCTCCTGTAGTGATCATCAATGAATAACACATAGTACTCATATCCACTCAAGGAAACATGAGACATCCGACCGCTCACATCGGAATGAATCAAATCAAGTATCCCAATCGCTCTGCTGTCACTACTGGGAAAAGGGGATTTGGCAAACTTGCCCATCGCACATCCTCTGCAAGTATCAAAGTGATCAGTACTGAAATCTGGCACACCTGTAGTGATCTCCCGCAAGGTCCTCAAGGCTCCATGATACATGTGCCCCATCCTGCGGTGCCAAATCTCACACAGCTCAGAACTGCTAGCTCTGCTGTCGGTACTACTGCTCAATGCCAAAAGGGGCTGAAATGAAAACTTGTACACCTTTGCATGGCGTACACCTATCACTCTAGCTGAATCAGTTGGAGTGCCCCTGGGATACATCAGCACCTATCCTCCTCTGAACAGTACCTCATATCCTCTATCCTCCAAAGCTGAGACGGATATGAGGTTCTTCCTCATCCCTGGCACATAAAGAACATTTGACACCTTCAAGGGAGGTTTAGCCTCCCTCTGAAATGTTAGTGTTCCCACACCGACTGCTCTAACAACTCTATCATCACCGAGTACTACCTCTATATCAGTGCCACTCTCTGAAAGCTCTGAGAAGTACTCACGGACTCCTGTCATGTGACGTGAAGCCCCACTGTCCACATACCAGATACCCTAAGATGCTCCGCTAATCAAGGGAAATGCATGCTCCCTCTGAACCTCTATGGCAGATGATCCCGCACTAGAGGACTCACACGCAGTGAACCCAAACTCTCGGTCAAAACGATTTGCAAAGTCCTCAACCTTTGCTGAAGCTGCCATGCTCTGGTTCTTCCCCTTCTTCTTCTTCTTCTCTGGACACACAACTGCATAGTGTCCCATCTTCTGACAATTCCAACACTTCACCTTGGAATAGTCCTTTTGTGTGTTATCCTGTTTACCTTTACCTTTGCCTTTGCCCCCACCATTGCTTGTGGAAGCCTGCTTCTTCCCTTTGCCTTTCTTGTGTCCTGCCAACAGTGCTACATCCTCATCCTACTCAACTGGCTTGGCTGCCCCAAGCTGACCTTTCCTGATCTCTGTCTGAATGCAATCATCCCAAAACCTCTCCCATGTGGGAAGGGTCTCACGTGCACAAACTCCATCAGCAAAGTTCATCCATGAACCGGGGAGGCCATTCACTGCAATCCGCACCAACTCAGTGGGTGGAATGGCCTCTCCAATCGCTGCCAACTCATCTCTCACATTAGTAATCTTTGTGAGATATCTAGCTGCACTATCAGTCTTACCCATCTTAATGTTCTTCAGCTTCTCCTTCAGGACCATTTTCCGGTTCTCATTGGTACTCTGGTAGAGGTTGGTCAATGCTGTCCACATCTGATGAGCATTTCTCTTTCCTCTCACATGAGGAATGCAATGGTCTTTGATTCTGTCTAGAATCAGTCTCTTACCGTTGTTGTTCTTTTTATTATATGCTGCCAACTGAGTAGCATCAGTAGGCACATTTACAGGGTTCTGTGCGGCATGCACCATTATGTCCCAGACTTCCGCCTCCTCAAAGATATTCTGCATTCTCTCCTTCCAAACACTGTAATTGGTATGCCCATCCAATTTATCCTCCACCCTCAGTCCCAAAGACATCCTGCTGTCCTAAAACTGAAAAATAGCACTGCTGTAGTAAAGGTAAACTCTGTTTGTGAAAAAATCAGCTTGCTGGAATTTTCTGAGTGAAAAATCAGCAGGCTGTATTTTTCTCCTTGCTGTCCCAAACTGCTCTTTCTGCACTCGAGCTCCGATGCCATGTAGAAATTTCTCATTTCCCACCCCGGTTTTCAGTTTCACCTCATTACTCCAAAACAGTTAAATGCCCTTTCCCATATCCATACATTTAACAAGCTGGAAAATAAATTTTGCTGAAAACACAAATTCTGGAAAAATCACAGAATGCTGAAAATACATAAATAAAAAACAGCAGATGCAAACAGCGATTCAACACATTTAAACACAGTGATTTTTGGTCAATGTGACCCTGGAAAAACCCCCTACAACTCTTGGGGAAAACCAGTTTGAGAGCTCCTCCTTATTTCTGAAAAATGCTTTACAGTGAGGCATAAATTATAGCAAAAATTTCAGCAACCAAACAACTGTACTTATCTCGATTTTCGTGCATTTACTCCGCCTTGGAAAACATGCAGAACAGTAAAAAACAAAAACATAAATTTTACAGCATTTATAACAGCATTAAATGCTGAACTGGATTTCTCGAAATATGTGTCCAGTTGTACGACCGTACCGCTGTATGGACTGTACTGACTTAACATCAAACCCTTCTCCTCGATTTCTGTGCTCCTTTGCCTCGAAATCAGTGCCGAAGCTACTGTTCTGCTGCTGTACGGATTTCTAGAAATTCGTGCCACCAACCAGCAGTCTGTCTCCTCGATTTTCGTGCCCAGAATCTGCCGAGAAATAAATGCTGAAGCTGTTGTATGGTCTTCCTTGAAAACTGTGCCTCTCACCCTCGAAAAATGTGCCCAACACTTGCTGTACGAATTTCTGTCTTGGAAACCGTGCCTCTTTGCTGCTGTACGGATTTTGCTGAAGTCTCTATCAGCTGCCCTCTTTCTCCTCTCTGCTCAGAAATCTCCTCGCTTCTCCTTCTCTTGCTATCCTCGCTTCATGAAAGAATGAAAGGACTTCTTTTCCCTCTCTTTCCAACTTAATCCACCATGGATTCTAAATCCTTAAACTAAATGGTCGAGACGTACTGAGATCTAGGGCTGAGATTAAATGCTCATTTAAATCTCACTTTCTATTTTTTTAATTCACCCCACTTTAAGAAAGACCCACTTAGTCATTTATTTCGAAAGTCACTTTTTCCTTTCTAATTTTACATTGACTTTATTAAAAGTCACTTTAAAATTAGACTTTAGTAACTTTATCACTTCAAGTCACTTTTAAATTAGATTTGACTTTATAAAAATTATATAGTCACTTTAGAAGAAAAATTAAATTCTTTTGGACACTTTTCCCTAGGCCAAAGATCAAAGCCTTAGGGAACCACCTGTCCTCCGGTACCAAATTTCAACAACATGGACAACCACAAACAAAATATCATCACCAGTATGTTTGATATACAGGTTTGCATCAGATGGACTTCGCTGAAAACCATGATCTGTTAGGTACTTATCAATTTTCATGTACCAAGCCCGAGGGCCTTGTTTCAGACCATAGAGTGCTTTTACTAATCTACAAACTTTCTGTGATTGATTGGCAACCTTGAATCCTGGAGGCTGCGTCATGTAGACTTCTTCCTGTAAGTCACCATTCAGAAAAGCACTCTTTACATCCATTTGATGGACTGTCCAATTGAACTGAGCTGCTAAGGCAAGGACAAGCCGTATGGTACTCATCTTGGCTGTAGGAGCAAAGGTCTCCTCATAGTCTATGCCTTCTTTCTGTGAGAATCCTCGAGCAACAAGACGAGCCTTATACTTGTCGAGGGTTCCGTCAACTTTGTATTTCACTTTATACAGCCATTTGCGGCTAATGGGTGTTTTCCCTGCAGGAAGATCAGAAAGGTTCCAAGTGTGATTCTTCTGAAGACTCTGGATTCAACCTCCATAGCCTGTTCCCACTCAGGTATGCCCTTAGCGTTTGAATAGGTTTGAGGCTCAAAAACACTATGTATGTTAGCCATAAGAGCAAAATTTACTGTAGGTTGTTGTTTGCTCTTATTTCTGGAAGTTCTACCTTCAAGGAGTTCATTATCCCGAAGATCACCAATAGTTTTAGCCCACCATTTAGGCCGGAGAGTAGAAGAACCAATATCTGGAGGAGGTGGAGGAGGCTCAGGAACAATAGGAGCAACAAGAGGAGGATTATTTTCCGGACGAAGCTCAGGTAGTGCATCATCAAAGACTGATGCTGCATCATCCCTCCCATCAGGTGGACCTAACGGAAGAAAAACATTGTGAGGCTGATCCTCAGAACACTGCTCAGAAGAAAGGGACTGAAAGAACCCTCTGTCTTCATCAAATACCACGTCTCGACTAAAGATAAGACGATCAGTGTCTATATCTATCAGCCTATAAGCCTTGTGGTGATCACTATACCCTGTCATCATGAGTTTCTGGCTTTTGGAATCCAACTTAGAGCACTTAGCACCGGGAATCCAAACATATGCAACTGAGCCAAAAACTTTGAGATGGCTGATCTTAGGCTTTCGACCAGACCAAACCTCTTCTGGAGTCTTCCCTTTAACAGCCTGAGTAGGTGATCGATTAAGAAGATAGACTGCAGTAAACACTGCTTCCGCCCAAAATTTGTTCGGAACTCTCCTATGTTGTAACATAGAACGAGCCATTTCAACAACCGTATGGTTGCGACGTTATACAACATTGTTCTGCTGAGGAGTGTAGGGTGTGGTTAATTGGCGTTTGATGCCATGGGTATCACAGAAGTTGGAGAAAGCAGAAGAACAAAATTCCCCCCCCCGGTCATCTGTCCTAAGAGTTATGATATTACAGCCAGACTCTTTTTCAACTAAGGACTTAAACTTCTGAAAGATACTAAATACATCAGATTTATGTTTTAGAAAGTACACCCACATTTTTCTACTGAAATCATCTACAATGAGCAAAAAATATTTGCAACCCGTAACTAAAGATGTATTCATAGGACCACAAATATCAGCATGAATTAACTGGAGTACCTTAGATGCGCGCCAAGATTCTCCATCCTTGAATGAAGACCGATGTTGCTTGCCAGCTTGACAGGCGCCGCACATTCCCAAATGCTGCGTTTGAATATCAGGTAACCCTGACACAAGTCCCTCCCGAGATAGTTGAGAGAGATATTGAATGTTTAAATGCCCATATCTCTGATGCCACAGAGTGCTGATGGGAGAAACACGAGCTGCTAGAGCCACTTTTGGGGAATCACTAGTGTCAAGAAGCCTATATAGACCATGATCCTCTAGGCCAACAGCAACCGTAAGCCGAGTGTCCCTGTCAATAATGGAGCACTTGTGCGCACTGAACACCACATCGAGCTGAGGAGAGTTTCTCATAATTTGGCTGACAGACAGCAGAGTAATTTCCATACCAGGAACATAGTACACATTCAGGAAGATGAGTGTGCGCCCACTAGACTGGATCTGAACTGTACCTTTGCCAACCACCGTGTACTCCTCACCTCCGCCGAAGACCACAAAATCACTGAAAGATGAGAAGTCAATAAACCAGTCACACCTGTGAGAGAAATGACGTGATGCACCAGAGTCAATGTACCAGGTAGATGACGAGGCATGATCTGAGTACCTTTTAGCCATAAAGGCATAAAAGGCAGATTCCTTCTGCTCGGAATGTTCTGCGACATTCGCTTGCTGATGAGACCCTCCCTGCTTCTTCTGTTCAGAAGCAATCCTTTGTCGGCAATCTTTCTTCAAATGACCAAACTTGTGACAGTAATTACACTGCACTTTTTTCTTCTTAGCAAGATCATAAGACTGAGAAGAACCTGTCTTCTGAAATGACTGAGAGGACTGATATTTGGCAGTAAAAGCATTTTCTGAGGAGGCTGATGAAGCATCACTACCAAACTGTTGTTTCCAGCGATCCTGCCGCAGGAGTTTGGTGCATAGCTTTGGAAACTTCAGATCAACATTAGTGGAGGTAATGTTGAGAGTTTCTATAAAGTGTTCACAAGATTTTGGTAGACTTTTCAGGGTGATGACTACCATATCTTCTTCCTCCATGGTCTGGCCAATGGCTTCAAGCTGATCTTGAATGGCTTTAATCTTTTTAAGATGTTCCTGTAAAGATATATGTTTGTCCATCATGATGGAGAACAACTGATTCTTTAGAGAGAAAGCTCTGCTCTTGTCGGATGTCTCGTGCAATTCCTTCAAATGTTTCCAGATTTCAGCAGCTGTCTTGCCGGAAGGGATCTGTGGTAACTGATCATCAGTTACAGAGAGTTTGAGAAGCATAACAGCCTCTCGATTTCGATCATCAAACTTATCTTGATCTGCACCAAGTGTACCAGGACGAAGCTTTGTGCCCAAAACGAACTGGTCAAGATACCTATATCAAAAAATGGTCAACATTCTCTGTTTCCAGATGTTATAATTGTTGCCATTAAAGCGCTGATTGCCTTCCAACATCAGATTGGTTAGTGAGGCCATCTGCATGTTTCCCAAGACACGCAAAACGACCAAGGAGTCTGGCACAAATTTTAATGCAGAGGGCAGCTGATCTGGACAAAAAACTACTGGAAATTTAAATGCTCATCCAGTCACAAAAAAATTGGTGCATACCTCGATTCTGCCAAAATATCAGTCTGGAATTCAATCTGCTGTAGAAAAACAATACCCAGCTCAGCCTTTCCAGTCATATGCAAATTGCACCAGCAGCTTCCATGTTCAACCAACAAGATGGACTGATATTGGACAGAAATTTAACATATTGGACCAGCAACCAAACTCAGCAGCACGTACAGGATAGATATGACTGATAGGAGTCTTTATCCCACGGAATACTTAGCAGAAAACGACCCACCAAAGAAAGAATCGAAGAGAAAAAAAACGGCGGCTCAGAAATTGTGATGCCAAAAAAAAATTTCAGACTTCTAGAGAGCTGTTTCGAAATGAAGCACAAAATTTTTCAAATATTGAAGAATTATTTCGAAAAAAAAATACCTAAGCTCTGATACCATAATCAATGAATGAATTAATTTACAGTGAGCAGTGAAGCTCAATAAATAATACAACTGTAGAAACAGCAACAGCAAGTTTCTACTAAGAAAGTAGAAACAGCAAGTTTCTAACAAGAAACTGCTAATTACAAACTAAGAAAGTAGAAACAGCAAGTTTCTACTAAGAATATAGAAACAGTAAGTTTCTAACAAGAAACTGCTAATTACAATCATAGATGAGCAGTAAACTCTAAAATAGCATTGTTCTAATAGTCATAATAGCTGTTTTGACAATACAAAAGAAAACACATAATATCTGGTGAACAATCTAAAGAAGTGCCTTGGTATCGCTGTGCACAAACTTATGGGAAAGAACAAGAAAGTGAAAGAGAGCTGTAAAATTGGTCAGAGCATAGATTTGTCACTGATCACTATATTTTATAACTAATGATCCCATAGTGTTAGTAGATAATCGTTCCTTCAAATAATGATCCTCATATGTCTTGGGTTATTTTTGTTTTATTGCACCTTCCATGGCGCTGACCTGTAATGTGGAAGAGATTTTCTGATGAAGACTGCTAAATTAACCCACCAACTTCATAGGGCTCCCATTGACGTCCTTCTGTCCAGCTTCTAATTTCTAATCTTTAAGCTCTCTCGCAATGGTATATGTATATTGACGTTCCTTTCTGGACTATCTATATAAGCAGCTGATCTTTCACTAGATAGACAACAGAGTTATCAGCCTGAAGTTTTCTATCACATTTTTATTTTAAAAGAGTCACATACAAAATACAAATCATCAAATAAAGGCCATGATGAGGTCTGTTAACAAGTGGATCCTGTCTATTCCACGTATTCACACTATCTCCAGCGTACATTGATCAATATTAAGCAAATACTGTCTCTGCCAAATGCCTTTCTGCACATACTGGTCTCTTAGAATCAATACTGAACCATATTCATTCAATTCTTCAAAGGTTGACAATCTAAGAGTAGTATGCTTGGGGATTAAGTTCTCAGGTTGAAGTCTCTGATTAGATCTTCTTTTAATAATGATTCTAAGCATGAAGGGGATCCTTTGAGTCTGAATAATTTTGATGCACAATGTCGAAAAATGTCACAGGATTAATTTCGGCCACTCAACAGATTTCTATCTTCACAAGATATGAACGGTCTAACGTTGCTACTGAATAACTCAGAGTCTTAGGAGGGTCGAATTGATCTGGGTGCTTCTTTCAAACCCTTGATGAAAGTCTTCAGATAATGATTGTGTTGTGAACAAAAATACAAGAGTGCCTTGATGTGACAGCAGATCTTAAGAGATGCCACAAATGATCAATGAGCCTCTGTTTTCTACTTTACGGGCCGAAATTATAGTGCTTGAGAACTGATCAAAGAGGCTGAAATACTTCAGGTAAAGGTTATGAAGGTTGAAATGTTCTTAGAAAAGATCTGCCACAGGCTTGCCCCTTTTATTGCTTTTAACTTGCATATTCTTAGAGTGTAAGCAGTCCTGGATATAACCTGGTCTAGCACAGGGTTTCCTAGAGGGATGAATAGATATCTTCGACCATCATCTTTGTTCTTAAACATACTCTTCATAAATCCAAACTTAGGTAACTAAGAGTAGATTTGAGGTCTGTCCTTTGGAGGACTGAAATACCTAGATCAGAATAGCACACACTGCCACAGGAAATTACTTTATGATCGCAGGGAACTTGCCAAGTTGCAGAATTTTGTCTTAACAGAGAACTAAGCATCCTCCTTTGGAACTTGGAAAAGTCCTTCCAACAATACCCAAATTTAGCAACAGCTTCCTGTTTATAGAGGTATGCGGACACCATCCAGCAAGGATTAATGCCCAGCGAAAATCCCTCCTACAAAATAAAGTTAAAGGAACCTGAGTGTAGCCTTAACAGAAATTTAATTGACTTTTCATCAAATTCGCTCACAGGTACATAAATTTCATCCTTCACTCTGTTTCTAATTAATTTGAGAGATCTTCTTGAAGCCTTACCTTCAGATTTGCAGAATTGAAGGGGACGAATGCATGGAGACTTGTCAAAAACAAAACTTCTTTGAGTGATTGCTCCTTGGTTGGGCTTGTCCTTACCTGTGCTCTGAAACCATGTTAATTTTAGGTTAACATGTTCTTTGCATAGGACAGTTACTTAAATTTTTCATATTAGCCCGATTATCAAATCATTTTTTATCATAATATCATATTGACAGTAACTGAAGAAAGAACATAAAAGATAGATGCAGAGGACAAGCCAAGACAAGAGTACACACGGATATGGCGCAAGCCAGAGGAAATCCCCATGATGGGGAAAACCCTTAATCAATTCTTCCATTATCAATATCAAATGTTCAGCAGAGGGAGAGTACAATACTTCTAAGGTCAAAATGACTTGCCAATGAGAAGATCTCATGATACTGCACTTAGATGCATAGCTGTGCCAAAAGGTGCAATTCTGGAAAGACAAAGACTGATGATGAAACTTCTGCGTTCTGGAGTCCTGGAGAGGGTTTGATGGAAAATGGTCACGTCCTTCTTCCATTGCTCGTGGATCCCTTTCTTCAGCTGCGACCTTCCTTTCTCAGGCAGATCTGCACATGTATAAACTTCAATGGCCGGTGTAGGAATGATAACTGATCAGGGTTCCTCCTTCACACAACGGCCTTCCTTCTAACACCTTTCCTTTGACTAGCTGCTGGAATAAGCAATGATACTGTCCCCTGTCCAAGAGATTAAGTCCTGCGGCCTCCTATAAGCCTTCCAAACCCTTGTCTAAGATTGACAAGGCCTGCGGCCCTCCTGGAGCACACAGCTAGGGCTGCGGCCTGTTGAAGGATAGAGATACCCAAGCATAATGAGCCCAAAACATTAAACAAAGCTCCTCTGAAGTGCGTCTTCCTCCCTGCTGTGATTTAACCTTGATGGAGACACAAAGATACACATACCAATAGTCCTGCAGCTGATTATCTGAAGGAACTCGGCCCTTATGCAGAGAATAACTCAGAAACAAACCTTCCTCAGACCTGCGGCAGTCCTACTTGATGAGACTCGGCTCTAGAGCAGAAGATAACCCACAAACAATCCTTCCTCAGACCTGCAGCTGCCTCAGACATATTTTCCAGCGAGTTGATGTGTCCAAAATGAGGGAGAAGGCTCCTCTATATATACCTATGTTGCCAGGAAACGTGGGTTCGGGGACGGGGATGGCATTTTTTGAAACAGGGTGCGTGGGTTCGTCTGGGTATTTTTATATTAATATATATTATAATTTATATATCATATATAATACTATATTTTCTAAATTATAATTTATAAATTATAAATTTAATGACACTAATATAGTAATTTGTAAATTACTAATAATTTATAAACTTTAAACTTTAAAGATTTAAACATGCACATCATTCAACATTCAAGTTTCAACATTCACATGTGACATTTGTCATTGAAATTTCAAAATTTCTAGTTTGATAATTTCATGATTCATATATGATATGAAGTGCAAATTGGAGCTTAGTTTACATATTAATAACTTATAAGAAATTAGAATCATGATTCAAAATTTCAAAATATATGTCCATTGTCATACTAAATTCAAAATTTGCCTCAAGGCATCTCCAAATGGCAAATTGTAAACATGAACTAGGAAATTTTGATATACTAAAATAAAAATAGCTAAAGCCTAATAGTGAGCAATGGCTTCCTCAAGCCATATCATCAGCATCCATGTCATCAACATCACTTAGATCTTCACTTAGCATGCTCTCCAAGTAGGAATCACTCTCATCTTGAGGCTCTGGCTCATCCATAGCAATTTGAGGATGGATGCTTGTGGTAAGTCTACGCTTTCGCTGGGTAAGTTATGAACTTATGATTCATGGATAGGTAGGTATGTTTTAAGGTTTAATTTTTTTTTTTTTTTTTTTTTTTTAAGTTTTAACTTCCCCCTTTATAATTGACTATAGCCTATGGGGTTGGATAGGCTACTTTGTCCTCCCTTGGGCAATTTAATTATAAGAGAACATTACAATTGGAATTTTGTTCACTTCCACTGCTGTTTTGTATAATATTTCATAGTAATCCCAAGGCAGAAAATTCAGAGAATTAAGATCCAAGAAACCTCTGGTTAAGAGATTAAATTTTTGTTACATTTAAAGTCAAAGCCAGCAGAAATTTCTTCACCAGTAACTACTCTGTCTAAGCCATGCCTAGTATGATAGATATGCTATTTGTCCAGTTTTGCATCATAGTCATAGTAGCTACAACACCTTTGGTGTGAACAAATAATCCCTCTTGGAAATTAGGCTGTGTATGTCCATATTGTATTCGATCAACCCCATGCCAATAAACCTGTAGGAAGCATTTTATACATCTACTATAACAGAGCTATAAATTTAATGTCTAAGACTTCTTTACCATTAAAAAATAGACATGTTTATTTCTGAGGTTTGATCTTTCTAAATATGCTAGACCAATTCATCCAAATAGCATACCAATTCATTTGAATCATTTAAGTTTTAACTCTTAAGTTTTAAATTTTAATTGTAATTTGTATGTTTTAAAAAATAGTTAGATTTCTAATTTATTAAATTATTTTTAATTTAATTTTAATATTTATTAAAATTTAATTAAAATTTTTAAATTTTAATCATTTAAAATATATCTATATATATATATATATATATATATATTTGAGGAAATTATTCATGAAGAACCCGAAGAACCCAAAATTCGGGTTCTAAGTACCCAAATCGTGGGTTCTTCGTACCCAAAGAACCTGATTTTTTTTTTCGAAGAACTCGATTCTTCATAGAAGAACCCGGTTCGTTTGGGTTCTTCTGAGAAGAACCCATACCCGAATCCGGTACTTGGGTGCGGGAACCCGGTGCGGGTTCGAGAACCCCACCCCCGTGTGCGGGAACCTGTGCAACATAGATATATACAATTCAATGTGGTTGAAGAGACCTGACTCTTGAGTTTATTGAGCTGACATATAGAAGGCCAACCTTGTTAATTTCACATAAATTCAAAATATCACTTGTCCTTAACCTAATTCGATGATCTTTAGGTCGATTTTTGTCCTCTCGAAAAGAGGAATTCAATGCTATAATTATCTTCCCCAAAGTAGCTGTCCAAAGTGGAATTTGGCTCTAGTTGACAATTTTAACAACATGCTTAAAACACAAAGGGTGTGTTTACTTCCAAGCTGAAAAATGTCATGCAACCTTTCATAAGAATGGCATAATATAGAAGGATTCAACTAGAGAATTAAAACAGCAAAATAGTCAAATAGTAAAAATGTCATTTTATCTCCTTCCCCACAGAGCTGCCCTATTATGGATATCTTATTGCAACAAAATTAAATTAATTTCCTGTAACACATTTTTATTTTTATTTTTATCTTTCCCGAAGAAAAAACTTGTAATTTTATTAAAAAATAAAATTTCATTTTGCATGTGCTCAACGCACACTGTTAATTTTAGTTAACAATGTTATGTTCTATGCTTAGCAGCCTAATGGCAATTTTCAATTTAGTTTCCAATGGCAATCCCTTTAACCATAAATCACATTGACAGTAACTGTAGATAGAATATAAAATAAAATGCGGTAGACAAGGCAAGACAAGAGAACACTAGATTTGGCGGATGCCAGGGTAAAACCTCAAGATGGGGAAAACCCTTTGACCAATTTTTCTTATTATTATATCAAATGTTCAGCACATAGAGAGAGTACTACAATACAAAATTCAAAGTCAAAATTGACTTGCCAAATCACTGTCCAAAACAATCTTGCAATTGTGTCCTTGGTCAACAACAGTCCAATCAGCCCTAAACAGAAAGTCAACAACAGTCAAAGTTTGGTCAAACTTCTCCAAAACAACTCGGTCAAAGGAGAGAGAAACTTGGCCTCTTTTGCTGGTCAAAGTCGGCCCAAAACATTCATCCAAACAACAGTCAAATTCGGTCAACCTGAAGTCAAATCTGTGGTCAAACAGACTGGCGTTCAACGCAGGTCAAAGTGCCCAGAAATTCTTGGTTTCTGTGCCAAACAGTACAACCTGCCATAAACGAAAATTTCCCACAAAATTTGCAGTCAAAGGATGAGTCAAAGTGACTGGTCAACGCTGGTCAAACAATGCAACAACTTTGAAAGTTCGGCCCTGTAATCTGCCCAGAAATTCGTCTTCCTTGCCACATGTGTGAGAGAAAATCAGCTTCCTAATGAGGTGTACGAACCAATCAGATGAAGAGAGAGATGTGTGTGATGAGATGATGCCAAATGAGGTTTGAGGTCTCTTATATTTATACAAGTCGTTGGGGCTCAAGAGACATGTCCATTGGGCTTCATGAGCCTACATGATGATGTGGCCGACCTTGACAATTTGCACATGTGTGGGCATAAATTCAAAAAACACATTTCTGCTTGTCCAAATTTGATAATCTCTAGGTTGATTTTGGTCCTCTCGAAAAGAGGAATTCAATGCAATAATCATCTCCATCAAATGAGCTTCACAATAGTGGAATTTGGTCGTAGTTGCCAATTTAAACACTTCCTCTCAACTAGGGAGAATTCCACCTATCAATCCCTCATGCCATCTTGTCATCATGTACCATCTCTACATCTCATCTCAACTCCGCTGAACAATAATGTAATAATGAAGAAGAATTGATTGAAAGTGAGTCACAAGACCTTGCCACTCTCCACTGGCAAAAATCAGTCTAGGGGTACAACCCGAATCAGATTTGATCTTGAATGATCAAGTTGTTGAACACCATGCATCCTAGACATAGGGAGTATGACAGTGTACGATGTGTCCTTTTGTAGTGCTATGGTCCCTATCCACTTTTCCCAACTCATTGGCCAGATGAGAGGTACTTCCCATGAGTCCTGGACTACATGGATAGGATGTATGCTGGGGCATCCGTAGGAGAAGGTGAACCACTCCTTTCCTCATATGCCATAGGAGAAGGTGAACCACTCATCCTATGCATATATCATCAATCGTAAGGGAAGGTGGACAACTCACCCTACACACATGTGTCATCAATCGTAGGGGAAGGTGGACGAATCACCCTACACAGATGTCAACCATCATGGGGTATCACAGGGGAAGGTGAACCACTCACCCTATACACAATGTACCTATAGGGGAAGGTGAACCACTCACCCTATGGTCGCTCATAGCTCCAAGAAGTACTCGAAGCTCCTAGGAGCTCCCAGAGCTCAATGTCCAACTCAAGCGGGGCGCTCATGGGAGGGTCCTTCCACGACTCTGAGTCTCTCTTGGAAGGCTAAGAATTTGACCTTCCCCAAGGGCTTCGTGAGGATGGCTGCAACCTAATCATCAGTCCCGATGTGTTGGAGCCTTATTGCTCCTCGTTTTACCATATTCCAGATAGAGTGGTACATGATATCAATGTGCTTGGAGCGGTCCAGGAACACGAGATTCTCTAAAAAGCAAATCCCACTTTGGTTGTCGCAATAGATTGCTGTGGTATCCAACACGTGCTCAAATAGCTCATTAAAGAGCTTTCTCAACCAAACAACTTCACAACAGGCCATACTAGCTGCAATTTATTCAGCCTCAGCGGTGCTTAGAGCAACCGATTTCTGCTTCCTGCTCATCCAAGGAATGGAAGCAGACCCCAGTGAAAAGCAACATCCAGACGTGCTCTTTCGGTCCACCACACTGCTAGCCTAGTCAACGTTAGTTTATCCATGTAGCCTCAAATTCCTGGTAGTGTATCTCAGTCCATAGTTGATTGTGCCACGAAGATAGCTCAAGAGATTCTTAGCAACAATCCAATGTATGTGATGAGGCTCGACCATAAATTGACTCAAAGTATTCGCAACGAAGCATATGTCTGGACGAGAGTTTACTAAGAACATCAAGTCCCCCATAAGTTGTCGATACTTGGAAGGGTTTGCCAATTCGGGCCCGACAACACTTCCACATAGCTTCTTGAGGTTGAGTTCCATCAGAGTAGACACATACTTGCAATCCACCATCCCACATCTCTCTAGCAGCTTCACAATGTATTTACCTTGAGACTGGAAAATCTCGCCTGGCTTTTGCCAAACCTCCAAGCCTAGGAATCTAGGCCAAGGAAGTAGTGCATCAGTCCTAGGTCCTTCATCTCGAACTCAGAAGTCAACTTCCTTTTACATTGATAATTGAGAGTGTCCACAGCAATCAGAAAGAGATCATCAACATAAAGGAGCAAAATGAGAGGCATGTCCTTTTCAACCTTGAAGTATTGGTTTGGATCAACATAGCTCCTCGTAAATCCCAGCTTCATAAGATAACTGTCAATCCTTTCGTACCAAGTCCTAGGGGCTTGCTTCAACCCATAAAGGGATTTTTTCATCCTGCATACATGTGTCCTTTGATCATGAACTTTGAATCCCTTAGGTTGTTTTAAGTAGACTTCTTCCTTAAGCGAGCCATGCAAGAAAGCAGTCTTAACGTCCATATGATATAGGCTCCATCCTTGAGTAGCAACAAGAGCAATAATAGATCAGATAGTGGTATATTGGGCAACCGGTGCAAATATCTCGTCATAGTCCACTCGTTCCTGTTGAGATAAGCCTCGAGCAACAAACCCGACCTTGTATTTTTTATCCCTCCCATTAACTTTGTGTTTAATTTTGTATAGCCATTTTGAGGTGACTACAAACTTGTCCTTGGGTCTAGGCACCATGTCCCAGACATCATTCTTCATGATAGATTCATATTACTCATTCATCGCATCTTTCCAGACTTGGTGCTTTACGATTCTTCGAACGTTCATGGTTCAACTTGAACAATAGTACTCATAGTAGCCAAGTACCCTTGATACGTGTTCGACTTCTTACTTACGCGAAATGTCCCTCTTGGAGCAATATGTTTTTCAACATCTTTGAGAGTATCTTTGAGCCACAAAGGTCTTTTCCTTGAGGTGGAGGGATCACGAGGAGGTGGATCAATGAATCCATCGGGACGTCAACATTGGGCATAAGTTCATTCGTCGAAGGCTCATCTTGTTTTTCCGCAACATCATCATCATCTTCACTGGGATAGGGAGATCTCTGGCTTTCCCATGGGCAATATCTTTATCAAAGGTGACATCACGACATACTTCCACATCTCTTTGA
Source organism: Pinus albicaulis (assembly GCA_034641835.2). Lineage (NCBI taxonomy): Eukaryota > Viridiplantae > Streptophyta > Pinopsida > Pinales > Pinaceae > Pinus > Pinus albicaulis. The sequence continues at coordinate 1,470,629,095 of CM076577.1, forward strand.
CCAGCACTTAGATTCTAAATGCTTTCGAATTTTCACTGTAGTCAACGAATATACCCTTCTTCCCAGAATGCTTTCAACTTGTTCCTTTTCTCTTTATGCACATGAAAATACATAGGACAACCAAATATGTAATATTCCCAATTAGCTTTGCTAATTGGAATATTTCATTTTTGTTTAATTTTGCCGCTTTAGCTAGAAATAATAAATAAAGTGAGAAATAAGAGGGGTTACCTCACTTTATAAATAAAGTGTTTTTCCTAGTTGATTGACATTATAACTTAGAGAGGGGGCCTTGGGGGTCCACATGAGTGTGAAGGGGAGGCATCAGGCTGACCCAAGGTTAACTGCGCAGGCCAAGGAGAGTGAAGGACGCAGTCAAGGTTTTGGAGGGAGTTTAGCACTATAAAAGGTGGGGTTCTCACCTCATTTGGGCATGCATGATTTGATATTGATATTGAGAGCTAGACTTCTGTCTGCTTCAGCAAGCTGGTTGTTTAGTCGGTCTGCAGATCATTTAGTAATCGTAGCATTCTCCGTTTCTGAGACTCCCACCTTTAGCCTCTCGGGGACTTCGAGGCTCCGCCCGGTAAGGTTATTTTCGTATCACCTTAGCCTCGGGGACTTCGAGTGCTCCGTTTCGGTAAGGTTATTTTCTCCAGCATCATCCTTCTGGGGCTTCTGGTGAGTAGCAAAAAGAAGCTCGTGGAGATTTGGAGAGGAGAAACCCCTTCTGGTGGACTGCCAGACCCAGTGTAGGACGATCCTGGGAGATAGAAGGACGCAGCATCCGGGGTAAGGATTCTCGTATCCGAATAATGAGGGAGCCGATCCAGCTGACCAAGGCAGAGAGGACGCAGATCTGAAGAGATATTGGCAGATCCAGTCTTGGAGGACGCAGATCTGGAGAACTAGCAGCAGATCCAGCCTTGGAGGACGCAGATCTGAGGAGATATTGGCAGATCTAGCCTTAAAGGGTGTAGATATGGAGAGATAGCATCAGATCCAGCCTTGGGAGGATGCAGATCTGAGGAGATATTGGCAGATCCAGCCTAGATCTGAAGAGATAGCAGCAGATCTGGGCATAGAGGACGCAGATCTGGAGTGATAGGACGCAGATCTGGATAGGAGGACTCAGATCCAGCAGATCTGGGCATAGAGGACGCAGATCCAGTCAGGGAGGACGCTGATCTGATGAGCAGGGTCTTGTGTGTGGGGTTTGGCAGCGTTTTTCAGTGCTTCCAGCCTTGAGGAGCTGATCATCTCATCTGGAGGATTTGTGGCCAGCGTTTCATCGGTCTTCTGCGCTGTCACTAGCAGAGACAGCGTTTTCATTGGTGAGGGTTTGATTGGTGGTGGAGCTTCAGTTTCACATTCTCTGGGGGTTGTTTGGAGGATTGAGATCAGCCATCTGTCTAGTCTTCAGCTCATAGTTCCAGTGCATTCCAGCAGCAGCTCTTCATAGCAGATCTTCAGCCAGCCAGGCGCTGTCCCTATTTGCAGCCATTAGTTGTTCTGAGAGGGTCTCCACTTGCCTAGAGCAAGGATAGGTGCACTCATTCTGATTGTCTTGTACCCCTATCTATGTATTCTCAGATTAATAAAATGGCTTAGTGTTCTGGCATTCCATGTGTACTTGTTCCATTATCTGGTTCCAGCGTTTTGTTTTATATATCTGTCTGGCATATTTCTGTGTATTACTGGTTATTTCCCTTTGGGGATATTACAAAATATTCTAAAATGAGAAACATTAGGTTTCTTACTAATGAATATCTCTTCGGGTGTTTTGAAATCCAATATTTGATGCAGGGTCCTATTTTGAACATACATGATAGTGTTGACAACTTCTCCCCATAAGAACTTTGGTAGGTCTTAATCATGGAGTATGGCATAGGTGGCTTTCATGATTGTTCGATTCTTTCTTTCAACAACTCCATTTTGCTTAGGAGTGTATGGAACAATTTTCTCTCTCTTAATGCCAACCTCTCTACAAAAGTCATTGAATTCATTTGATTCATATTCGGTTCCATTGTCCTCATTATCTTGATCTTCTTCCTTGTTTGATTTTCCACCAATGCTTTGAAAGAGCGGAACCATTTGAACACTTCATCCTTATTCTTTAAGAAATAGATCCATATTTTGCATGAGAAGTCGTCTACAGAGATTGCATAATATAAGTATTCTCCCAACGATGTTATGTGCAACATAATGGGCCAAAATTGGATGGTTGACCAGTGCCCAAATTCACAAAAGTTTTTGCACAGGGACAAGAAGGAGAAGGGTACAAGAAGTCTGATAAAGTGTATGTTGTTGTTCTTCCATGTTGATGTTTGCTAGGTTGGTGAAGATCCTGTTTGGAACAAAATGTGTTTGGTGTCAACTTAAGAGCAGTTTGGAGTTCTACTAGAAGGTGTTTATTTAGCCCAAGTTCATTCCTTGTGAAGGACTACAACACTGATAGGAGAGGCATAATTATTTGAGCCCTGAGTACAACTTCTTGTGAAGGACTACAAGGCTGCTAGTGGGTAGGTGTTGGAGAGCTCTATGGGGAAGTAGGATGGAGTAGCAAGGATTGAGAGCAGACCACTGTTGGAGTGTAAAAACTCTGGTAAACTTGAATAAGTATATATTATTATTTATAAAAGATGAGATATGAGATGATTACAATGAGGGATCGCCTAGGCTTTAAATATAGCCTCAAGGTGTCCCTTGGCGAAGAGGGATGATCTTTGATCATGCCCTTCCACATTAATAACCTAAGATAACTAAATCTAATTAATAACTAATAAAATATACATAACATTGCCCCTCTCTTAAGATGCTTTGTCCTCAAAGCATACGTAACGATGGGTGTTGCTGTCGAAACGCGTCAGACTCCCAAGATGCTTCTTCAATGGGCAAGTCCTTCCACTTGATTAAATATTCGGTAATAACACGAGAACGCAGCTTCTTATCACGGGTAGATAGGATACCCTTGGGCTCTAGAACGAGCTTGCCTTCATCATCCAAAATGGGAAGTGTTGTTTTGGGCAACTGATGGTTACCCAATGCCTTTTTTAAGCAGGACACATGGAAAACATTGTGAACACGACTGGTATCGGGAAGGCTCAACCCATAAGCGACTTGACTGATCTTTTTAATAATTTGATACGGACCATAAAACTTTGGAGCTAATTTATATTTTCCTTTTTGTTTAAGGGACAACTGCTTGTATGGTTGAAGCTTGACAAACACCCAGTCTCCAACTTCAAATGATCTCTCAGTGCGATTACGGTCAGCTTGTTGCTTCATACGATTCTGTGCAACACTCAAATTTTCTTTTAGAATTTGGACGACCTTTTGGTGTTCTTCTAGTTGATTTTTTACTGCTGGAAAATTAGTTTGAACTGAAGCAAAATCTTTCCACTTCGGAGGCTCATATCCATATAGAGCCCGGAACGGAGTCATTTTTGTCGATGTATGGTAAGTAGAATTATACCACCATTCAGCAAGATGCAACCATTGGACCCACTTATTTTGTTTCTCCGTAGCATAACACCGTAGGTAAGCTTCCAAACATTTATTAACAACCTCTGTTTGCCCATCTGTTTGAGGGTGATAAGCTGAGCTCATGTTGAGGTAGGTTCCAACATGGTTGAACAATTCCTTCCAAAAGTTCCCTTTAAACTTGGCATCCCTGTCACTAACAATAACTTTCGGAAAACCATGTAGTTTATAAATATGTTTGCAGAATATCTCCGCAATTTGCTTTGCAGAGTCTGTTTTTTTAATAGCGATAAAGTGAGCATATTTAGTGAGTCTATCTACTACGACGAAGATCTTATCCTTTCCATCCGATACAGGTAATCCTTCAATAAAATCCATCGATATTTCTTCCCATTTCTGAGTCGGAATATTTAAGGGATGAAGTAAGCCAGTTGTCATAATGTTTTCACTTTTATTTCTTTGACACGTGTCACATTCTGCAACATATTTTTGAATATCGTGACTCATACCCTTCCAGAAAAATGACTGACGTGCATTGTAGTAGGTTTTGAAATATCCTACATGCCCAGATGACATGGAATCATGTGATTCCTTGAGTATTTTTGATATAAACTTGGATTTGGAATTTAGATAAATTCTCCCTTTGTACCATAAGATATCGTTCTTCCATTCAAATTTGAATTCCTTGGGAGATTATTGATTATAGCCAACATTTCTGGATCTTTGGCGTATTCACTTCTAATCTCATTAAGCCATTCAGGCACAACCATCGAAACTGCAAGTAATGCTGATTCCTCATCTTTTCTGGGCAGGGCATCCGCTACTACATTGTCTTTCCCTTTCTTGTGTAATATCTCCATGTCAAAAGCGGCAATCTTCTCGATCCATTTTTGCTGTTCTTCAGAGAGTGTTTTTTGCTGAAGGAGGTACTGAAGACTGTTATGATCGGTTCGGATGGAAAATTTACACCCTAACAGATATTGTCTCCATTTGGCCAATGCATGCATAATTGCGAGCATTTCCTTACTATATGTGGACTTAAGACGCTCACGTTTATTTAGTTTTCTGCTTTCAAAAGCAATAGGGTGCCCTTCTTGCATTAATACTGCACCAATACCGAATCCAGAGGCATCACATTCAATGATAAACGGTTTAGAAAAATTAGGAGTTGCCAATACTGGTGCATTAGCCATTACTTCCTTCAAATCTTCAAAACATTTCCCTGCTTCTTCATTCCATTGAAACGAATTTTTCTTTAAAAGATTTGTAAGAGGTGCAGTTCGATGCGCATAATGTTTAATAAATCTTCGATAATATCTCGTTAATCCTAAAAATCCTCTGAGCTTGGATATGTTCACTGGTTTATTCCATTCCCTTATAGCCTTAATCTTAGAAGGATCCACTTTTACTCCTTCATGGGATATTAGGTGTCCTAGATATTCAACTTCTTCTTTTCCAAAGGTGCATTTGGATTTTTTTGCATAAAATTGATGGTCTTCTAGTAACGTGAGAACTTTATCCAAGTGTTGCAAATGCTCCCTCCAAGTTTTACTATAAATCAAAATATCATCAAAAAATACTAGTACAAATTTCCTGAGATATGGACGAAATAACTTGTTCATAGTGGCTTGGAACGTAGCTGGTGCATTTGTTAACCCAAAGGGCATTACTTTAAATTCATAATGACCTTCATGTGTTTGAAATGCAGTTTTTGGTATATCTTCCAATCTAATTCGGATCTGGTACTAACCTGACCTTAAATCTAATTTAGAGAAATATTTTGCGCCATGGAGTTCATCCAACATTTCATCGATAAAGGGAATTGGAAACTTATTTTTAATGGTTATCTTATTTAATCCTCTATAGTCAATGCATAGCCGAAATGATCCGTCTTTTTTTCTTACCAATATAACTAGGGCAGCATACGGACTCTTACTTTTTGAAATGACCCCACATTTTAAAAGGTCTTGGATTATCTTCTCAATTTCCGTTTTATGGTGATGTGGGTAGCGATAAGGTTTGATGTTAACAGGGTCTGATCCTGCCTTGACTTCTATTGTATGCTCGATTTCCCTATGAGGAGGCATCTTCATTGGTAGATCTTGAAATACCTTTTCATGTTTCTGAACTAGTGCTTGTACCTCCTGAGATTCTTCGTGGTTGACTTTTGTAGATAACATCTCTAAATGATGACATTCGACTATATAGGTTGGTGCTCCCTTTCGGATCATCTTCATCATCTGGGATGATGATACGATTTGATTTTCTGGGGCTTGGAATCCAAACAACTTGTGCTTCCATCCTTCCCACCTAAAGCTTATAAACTGCTTCTGATGGTTGGCCGAATAAGTACCCAAGGTTTGTAACCACTTAATTCCTAGGACCACATCTACTCCTCCGAGTGGTACGACATAGAATGGAGATTCTAAACTAAAGTCTTTAATCTGCAATTTGACTTTATGGCATTTTCCTACCTGTTCAATCTTCTTACCATCGGCCACCATTACCTTCATATTAGGCATGGGAAAAGTAAAGAGGTTGAGTCTTTTGGCCATGGTTGAATCTAGAAAATTGTGCGTGCTGCCAGTGTTTATGAGAACCATTACGTTGTTTTTCTTACTATGTCCCCTTAATTTTAGTGTCTGTGGTTGTGATATACCTGTCATGGCTGATAATGACACTTGCGGAGTGCTGTCATCATCTACTTCTGGGGAGAATTCCAGGGTATCTTCTATCTCGTTTCAGGGTACCCAAATTCGTCTTTTGGAAAGGGAGGATCACGATAGTGTTGGAAGATAATGGGGTGGGAGAGTTCATCAAGCAAGCGATAACACCTCTAGTACCAACTCCTGTTTCAGGAATTGCCCGTCCGTTTTGCAAACGACACTGTTCTTATGATTTTAACAAATTGGGTTTTTTATTAATATATCCGACAGCGGAAGATAGCTGACAGGGCCGACGGAAGTAATGGAGTGGCGTGTGTTGCTTCCCGTGCCTGACGATTTTTTACTGGTTTGCCGGTTGGGAGAGTGGCGGTTACAGCAGCCAAAAGACTGCGGGAAGGCCGACGGAGAGCGTTGGGAAGGACGTGGGAGGCGGAAGTGTTAATCGTGGGTTGTGCAGGCGGGGAGGGTAGCCGCGAATGGTGCAGAGACCGGTGAGGGGGGGCAGCGTGAGTGGGAAGTGGATGATGTTAAGCGTTGGGTGGTGAGGGGGTAGAGGGTTAGCGTATGAGCTTGAGAGGGGAAGGTTGTGGGGGTGTGAGTGCAGTGAGGAATTGAGCGTGAGAGTGATGGGAGGGAGAAAAAAAAAATTTGCAGAAAATTGGTTTTGAAAAAAAAAATTCTAAAATTTCCTTCGAATTCTTTAACTTGATGATCACACAGATCCAGAAGAGCGATGGCTCCGATACCAATGGAGTGTAAAAACTCTGGTAAACTTGAATAAGTATATATTATTATTTATAAAAGATGAGATATGAGATGATTACAATGAGGGATCGCCTAGGCTTTAAATATAGCCTCAAGGTGTCCCTTGGCGAAGAGGCATGATCTTTGATCATGCCCTTCCACATTAATAACCTAAGATAACTAAATCTAATTAATAACTAATAAAATATACATAACAACTGTTTAGAGGGAGCTTCTAAATTCGTCTTATGGAAAGGGAGGATCACGATAGTGTTGGAAGATAATGGGGTGGGAGAGTTCATCAAGCAAGCGATAACACCGCCTCAAGGTCCCCAACAATTGGCCCAACATAATAAGAATGATATCAAGGCAATGAGGATTATTCTAGAAGGGGCCAAAGATCATGTAGTACCTCATATCTATGGGAAGAAGATAGAATATGAGATGTTCGATTCCATCTCAAAATTATATCAGAGTACCAGTTATACCAAGAAGCTTGCTCTTAAGGAGAGGTCGAGGAGTATTCAGATGAGCAAGGTTGAGCCCATTGTTACATATTTGTCAAGGTTCACTCAGGTACGAGATGAACTGGGTGGTGTGGGCGTGATTGTATTTGATAACGATCTTGTGAGTTTTGCCTTACTTGGACTTCACAAGTATTGGCATGGCTTCCAGGATGCTGTTAGTGGGAGAGAGATTTTTCCTAATTGGGAAAGGTTTTGACTGACTGCTTTCGAGAAGAGATCTGGAGAGGGACTAGAGATGGTAGATCAATTACGACAATGGATGAGGAGAACCTTGCCCTGGCAGGCAAGGTCAAGGGCAAGAAGGGCCAAGGAGAGGCTGAGTCCAATCAGAAGGGCAAGAAGAAGGATCTATGCAATATCAAGTGCTTCCATTGCCATGAGTTTGGACAGTATTATGCCACTAAGTGTCCTAAGTGGAAGGAGTCCAATAAGGATCATGTAGCTGCATCAACGGAGGTAAATTCATTTTTTTCCCTGTTCGAGAAAGATTTCTCATTGATTGCTTGCATGGCAAGCTCAATAGATAATAGTATATGGTATATTGATTCAGAAGCATCCTTCCACATGACCAGGAACAACAAGAGTTTCTTCCACCTGAAGGAGAAGGACATGTAGTTTCAGATAGAGCTAGGAGATGATGGTTAGTAATAAGCTAGAGGAGTTGGTACTAGAGGGAGTCAGGTAATCCTCTTCATCTCAGTGATGTTCTCTATGTTCCAGGATTGAGGCAGAATGTTGTTACGGTAGCTACCCTTAAGGACAAGGGATATGCTATCATCTTTAGCAGAGGTAAGGTGCTCCTCCAACACTTAGCTTCTGGATGTAAGAAGCAGATAGGTGTGAGAGTGAAGAGTCTCTACAAGTTGCAGGGAGAGACAGATGCAGCCTTGAGCAAAAGGCAGGGAGAACTCAGAGTAGAGAAGCGTTAGTTGAGCGAGAGCAAGATAGAGCTCTCAAGATGGAGCCTCAGCCAATATCTCAATTGGAAATTGGGCTAACTAGTGGGTTGATAAGGAGCATAGCCTAGGGCAAGTGGAGGCAACCACTCAGTCAGAGACTCCCAATATAGGGAGTGTTCGAGCCAATTGGGCAGATGAATTGGTTAAGGGAGACTAGAAGAAAGTTGAATCTCCTAGTTCACTTCCAACGAAAGGAAGCAGCCACAAAGGTACATAGGGTACATGGCACTTATGACTGAAGTGATGGACTCACAAAACATGGTGGGAAAGAATAGGTCTTCAGATCAGGTTCCGTAGAGGAAAGTAGGGAAGTCTTCTAGTTCAGAGGGAGCAGCGAAGAACGTGGTAGTGTTGGAGATAGATCTAGGTGGATGAGGTTCTTCTAGAAGCACCTTCCTCTCTAAGAGGGAGTGTTGAAAACATTAGCGAGAAAGGTGCTTCTTTGACTCGTTTCTTAGTCAAAGAGACCAAGAAGCAATTTTCCTTACCATGCACATTCCTAAAAGTTAGGACGATTTCCTAAAAGTTAGGACAAATTCCTGTAAGTTAGGCCAATTCATGAAGCAATTTGATTGATATGCAGAAATGGAAGGCTTAGTTGTTGTCTTCTAGTGCGAGATTGATTGGGAGAAGAACGAGTGATTGATTCTCAAGTTCTAAATTGAGACAAGATGTGTTACATGAATCAGTCGCAGTTTTAAGTTTTAGTTAACTCATCAACCACAAGTCGACTTCCTACAATACAACATGCAAGATTTAGCCTATGCAAATTGATTATAAGGAGGGCAAAGGCACCATTGTATGTCCTTGTTTTGTGGCCACGAGTCGGTGAGACAAAGAAATAGAGAGCACAGGTTTATGTGTGTGAGCTTGTGAGAGGAAGAGCGTGCAAGAGAAGCTTGTGTGCATATTTGAGGAGGAATTTCCCTTGGGATTTGCACAAGGATTTAGGGAGAATCCCTTAAATAATAGGAGCAGCCTATGCGCATAGAAATAGGGAGGCAGGATCAGGCTACTTACAGGTGTTTCAAGCCTAGTTCAGGCAGGGAGAACCATGTGTTTTCTGTTGAGACAATATTGTATTGTAAGAGATTTATTGCTCATTCTTCTATCAGTAAAATTCTCAAACAAGCAAAGGGTTTCCCAGTTGGGTTCCCTAGAAGTTTTTTTGTGTCTTGATTATTGAGTGACCGTGTTTATTTCTGTTCCTATTCCGCTGCAAATAAGTAGAGAAAGTCTGTGTCCTAATGAGAAGAAACTAGCTTTCAGATTGTTCATTAGAGCTGTTGCAGATTTTCATGGTTTTTCTACAATTAAGCCAATTCCCATTAGTTCTAGGTTGTGTACTGGTAATAGTCTTTTCAAAGGACAACCTTGCTGGGAAACACAAGGGATATCCCTACAATTGTTGATGGCATCCATTGTAAACTCGTTGGTGTAGATTAGTAGGCCTCATTCAAGGAGATTCAAACCAGGCACCTGCCAGCATGGAACTAGCCTAAGGCCAAGCAACATTGGTGAGGTTGGGCTAACTGCATGGGCTTGGTAATAAACTTACCTTGCTCTGTCTCTGCATTTCCGGAAATCATTTTAGAACAGGTATGCAAGAGCTCTGCTATCTCCTTCTCATGACTCAGCCTTGCTTTTGCATTTGACGAGGAAGAGATTTGGTTTGAGTTGATTAGGTTACAAGGCAATAATGATAATTTGCAGGATGAAAATGAACAATACTTAGATGAAATCCAATTCCCAAAGTTGCTGGTGCATACGTGTGAAATGGAATTTGAATTTGTAAATGGTTCGGATGTTACTTTCGACCACAAGAACGTTACATGATATTGTTCATTATATTCTTTTGGATAATTTATTCCATCATGTATCTTAGTTTTACATTTTTCATCTGAATTTTACATTTTTGGCAGGTGACTCTAGAAAAGTGGTGGAAGGTGAAGGAGTTCCAGAAGCAAAAGGAGAACTTTCAAAGGAAAAGGATGGTAACTGGCCCTTTACAAATTCAGAGCCTATGAGAGAAGAACAGGTTCAAAATGCCGTCAAATTTTTATCTCACCCAAAAGTACGTGGTTCTCCAGTCATCTACCGGCGCTCATTTCTTGAGAGGAAAGGTTTAACAAAGGAGGAGATTGATGAAGCTTTTCGGCGCGTGCCAGTAAGAAAGTTGTTGGCTTTATCTTATTCAACCTGTTATAGCTGCATCTAGATTTATTCCTATGTCATTAAACACTGGAAGATATTGCATAACAACAGATTACAGATTTGAAACATGTCTGTTTAAGTGTTTTTGATTAAACAAGGCACGGATGTAGTTGGCTAATTGTTTGTTATGCAATCTAGGATCCCCCCTCTAATGAATTACCAGCTAAAGCAACTGTTCAAAGTCAAGGTAAGTAAGTTTGGAGATTCAAGCATTATGGTGTTTAAATGTTGCACCTATAGAATTTTAATTCATTGTCTGAAAATGAAGCATTGGGAGTCTTGGTTGTTATAAATTGTTTGTTTCCTGATGGTATGCTAAATTTGATTTAGGAAGCTAATATTGTCGTGGATTGTTTTGACTCTTGAGACAGTTTGCTCACTACTTTATTGTGTATTATATGTTGCAGATACACGATCAACACCTCCTAGTACCGTACAAACTCTACCCACAGTTCAAACGTTGCAGCATACAGTGGCTCCACTAGTTACAACACCGACGCCCCCCTTGGTTCAACCAACCCGTTTTCACTGGACACATATGATTTTTGCTGTAGGATTGCTCACTGCAACGGGTGCTGGTGCCGGTGTGTTGTTCAAGGTCATGCTTTTCTTGTGCTTGTGTAATGGCAGTTCATATTTTTTCCTAAATCCCATCATTATGTTGCAGAAAATGAAAGCCAACTTTAGAAGGAATGAAGAAAAACCATAATTAGTAATATGAGCAAAACTCAAAAGGGAAAAAGATCAAATATGGAAAAAAATTTAGTTAACAAATAATTAGGTCTATTTTATACTGTTAAAATTGAAGGATTATTACTTAACAAATGATACTTTGAATTTTGATAGGTGTTTTATTATTGTATTTATTATGCACATAGAAATATACTGAAGTGTTTGGATATTTTTGGAACATGGTCTGAAATATTATATATTTAATTATTTGTTACCTCTCACATTGTGGTATGTATTCTGACAGAATGCAGTTATTCCAAAATTGAAAGCTTGGATACGGCAAGTAACTTCTGAAGCTGATGAAACTGAGCGGAAGAAGGCTCTAGAGCCAAGTCCAGCTGCAGAAGCTGCAGCTGCTGCAAAAGCTGCTGCAATGGCAGCATCTGAGGTAGCTAATGTTAGTCGAGAACTGGTCAAATCAAGAATTGAAGGTCAGACATTGATGCTATTTGCTTTTGAGCATAAAATATGAGAAATATTTGCATTTACCTTGTATGTAAAGGAAGCTAATAATATGCTGTATATTCATTGCTTCAATTTATGTTTTGGTTAATATGTGGTTCCAGATAGGAAATATTTTGAGGGCCTGCTGAGGTCTGTGGAAGGACAAATTGATGAAATGAAGTCAATGAAGACTGCTCTTCAGTACATACAAAGTAGTAGGCATGATTTTCATACTGCAAATGGCATTTTGGAGGATCAAGTTGAAAGTGAGACACACACGGGTATGTTCTTGATTTGAAAATAGTTACGAGATAAATTGACTTTATTTATTTATTTATTTTTTAATTCAAATTGGTTAGTCGGTTTGGAAAGTATTTTGCATGCGAGGCTTGTTTTGTTAATAATCCCACGTGTTAGGCATTTTCATATTCACATTGTCATTGTTATCGCTTGGATGACATCCGAACTAAGTTGCACGAAACGGGGAAACGGAAAAGAGTTTATATTAATTTATATTAGAATTTAGGACATTTAAGAAATATTATGTGAAATCATAAAACATACATGATAAATTATAATTTATTACATTCAAAGCATAAACTATAAGTCTCTAAATTTACATCACATTTACTCATGAATGATAACAAATACATAATGAAAATAGCAATATCGGAATATCCAAAACCAACCTTTATTATATATCAAAATCTCAAAATCAACCTTTATTATATATATGAGGCTGCAAGTACAATAAAGACTATGAGGCTGCAAGTACTATAAAGTCAAAAGACTAATACTCGTTATCAGAATCCTCATAAAAAATAGCAGCAGAAGCATGCTCAACAATGGATGGTGTAGCTGAAGAAGATGATTGGCCAGTTCCACTTCTATGCTCCTGGTCCTCAATATTCATGGCAGCAAGAGAGAGCTCCAAATCATGATTTTCTGGATCCACATCCCATTCTTTAGAAGGACCATTGCCATATTCTGACCCCTACCAGATGCAAGGTGAAGGTTGGAGTGCACATAAACAAGATTCTCCGCCTTCTGTGAACCCAAGCTATTGTGCTTCACATAATGAATAAAACCATAGGTGCTCCAATTCCTTTCTGCTGATGAAGAGCTTGCCACTTGTGAAAGGACGCGAATGGCAAGGTTTTGCAAATGTACACCGTTTGCTCCATGACAAAACCACCACCTAACTGGATTCATGGTGCTTCTCTCCTCCAAAGATGATATATCTGAATAATCATCTATTCCTACAACAAAACTGGAAAATTCTTCCTTCCTCCCTGTGTAGATGAGCTGGAAAAATTCTCATAAGGGTTTTTTTCACCCCATTAGCCACCTCTCTATCCTTATGGGGTGCCTTTCTCTTCCCATTGCTTTGAGCAATAAGCTCCTCATCATAAAATTTGGGGTTCAAGGCATGTGCTAAAGTGTGCAATGGAGTGTTGAAATTGTTCCACCTATCAACAATGATTTTCTTGACTAATTTAGCAAAATGATCATCTACAAACAAAAGCTGTGGAGACTCTTGTGAAATGATTTCCATATTTTTCTCAACCATGGAATCCATGCTATCATATACCACTCCTAAGAAAGGTTGGTCAGTGTCAGCATTCCGAAGAAACTCAAATGCAGGGGTTGTGAACATTAGCAAGAAATCTATCTTGCTCCACCAATCCTTATCAAGGCACAATTTACGCACCGTATATCCCCGCTCCGAATCTGCCTGTCTCCACTCAACCCAAACTTGAATCACCACCATAGAAACTAATGTTTGCTTAACCTCAACAAGGCGACACAACATTATGATGTTTGAGGCATATCTTGTCTCAACAACTTTTAACAACTCCAATTTGGAGTACTCTCCAAATATTGCTTGAGATTGGTGGTGGTTGGTGATGAATTTAACAATGTCCCTTGCTTCTCTTGTGAGTTCTTTTATCCATGGGACTTTACTGTCGATCTCCTTTAAAGATCAGATTTAGATTCTGGACAATGTAGGGTGTCCAAAAGATGTGGTCATACCTCCCCTCAATAATTAAACTTGCAACTTTGCATACTGATGCATTATCCGTGATAACTTGCACCACGCTGTTAGGACCTACTTGTTCAATAGATTTTATAATATAACATCAACAATGAATTGTGCATCTTTTACCTCTCCCGAGCAGTCTTTCGCTTTTAAAAACATTGCTCCTTTTGGTGAAGTGGCAATGATATTTATTCATGGTCTACGCTTTGTATCTGCCCATCCATTTGAGACTATGGTAATCCCAGAGCTACTCCAGGAAGAATTAATTGGTGATATTATATCTAAGTTTGAGGGACACTCTATTTCTCCAACAACTTCATGTTCAACATTCTAGAGTTATCGTTGAATGTCTAACAATTTTTGTTCACAAAACGGGCAGGCAGATGATTCTACCCTAAAATGGGCCCTCAAGCCACCCCAAGCTTTGTATTAGGTTGCTCCTAATCAACTATGTGCCCATTGTCGACTCACGATGGAAGTAGGGGGCCAAGGTTGAGTCCAAAAAGAGAGTGCATTGAAGGGAGAATGGCCATAGAAGTAGAGGAAATTGGGTAAGATTGAAAAGGAGAGAGCCCAAGACAGAGCCAAATTCAATGTTGAGGACACAATAGTCTAAGACTAGTGGGAATAAGGATGGGTAGGTAAAGCAAAGACAAAGACCAACTGAGTCCATAAGATCCTTCTCATTTTTGAGAAGCTGAGTTCTAACTTTCTCATAGTTGGGCCCCTTGTAACCTTGAGGAGCTTTGTTAACTGCCCTTATCATATCTTGCCAGTAAGGAGAGCGAACAACATTGAATGGGATACCACATGCATAGATGCACCTAGCCACTCTGTTAAATTTGGACAACTAGGTCCAAACTCCATGTTATGATGCTCAGATTAAGAGGCTAATATTTTTGTTGGAATCCTCTTTCGGAGAGGTGTAAAATCCATATATAATATGTCTTAATCCGATGAGCAGAACATTTATTTTGAATTTATTATTCTTAATAAATTATATGTGCAGGTCGGCCTTAAGGTTGCACGCCCCCAGCAGATGTGTCACACGCCCCAATGATGGATATAAATACAGGGAAAGTTGGAGAGCATTTCATCACAACACAACTCACATCTTCTTCTCTCATCTAAGATAGTACGAGCTACTTGGAGGACGAGTTCAGCCACACGTGTGAAGGAGAAGAAGGACAAAAACAATACGGCTGAGTTGAAGGACGATTTTTCTGCAGTTAGGGTTTTGCAGAAAGTTTGACCAGTGTTGACTTTGGTCAACGCATGGTCCAATTGGGCTGAAACTTTGTGGGAAGTTCGATTTTGGAAGGCCGTGCTATTTGGCACAGAAATCGAGGTCAAAGGGTTGACCAATTTGCTGTTGCGTTGACTTTTAGCTTGCTGCCCTGCGTTGACTTTTTCAGGACAACGTTGACTTTTGGAGTTGACTTGGGTTGACTCGTTTGCTGATTGGAGGACTGTTGTGACACATGCTGGGTTGGCTGACCAAGGAGACTTTGCTGGTTGAAGCATCCTGTTGACCGCCGTAACGAACCAACACATTTTTCCTGTTTCTGATTTGTCTTCTATAAGATCCACTTATATGTTCTATCTGCATTTTGCTTAACTATTTATATGATTGCTGTGAGAAAAGTAAAATTGCTCCTAGCATAGAACATCTACAAAAATTTACATGGTATCAGAGCTGAGGTGAAGACAAACTCTATCTTTAGCAATCATCACCGGAAGAAATGGGTTCCACTAGTCTTGAATTCAAAGAGAATGACAAGCTGACTGGAAGAGATGACTTCCATGCCTGGAAGATGATATTAGATCTCAAATTGGAAGATCATGATCTCTTGGATCATGTGACGGGGAAGATTCAAGAACCTCCATCCAATGCCTCTGCGGCTGTTAGAAACAAGTATAAGAAGGGCGAAATCAGAGAAAAGCTGCTGATCAGGGAATCCATAAATAAGAGTCTGGTTGCCTATATATCTGAACTAGGCACATCCAAGGAGATGTATGACAAATTGATACTTATGTTCAAAGTAAACAATGTGAACCAAGTGCTATTCCTCAAGAACAAGTTGAATAATATGAAGAAGGGCCGAGATGAGTCTATTCAAACTTTCTTTCTGAAGTTGACCGAAACCAGGAACAATCTGCTAGCTATTGGGGAGACAATAGCTGATTGTGAGATGGTTCTCACCGCACTTGGAGGACTTCCATATGAATGGCAAGTATTCACAACTACCATTCTCAACAATAATACCATTCCTAACTTTGATGAGCTTCTGTCTAGATGTATGCAAGAAGAAACAAGGATGAAAGAATTTGATAATGACAGAAATGCTGCCTATGGTGCTCATTCCCGAAAGAAGAACTCTGGTGGTTCTAAGGACAAAGGAAGGACAAAGACTCAAGAAAAGAAGGGTAAATGTTTCACCTGCCATAGGCCTGGACACTATGCTAGAGAATGCCCCTTCAAGAAGGATTCTCCCGATAGTGACGATAACAACAACAACCGAAGAAATGGGAATCGAAGAAATGACAAATCCAAAGGAAAGAGGAAGGCTCACTTTGGAGGAAACAATCAACCTTCTAAAAGGTCCAGAAATACCAGGTATGAGGAGTCTAATGTTGTTGATAAAAGAAATGAGTATACTCTTGTATCTGCTCTCTCAGCTGCATCTCCGCCCGACACTATGGATGTCTGGCTAATCGATAGTGGTGCCTCAAGACACATCACCGGATTCAAGGAAGCACTTTCCGACATGGTTGAAAGGGATACTAATCTAGAAATTATCCTTGGGGATAATGCCACTTATCCTGTGAAAGGGACCGGGACTGTGACCCTCCACTTGTCTCAAGGACAAGTCCTCCGTTTGCAAGATGTACTCTATGTACCTAAATTAAAGAAGAACCTTGTGTCTGTATCTGCCATGGAAGACAAAGGATTCAATGTAACCTTCTCTGATGGAAAGGTGCTCATGTGGAAGGAGAGCTTCAAGGAAGCTATCTCAATTGGCTTTAGAGTTGGTACACTCTACCAGGTTGGAGGGAGTCCGTTGGAAGCTATGACTTGTGATACTATCCGACAAACCGAACTATGGCACCGAAGATTTGGACACCTTCATTACAAGGCCCTTCCCGAAGCAAGGAAGGTGGTGACAGGGATGCCTGATTTTGGAAATAATCATGAAGGTGTATGTAAGGGCTGTGCTGAAGGGAAACATACAAGGGGACCTTTCCCCTCAAGTGTCACAAAGACATCCGATATATTGCAACTGGTCCATTCTGATCTTTCTGGGATGTTACCCGTAACATCCCTGGGGGGATGTTCTTACTATATGACATTTACTGATGACTTCTCTCGCAAAACCTGGATATACTTCTTGAAGAAGAAGGATGAGGCTTTCATGCGGTTCCGTACCTTCAAAGCCTTGGTGGAAAATATGACCGGAAAGAAGATCAAGATTTTGAGGACTGACAATGGCATTGAATATGAGTCAAACGAGTTCAAAGACTTTTGCAGAGAAGCTGGCATTAAGAGGGAGACTACCACTGCATATACTCCTGAGCAGAATGGTGTTGCTGAATGCAAGAATAGGACTATTGTGGAAGCTGCCCGTGCCATGCTATGTGACCAGGGTCTACCGAAGTTTCTGTGGGGAGAAGCTGCAAATACTGTTGTGTACATTCAAAACCGATGCCCTCATTCCGCTTTGGACTCCAAAACTCCCGAAGAGGTTTTCTCTGGTAAGAAACCCGATGTCTCACATTTTAGAATTTTTGGATGTCCTGTCTATTTTCATGTGCCGAAAGAAAAGAGAAGTAAGCTGGATGCTTCTGGGAAGAAAGGAATGTTTGTGGGCTACAGTGAGACTTCTAAGGCCTATAGAGTCTATGTACCTCGTCAAAGGGAAGTAGAGATAAGCCATGATGTCACTTTTGACGAAGATGCTTCCCTGAAGAAAGTAGTAGATCTTCCAAGATCTGAAGAAAATCATGAAGAAAGGCCTGGAAATCAAGAAGACCCGCAGGATGAGACAATGCCTGATATTGAAGGACCAATGGACCCTATTGATCCATCTCCTTCACTGGGAAAGAGACCATCATGGCTCAGGGACACCCTCGAAGATGCTGAGGGTCATGCTGCCCCAAGGGGGACATTCCGAGAAAGCAAGAAGCCGTGTAGATACCAAGGGTATCTAGCCGCCATGAGTACTATTGTACAATCTGAACCTGGATCTTTTGAGGAAGCCGTAAAGCATCAAGTTTGGAAGGATGCTATGCACGAAGAATATGAGTCCATAATGAAGAATGATGTCTGGGATGTGGTCCCGAGACCGAAGGACAAATCCGTTGTCACCGCAAAATGGCTCTACAAGATCAAACATGGATCTGATGGGAGTGCTGAAAAGTTCAAGGCAAGGTTTGTTGCCCGTGGCTTCTCTCAAAAGGAAGGAATTGACTATGATGACATATTTGCACCTGTGGCACGATATACCACCATTCGATCAATCATAGCCCTTGCTGCTACGCAAGGATGGAGTCTTCATCAGATGGATGTCAAGACCGCTTTTCTGCATGGTGCAATAAAGGAAGAGGTGTATGTAGAACAACCTCTGGGATTTGAAGTTCAGGATCGAGACACTCATGTCTTCAGGTTGAAGACAGCCCTCTATGGGTTAAAGCAAGCACCCAGAGCTTGGTACGAGAGGATGGATAGTTACTTGATGAAGCTGGGCTTCACTCGAAGTAATGCCGATCCAAACCTTTACTTCAAGGTTGTGCAGGGGAAGCCTCTCATTCTAGTGCTGTATGTGGACGACCTCTTCCTGACAGGTGATGACCCTCTCATTCATCAATGTAAGAGGGAGCTCGCTGCCGAGTTCGAGATGAAGGACCTAGGACTGATGCACTATTTCCTAGGCCTGGAGGTCTGGCAGAGACCTGGAGAGATTTTCCTTTCTCAAGGAAAATATATTGTGAAGCTTCTGGAAAGATTTGGGATGGTGGACTGTAAGTCCGTGTCGACACCAATGGAACTCAACTTTAAGAAGTTGAGTGGCAGCGCTGTTGGGCCTATCTTGGCCAATCCTACTGAGTATCGTCAACTCATAGGAGCTTTGATGTTCTTAGTGAACACCCGTCCGGACATATGTTTTGCAGTGAACACTTTGAGTCAACAGATGGTTGAGCCTCATCATTTTCACTGGGTTGGTGCCAAGAATCTTTTGAGATATCTTCTGGGCACGATAAACCATGGGCTGAGATACACTGCCGGGAGTGTGATACTCCGTGGATATACTGATGCCGATTGGGCTGGCAGTGTGGTGGATCGTAAGAGCACATCCGGATGCTGCTTCAATCTTGGTTCTGCTTCGATCTCATGGATGAGCAGGAAGCAGAAGTCGGTGGCTTTGAGCACCGCGGAGGCCGAATACATTGCTGCTAGTATGGCCTGTTGTGAAGCAGTTTGGTTGCGAAAGCTCTTTAGTGAGTTGTTTGGACATGTGCTAGATACCACTGTGATACTCTGTGATAATCAGAGTGGGATTCGTATGACTGAGAATCCTGTGTTCCACGACCGATCCAAGCATATTGATATCGGGTACCACTTTATCCGGGATATGGTACAGCGAGGCGCCGTAAGGCTCGATCATATAGGAACTGATGAGCAGGTCGCGGATATTCTCACTAAGCCCCTGGGGAAGGTCAAGTTCCTAACCTTCCGTGAGAATCTTGGTGTCGTGGAAAGACCCTATGATGTGGGTCATGTTGGACGATGAGCTCTGGGAGCTCTGGGGGGCTTTGGGGATAGCTTCTCGGAGCTATAAGCACTCATAATGCTTCTGCCCCACCCTTGTGATTATTGAGCTGGTTCGCCTCTCATTTATCCGTGCCCCGTATGCATCCTACCCATTGAGTTCAGGGCTCATGGGAAGTACCTCTCATTTGGCCAATGAGGTGGGAAAAGCTAGAGACTATTAGCAAAGACTGATGGACGCATCAGAGATTGCCGTACTCTCTATCTAGGATGGCACGGCCCAACCACTTGATCTGGGATCAAGTTTAGTGAGGTCTGGGACCTCTGCCTGACTTCGGGTCAGATGAACCAACTTTGGGTTGGTTGGATACTCTTCATGAGTTTGATAGAGGTTTGGAACCTCTGGTCTGATTATGTCAGTCGGGGGATGATGTCTTTGTGACTGACCCACTTCTGTTCTGAAATAAAGAGGCCAGCAAAGCAAGTTACGGCGGGATGACGCACGATGTTTGATTGCACCGATGGATGGAGTTCTCCCTAGTTGAGAGGGAGTGTTAAATTTGGACAACTAGGTCCAAACTCCATGTTATGATGCTCAGATTAAGAGGCTAATATTTTTGTTGGAATCCTCTTTGGGAGAGGTGTAAAATCCATATATAATATGTCTTAATCCGATGAGCAGAACATTTATTTTGAATTTATTATTCTTAATAAATTATATGTGCAGGTCGGCCTTAGGGTTGCACGCCCCCAGCAGATGTGTCACACGCCCCAATGATGGATATAAATACAGGCAAAGTTGGAGAGCATTTCATCACAACACAACTCACATCTTCTTCTCTCATCTGAGATAGTACGAGCTACTTGGAGGACGAGTTCAACCACACGTGTGAAGGAGAAGAAGGACAAAACAGTACGGATGAGTTGAAGGACGATTTTTCTGCAGTTAGGGTTTTGCAGAAAGTTTGACCAGCGTTGACTTTGGTCAACGCATGGTCCAATTGGGCTGAAACTTTGTGGGAAGTTCGATTTTGGAAGGCCGTACTATTTGGCACAGAAATCGAGGTCAAAGGGTTGACCAATTTGCTGCTGCGTTGACTTTTAGCTTGCTGCCCTGCGTTGACTTTTTCAGGACAGCGTTGACTTTTTGGAGTTGACTTGGGTTGACTCGTTTGCTGATTGGAGGACTGTTGTGACACATGCTAGGTTGGCTGACCAAGGAGACTTTGCTGGTTGAAGCATCCCGTTGACCGTTTTTTACTAGTGTCTGCTACATTCATTTCCTCTCTAAATTTTCTACCTCTATGCTTTTGCTGCTTCTCTGCTGCCATGCTACCTTTGGTGCCTTCTTAGTTGCATTCTCTTCTTTGCTTACTTTGTTGATAGTCTAATGCTGCTCCTTGCTTCTCATTTGCTCCTCTGCCTCTATTTTATGCTTTCTTACTGCATTGTTTCCTGATCAGCTCGTTTGCCTTATTGTTGGTTCTTCTCTGCTCCTTTGCCTTAATGATAGTTCAGGTGCTGCTCCTTTGTGCTCCTTTGCCATCAATGAAAATATTTACAACATTTAGTAGTAGCTTGACTAAGCTCATCATGCTTTCTTTTAATTCCATCCATCTGATCTTTCTCTCTTTGATATTCCCTCCTCACCATAGGATCTGATTTTTTTGTGCAACCTGCAATCCCTTGTCCTCCTCCATGCAAAAGATGTGCCTTCCCTCTTGGGTAAGAGCCCTTGTAATAATTACCGCAAATATTACATCGACATTCCCATGAGCCACCACCTCCAAAGAGGATAATATTCAGCCCTTGGGTTGGACTTGGGGCTTGAACTTGAACCTTGGATAGAAGCCATTGCTGCAAAAAAAAAAATTAAGAAAAATTTGTAAATAGAAAACGTTTTTCATAATTTTGGTAGCATAAAACCTCGAAAAATAGAAGAAAAAATGGGAAAAAACCAAGAAATTGAATGTTTCTTACCCAAATTAATTTTGTGTAGCTGAAGCTAGCCAAAAATGCCACAAAAGACATGAGAAATTTGGCGTAACTGAGCCAAAAACCAAGAATTTTGTAGCTAGAAACTTCGCACTCCAAATCTATTTTTGAAATCTCTTTCTCTTGTTGTTGAAATCTCCTTTGCTCACTGGTGAAAATGCCTTAGCTAAAGCACTACTCTCTTCCTCTTTTCTCCTTGCCAAAATCGCCCTTCTCCAAGTGAAACGACTTGCTCAATTCATGTGATGAGAGAATGAGGCGAGAGTATTTTTATAAGTTGAGAGAGCCATCTAGAAGCATCCAAAAGACACTTTCCACAATTAAAAAAATAATAAAAAACACGAAACCAAAAAAGAAAAATAAAAAGAAAAAAATTAAAGCGATGAAAACACGCCCGTATGGTCTGGAAACATGTTTCCGTCCGTACTAGGCACATTTCCCCAACGTGAAACATTCTAGTACAGACAGAAATGTGTTTCTAGGCTGTACGGTACGGTGAAACACATTTCCATTTCATTTCTGGGCTGAAACAGACCCTACACCCACGTTTCCTGCAACATAGCTTTCTTTATTGTCCTACAAATAAACTATTTTTCAATTTTGAATTAATATAACTACTTTGTAAATTAAATGTTGAAATCGTTTGCAATAAATGAGTTAATGAAATATGTGCCAGATTGTTTTCTCCATTTGAAAATATTTCACTAAAGACATGCAACCAATAGAACAATTACTTTTCCCCTAGTTTTATTAGTGCATTAGTATTTATTGATTGGAAATATACTCATTTTAATGTTAAAAATGAATTGAATAATAAAGGAAGGAGTATCATTGACAATAAAAAGCAAGAAGAAAAAGATGTCACCACCAACTTGAAATCAAAAGAATATTTTGATTCACTAAACAGGTACCATTGAAGATCCCTAAACAAGCTCCAAATTTGCTTCCAAAAATGATACTTGATAATATCTACGGTAAATTGAAAATCCTTGAAAAGAGCATATTAAGCTCCATAATATTAATTTAGACCTATGAAGCTAATAATGTATTAAAACATATTAAACTCCATAGTTCCAATGTTAGCCAACAAAGGTAATAAAGTACCAAGTTGGAGTGAATAAAATACATTAAATAAGATTGTGAGAAATAAGATGCAATAAAAGAGAGGTAGGGTCCCCTCCTTCACCAATGGAATTTTCGTCTAAACAAGAGAACCATTTTAGTGCAACCAATCAAATGAATAACCTCCCTTTCATGCAACATTCATAAACCCTTTTAGTAAATCACTCATCAAAAGTAATCCATAGGTCATTTAGTGTAAATATTTAGTACATATTTACAATAAAAAATTTAAGGACATAATTGAAATAATAACATTTAAAAAGTGAAATAAACATGATTTAAAGGGTTTATCAGAGTGTCGAATCAATTTAAATTATTGGTGAATGAAAGTTCCCAAATCACATCTCATTTCAAATCAAGGGCCATTCCAAACAAATCTCCTTGATCCAATTGAAAACCATTACCACTTTACCTCAAATTGAACTTTAGATGATGCTTCAACTAGTAATCTTGGAAAAGAACACGTAGAGACCATCATCCAAGATAGTATATGCGATCATCAAAACCCACATAGTAAATTATCTCTATCTAAATACAATATTTCTGTGAATGAGTTTTTTTTTTCATCAAAGTTTTACTAAACATTAGTCAAGTTTCGAAAATTTGGTTCTTCCAACTAACCATCTTTTCTAATTTTTCTTACAATGTTCAACTAATACCTTCTACCTCTAATTCTACTTACAATGTTGAACTAATACCTCCTAACTCTACTTTGGCTTATAATTACCTTATAGCTCTAGTTCTAGTTTTCATAGTCACGTGTCCTTGTTTGAGGGACAAATCCCCCCCAACGCATGGCAGATACCTAATCCTTGAGATTATGGTATTGTAAATATTATTGTAAATAGTTAATCTTGGATAACTGAAGATTCATGTAGGTGAATAGGAATAGTCATCTGATCTATGGGAAGTTGAAAGAAAAGGTTATCCATGCGTATATATATTTGTCTATTTTTAATAAAGTTGCAATGCATGGAGTTATACATCTCTAACATGTTAGTAGTATGAGAGCAAGGTTGATGTTTTTAGATAACTCCATGATCTTTTTAGTTTTTCTGTAGCATACTCCAAGATTTCTCCTTTTTTCCACAATATTTGGAATCAAAGTTATTGTGTTGCAAATTCAAACAAAATCTTGTTGGCACAAGCCAAGAAATACCAACCACATCACACCATTGCTTCAAAGAGGCATCATCATTTCTATATACCATAAGCATATTCGTAGATTCATTCACTTCAAATGCTCAAAAACCCTCAACCGAATCCCATGATTCTCTAGAAATGTTTTTTATGCAACAAACCTTATGCATCTATTAGAGATTATCGATCGTTAAAAACCATGGACTATTAGCATACCTGTTTTAAGAGAAAACCATAGACTATTTCCTGTGATTTCTCAAAACTATTCACATTACACCATCAATTCATTAGCATTGTAGAGCATTTCATGTTCACACTCTACTCAATCTCATTCATGTATTATGTTAAGAAGAGAAAAAATTATTAATCCACTATTGCTAATTCTCAGGTCTGCCAACATTCGCCTAGCCTCCATTGAAGCCCTGGACTCCTATTCCTCTTTAGTATCAAAACTACAATCAAATTCTAAGTGCATCACATAATGACTCTTCATGGCCACATTAACAATATTTGAATCAAGTATCTCTGCAAACACCATAATATTATCTATGGGGGTTTGGATTATATTTGAATTTTCCTTCAAATCCACACAATGAAATCAAAAATACATATTTGAATTTTCTACCAGAGCTTTCAATTTGGTTTTGGGCTACTCGGTTTCCAAAGCATCTAATGAGAAGAAAATTGGAACACCATCAAGGATTAGGGCCTTCAGTTCAAGAGGGCATAATATGGATGACTAAAGTTCTTATGTTAATAAAATTTTCAAGCACAATAACACTTTTGAATCAACCCATTTTTTTCCAGTTGAATTAATCTATGGTTCATGCTTACCATTGGTACTCTTTTCAAGGTTCATTTGTAGCTTTACAAGGGCACTAAAAAAAAGTTTCAAGCATGATTTAATACATAGAATTTAAATACCATGGGGAATGAAGTTGTATTGTGAGAATAGATGGTGGAAAAAATGTGTTCTCTTGTTTCCATTATTGTTGTGGTGTTCATTGGAAAAAAGAATTATCTAGAATAGTTAAGAAAGATCAACAAGCATTGATTTTCAATGATCTTTGGGATGATATTGGTGACAACAATACCAAACCTGTAGCAGATAAAGAGCTTTCTGTATGGACAAATAAAGACAAGAAATTTAATGCCTTGATTATTGATTTTTTAACAAAATAAGTAAGGCATCATATCAAATATATCAAAGATTATTGGAATGGTTTGAAGAAGTTTAAAGATCTATAAGATTTTCATTTAGAACTAGAGATCATGTAACTCTTCAACTCATAAATGAAGGATAATGATCCCATTGATTTAGATTTTAAAGTTAAATCCATCATGCACGACATTGAAGCTATTGGTGTGGATATTCATATTTCTCTTATGGCCTTCATCAAGGCCCTCTACCCCACATATTCTCACTTTCTAAATCACTTCAAGCTAGCAGACAACTAAAGTTCATCTATTTTGACTCTTTTGGTATAGAAAATTGTAAATATGAGAAGCATTTCAAGAAGAAGACAACTCAACCCACTTGAGAGACAATGTGCCTTGATAAAAATTGGAAGAATCAATCACATGTTATAGACGAGAAGGCCGTAAGAGAGGATGTGAAAGAAATAATTTCAGAGGCAAGGAGGTGGGCATAATTAAGGTGAGAGGTTTAATAATCATTATGTTCAGTGTGGTAAGCATGGAAATGAAACAAAGACATGTAGAAACCCATGAGAAAATATCAAAGAGAAGTAGGAACAATAAGAAGTAAAAGGTAACACTTTCGAATTTTCTCATTTTGTTGTTGCTACTACATTTTTCGCATAAATGAAGATTTGTTCAAAGCTTCATTTGGTTCTTGGAGAGATGCCTGGTTTCCTAAAACATGTGCTACTTGTCACATGAAATTTTGAATAGATTTATTTGAAGAATTGAATGACAATGTAGATAGTGTGTGTTGCAAATAGATCTAGCCTTAAACTTGTGGGAGTTGGCACCATTAGGCTTAAATTGTATAGATTTCCATATTTTATTTTGCATGATGTTATTTGTGTTCCTAAGTTGTAGGGGAACTTGTTGTCTCTTGTGCCCATTCAACATCAAGGCCATTCCATTTACATGTTTTATAAAAATTGAAACAAGGAGGGATCCTAACAACATGTTCATCATGGAAAGATGGGAGGATGATAAATTGTTGAAGCTGAAAGGGACATCTACATGGGCACATAATTATGGATATTGTTCTCACTGTGATGAAGGAACATTGTTGTATAATCTTTGTGAAATGCTATATTTGGGCATATTTTTATCCAAATTTATGAAGGAATGAAATGAAATACAAATATAAACAGAAATACAGAGATACAATGAAAACAAAACTTTAATTCATTAATAACAAAATATTGAAAACTTTTTACATGTGTAATGGAGATAAAATATCTTAGGAAATGGTATACTATATCTGATAAGAGATGTGGTAGCGACATACCTTCTGAAGTATGTTACAATGAAGCTTGAAGGGCTATTTATTATTGAGAAATAATGGAAACCCCTAAACATCTAAAAACCTAACCCTAGGAGATGAAGCGCCAAAAGTATGAGGGTCTTGTTGGGGTATATTGGTACATCAATTTCCTGAGGTCATAACTTTGGCATATGATCTCCATTTCATGTGTACGATACCTTGTTGGAAAGATATATCTAATGACTACAACGTTTGGCTATGAATCCCTACTATAAGCTATGGGTTTCCTGTTTTCCAAAAAAAACGTTGTTTAGGGCCTTAAAACGACTCCAGAAGTTTAGGACCCAAAAAACAGCTAAAAATAGTAAATTGTGCAACAATTAAGGAAACTAAAAGAAAAATTGGTGGGGTCCAAGTGGAACAAGTGGGTGGCCACCAATATCCACCTAGATCAATCCTCCCCCCTTATGACAAAATGGTCCCCATTGCATTGAGTGCTTCCATGAGATGCATAAACTTTTGCTAAACATAGTCCCTGGTGAGGCACTTGTCTCAGTGCGGGGGTTGGCCAACTTTGAAAACTTGATATAGTTTTATCTTCTGTTGGCGAGTGTTCTTGACCTTTGTGTCTATGATCCGATCAGTTATGGATTGTTCCATGTAGTCTAGGTTTTCCTCTATTGGTGTGAGTTGTTCTACAATGCCTGATGTGTCCAGTAATGGTGGAAAGTATGGCCAAAGGCGGTCCACATTAAACACTAGGTGCAAGCCAAGGAATGAGGGAATGTTGAGCTCAAAGGTATTACCTCCCACAAACTTGGTGATGGTGTAAGGCCCATATTAGAGTGGTTTGAGCTTCTCATGGGCTCTAGTAAGGAATTATTTCTACAAATGAAACCAAACTTTGTCGCCCACCTAAAACTTGTTCGACACCCGATGTTGATCACGTCGTTTCTTGTACTTGGCATTGGACTTCTCCAAGATGTTGTGAACCTACTGCCATATGTGATAGATGAGTTCAATAAACTTGATTAATTTATCAATCTATGATTGAACATGTGTGGAGTTTTTCTGTGTAGTTGCAATTGTCATGGCAACATCACTCATACATAATAGTTGAAATCCCAATCTCACTTAAAAGGGATTGCGACTAGTTGAGTTATGGAGAGATTTGTTATAGTTGTGTTGCAAATAGGGAAGGATCTCATCCCAGGTTCGTGGATGCTTGGAGTTGTACATGTGGATTATGTGCATTATCATCTTGTTGACGGCCTATGTCTGGTCATCAACATGGGGATGGATTTTTGTCGACTTGGTGAGTTGGGTGTCCAATAGTGTCCAGAGGATCAACCATAATTTTCTTAGAAACTGGCTATGTAATCTAATATAATGGTCTGCGGGATCCCAAAATGTACCCACACTCATTAAAATAAGTTTTTGGCAGTGTCCCCTATTGTGATACTCTTCTTGCAGGATGCCAATATAGCCATCTTAGAAATTTTGTCCATGACCAAAAATACACATTCATTACCATGCTTGGTAGAAGGGAGGCCAAACAGATAATCCATGGAGATGGCTTCCTAGGGTTGGCTAGGAGTAGGCAGAGGAGTGTACATGCCTTTCTTCTTGATGGTTGGCTTGGCGATGGCATAGATAGTGCAGGATCTGATACATTTTCCAACATCCTATCAAAATTTTGGCCAATAAAAGTAATTTTGTACTATGGCCACATTTTTCTCCACACCAAAGTGTCCTGTGACCCAACTGTAGTGCGTCTCCCAAATTAGCTTGGCATGTTCTCTTGAAGGAACACAAAGGTGACCCAGGTAGCATACTAATGCATCCTCGAGGTGGAAATCGAGAACTTTTTTGCCATCCACTAGAATCTGGTATGTGGTGGCGAACCCTGAATCACTTTTGTATAGTTTTGGTCTTCCAGAGGTCTCGTCCCTCAAGAGTTGAGAACAATATTTATTGCTGCAACTGGGAGCCAGTTGAGGAAATCTGCAACATTATTGGTGCTTCCCATTTTGTCTTTAACGTTTAAGTGGAATTTTTGCAGATATGTGGACCACTTATGATGGTGATTGTTCTACAACTTCCTTTGTGTCTGTATAAACTGAAGAGGTCGGTGATCGGTGTGGATGACTGTATCCTTCCCTATAATGTAATTTTTCCATTTTTGACAAGCATGCACAATAGAATACATCTATTCATCATAGGTTGGGAAATTATAACTGTATTAGAAATTGTCTCACTATGATAGGCCATTGGATGCTCGTGATGGGTGAGGACTGCACCAGTAGCATAGTCAGAGGCGTATGCCTCAATTTAAAATGGTTATTGAATGTTTATCAATGTGAGTATAGGTGCATAACAGACACGACACTTCAACTCAACAGGCGCCTTCTATCGGGACACGAACCAAGAAAACATTACTTTCGCTCCACCCTTGGTAATTTGACTCAACGGGAAAGTGATATGGGAGAATCCTAACATGAACCTATGATAAAAAATTGAAAACCTCAAAAATTTGTGAGGCTATGTTAGAGTGGTTGGGGTTGGAAAATCATGAATGACTGGGATCTTAGTTGGATCCACATGCACACCTTGCTCGTCTATGATGTATGCCAAATATTTTACCTGACACATGCCAAAGGTGAATTTATCCAAGTTGGCACACAATTTTTGATGTTGCAAGGTTTGAAGGACCTACCAAATGTGTTTCAAGCTCTCTTCCAAACTCTTGTTGAACATGAGGATGTCTTCCAGATAAACATTCACAAATTATTTTGTGAAGGGTCGCAAGATGCCACCCATCAGCCTCATAAAAGTAGCAAGGGAATTTGTCAATTCAAAGGGCATGACCAACCATTCAAAAAGTCCTTCCTTGGATTTGAAGGTGGTCTTCCATACATCAGTGGGCTCTATTGGAACCTAGTGATAGCTAGAATTCAAATCGATCTTGCTAAAATACTTGGCCCCATTGAGTTTTTCTAGAAGGTCATCAATCTATGGGATTGGATACTTGTTCCTGACAATGATTTTTTTTAGTGATCGATATTCAATGCAGAGCATCCAGGTCCCATCCTTCTTCTGTACAAGTACAATCGGGCTCCCACAGGGTGAGGAACTGAGTCAAATGTTCCATTTTTGAAGCAACTTTTGGATATGTCACTTGATCTCTTCATTTTATAGAATGGAATGGTGGTATATCATCCCATTGGGTTGAGGTGCTCTGGGATTCAGATTGATCAAATGTTTGACCTAACGGTGCAAGGGTACTCTTGTGTTTGAGGAGAATATGTCCATGTATTCTTCCACGACCTTATCCACCTGCTTCTACTGGCTGGAGGAACCCTTTCTAGGGGATATACATGTGGCCATGATATTCCCCTTACTTTGAGAGAAAATTTGAAAGAAAACAAATTTCCCAATATGGGAGATGATCTTACTACATTTCTTAGCAAAGATCAAAGAGATGGCGGTAGACGGGGCTACCTCTAGTATCCTGTATAACTTATTACCAAAAGTAATAGCAATAGTGCGAGGCCTAGACTTATACACAACATGACGCTTCCACAAGTATGGTTGTCCTAATAATACATCACAAACTTCAAGAGGAGAAACATCACATAATACCTCATCTGTGAAGGGCTTGATGTTGTATGGAAGGTGACACTCCTAGCTCACATAGATATCTCTTCCTTGGTGAAGACACCAGGTTGTGTACATATTCGGGTGTGGTGTGGTCGGTAGGCCCAAAAAATTCATGTCCTCTACTTAAATGAGGTTGTTTTGGCTCCCACTATCAATAATGAACTGGAATGGAGAACCCTTCACCCACATTTGTGAGTGGAAGAGACACTCCCCCTCCCTTGGATCTTCGGGCTCAATATTCTAGAACTTGGTGGTGGCAATGGTGGCATTGGGTTCCTCGTTAATAATATGCTTCTCCTTTTCATTCCCCTTGTCAGGTTCTAGCTCAAAATCAGAACATGCATTGGATTCTGAAGCTTTCAACTCAATCACTAATGACTGCTTTGTGTGACACTCATTCTGTGTTTTGGGGGCACTCTTTCCCTACTTTTGATTCCTAGATCCAAAGTCATGCTTCTTTTGTTTAAATTTTTGTTCAATCTTGGAATCATATCAGTATGCTGCACCAAGTTAGGAGATTTCCAGTAACTCTATTTCATCTTGAATGTATTTGTGTAGATAATCATAGTACTCGAGCACCATATGCCACTCAGAGTCTTTGATACCCAACTTTGTGTGTAGAGTATAAAAAATATTTGTGAGATCATACACATCTTTGTCCCTATGTTGTTGTAGTTTGGTTCACTGTATGTACTTGTCCTCATAGCTCCCTGCGGGATAATATTGTTCCTTGACAACATATTGGAAATATTTCCAAGAGGTGGCAGTTGTAAACAATGATTTGAATATGGATCATACTTTGACACTTTTCAAGTTTGATAAATTTGGGTCTTTAAGTGGTCAGTTAGATTCTAATTTATTTATCCAAGGTGAATATTTAAGTTTTGCATGAACTTAAACATGAAAAAAAATCATGCGAAACATAGCATGAAGAAAATGAAGAAGATAACAACCATGTGATATTAATGGAGTTCACCCCTCCTGGGCTATGTCTCTAACTCCTGCTCAAACGACTAGGCCACATTATTGATCTCAACAAAAAAAGGGTAAATTACAAATATTTGACTCATAGAGTAAACTTCCTTCTAGAGTGGCACTTGTTTATCCTACAAAGAAATGTTCTCCTTCAGAGAGCTCTCACTCACAAGTTGACTCAATATCAAATAAAATGATGTTGTCAAAAGAAAAATTACTCTCTCACTAAATGTGGCAACAAGTCGTAGTACTCATTCTGAGATCAAGAAGCACAAATTTAACTACTTCATAATGAAGTATTGAAATGATAGTTTCCCACAAACACACTGAGAATAGACTGAAAATGGATGCTTTAATAAAGAAATAGTTGCTGCAGATGCATCTAGAAGGCTTGAAAACCCATGTATAGGCTCTCTCCATGCTAAATAAGGTCTCCATATGGCCTCAAAAAGCCAAACATAGTCTCTACCTGCAACAAAAAATGACTTGCCTCTACAAATTGTGCTCAAATCACAAAAATGATGCTGCCATTATGTTCATAACACCCAAAAACCCATATGTAGGATCTTCTCAGGCTCAAAAATACTGAAAAAGGACCAAGTTAGGCCTCCTGGAACATTTCTCTGCTATCTGTCTTGCAAAATGACAATATTGGCTAACCAAACAACGAACTTGTCCCTTTTGGAAAACCGTCGAGTGACAAATTCTCTCAGAAAAAAAAGGAATTCTCGCTGAATATGGTGCAAATTTTTGCCTCCTTAAATGCATTAATAATGACTTAGCACTGAAATTCTATCCCCTCTCTCAAGCACGTGGGCAACCATGTGGCCAAGGGTCGGGCCACATGCCCGCCCCTCCGTCGTTGGCTTCGGGCATGGTCACGTGGAGTATACATGGGACCGAGGGCTGGGATAACAACCTGCCTCCTTTGCTTTGGTGCTCGGTTATGTGAACTTTGTAGAAACTGGAGCTAGGGTCATGTGCCCCACCTAAACCGCCACTCCAACCAAGTTTAAATAAAAATTGTTTGCCACTATGGTTAAGTGTTGAGATTGCAACAAGATGAGGAGCTTAGTGGAAAGAATTCGCCTTCACTAAGAGGGCTCGCAGGCTATTTTTGGCACAAAGTCTATTTTTAGACATATGGATCATGTTATATGAGTTGCAGGATGCTATTTGTGGATGGTTGGTCAAGTCGGAGAAAATATATGGACTTCTATTTTTAGACATACTGGGCGGAATCTATTTTTAGATTGCCAGTCTAAAAATAGATATGTCGAATATTATTAGCTCTTAATAATATTTGGACTCTAAACATTATCTTATCCTCTTGGAGCACTTCAGTTAAGTGCCCAGATGTGGCACATGCAGCTGACAGAAGGAATTACGCTATTCCTAGGGTTTAGTGGAGCTATTGCATGTTGACTTCAGTTAGAACTCATGTGACAGAGTTTGGTGGAGTTGATTGAGGAGTTAATGGAGTTGTGTTCAGTTTAACTGAGTTAGACATAGTTGAGCTAGTTGTATCTAGTCTAACTGATTGATACAATAGTGAGAGTGGTGTGAATTAATTATTAATTAATTCACTAATTAATCAACTAAAGAATACATCAGTTAACTTTAGTGCATGGACAGTTTTAGTGGAGACCAGTGGAGAGGTAGGTGAAAGGGTAAGTGTGACTATCAGTTGTAACTATACTGGTGCATGAGATTTGCACACACATTGATGGAGAAGCCAATGAGGATTGTGCAATACATACTGGTGGGATTCGAACTTGGATCTCATGATTATCCATATTGGATTGCGCAATAGAGGCAGGCTAACAGGTGGAGCAGATTGGAGCATGTGTTTTGTATGATCTGAGCTTGTGTAGTGTGTAACAATTGGAGATTATATTGAGAGCTTGTGAGGAGTTTGTACAATGATTGTTACATGATATATATCATTATAATATACAGATAGTTGGGGGTTTTCAGCTTTAAGCCTTCCCATAAATCTTGTGTTTATATGTGTGATTGTTTATGGTTTTAATGTGTGCATGCGATTGTTTTTAATTCCGCAAATTGATGATCAATGGTAGAAGAGATTATGTATTATGCATTAAGCTCAAATATTGTGTAATCAGGATAATCTCAGTGAATAAGTTATCTATTATTCAAATTTATACATGGTATCAAAGCTATATTGATCATTGGAGAAATTGCAAAACATTGAAGCGGTTGAGTTTTGTGCTGGTGGAATTCGAATTTGTAGCAGTGTTTTCTTGGTGTCAAAGTTGAGATTTCTTTCAATAGATTGCAATTGGAGTATGCCCTTGAGGGAAGCTCGAATTATATTGCATGGAAGGACAGGATGGAGGCGGTGTTAGATGACAATGGGCTAAAGGAGTTCATAGATGCAGAAGTCCCAAAGCCTACTTCTAGCGATGCTGCCTTAGTTGAGGCGTGGCAAAAGAAGACAGCAAAGTGTCGAAGGATTCTGTTGGAGGGCATGAAGGATCACATAGTGTCTAGCCTGCATGGTAAGGCTTCTCCATACTTGATGTGGAAAGCCTTGA
Source organism: Pinus albicaulis (assembly GCA_034641835.2). Lineage (NCBI taxonomy): Eukaryota > Viridiplantae > Streptophyta > Pinopsida > Pinales > Pinaceae > Pinus > Pinus albicaulis. The sequence goes on from CM076577.1 coordinate 1,470,662,583, forward strand.
CATATTTATTCCAAATTAAGAGCGACCAAAGGAAGTTGGCGCTCAAGGATAAACTCAGAAACATAAAGACGGAGAAAGGAGACAGTATGCCCAAGTACCTCATGAAGTTCACCCAATGCAAGGATGAGCTAGGAAGTGAGGGGGTGACTGTAGAAGATGAGGGCTTGGTGAGCTTGGCTCTCCTTGGGCTTCCGAAGAGTTGGCATTCCTATCGTGACTCTATCAATGGCTCCGGAGAAATTTCCAGGATGGGAGCGACTTTGGTCTGATTCGTGCAAGAGGAGATAAGGCGAGTACTGACTGATCTTCATCAGCAGACCCGATGAAGAGAATTGTGCTTTGGTTGCCAAAGAAAAGAAGGGGAAGAAAGGGAAATATTCTCGGCAACATTCGGGGTGCGAAAGGCAAGAAGTAGGACATGTCCAAGGTGAAGTGCTTTCACTGTCACCAACACGGACATTATGCCACAAATTGTCCGCGGAAGAAGAAAAATAAGCAGGCTACTGGATCTGCAGCTAGAGAGGGCTTAGCCTCACAGTTTGAGCTGGATTTTTCGTTGATCGCATGCTTGGTCTCAAGTGTGGCGGGATCAGTGTGGTTTCTGGACAGTGGTGCATCTTTTCACATGACAGGAGATCGAGATTTGTTTGCTGATCTGGATGAGAAAGATCTTGGAGTGCACATCGAGATGGGCGATGATGGTAGATACAGTGCAAACGCATTCGTACTCATTTCCCTTTCGAGAGGAGTCCTGTAAACCTTCGTATCAAGGAAGTGATGCATGTTCCAGGATTGAAGAAGAATCTTATCTCTATGGAGATGTTAGAAGACAAGGGATATGATGTTGTCATTAGCGAGGGAAAGGCTTTCCTACACAGTAAGGTAACTGGTGAGACCCGGAGGACAGGGGTTTGAGTTAAGAACCTTTATCAATTGTAGGTAGATGGCTACGTAGCAATGGTAGGCAAGGCAGAAGGAGTGGTGAGCCAGGATGATGGCGAGTTGTGGCACTGGAGATTGTGCCACCTTCACCATGGAGCTTTGAAGATACTGCAGCAGATTTCTACTGGGCTTCCTAAAGGCACTCTTGCGCAGTCAGATCAGTGCAAGGGGTGTACCTTGGGAAAATTTGTGAAAGCCACCTTTCATGAGAAGGATATTCGCGCCATGACGATCCTTGAGAGAATTCACACAGACGTGTGTGGACCTTTCTCAGTAGCTTCGACAGTAAAGCACATGTACTATGTGATATTTGTTGATGATTTTTCTCGTAAGGTCAGATCTTCTTCATGCAGAAGAAGAGCGAGACATACTCAAAGTTCTATGAGTTCAAATCACCGGTTGAGAAAGAATCGGGAAGTAGGTGAAGGCTCTTAGGAGCGACAATGGTGGTGAATTCATCTCTGGCGAATTCAAGGAATTTTGCAGCACAAAAGGAATTCGAAGAGAGCTCATAGCACCTCATAACCCACAACAGAATGGGGTTGTTGAGCGAAAGAACAAAATGATCGTGGGTGCTACATGGGCAATGTTGTATGATCAGGGCCTTCCCATACACTTGTGGGCTGAGGCATGCAATACTACAGTATATGTGCAGAACCATTGTCCTCACAGGATACTTGGCATGAGTACACCCGAGGAGGCATTTTCTGGTAAGAGGCCTGATATTTCCCATTTGAGGATTTTTGGTTCACCTGTTTACATTCATGTGACTAAGGATGCCAGGAAGAAGCTGGAGCTGACCGCAGAGGTTGGGATATTTGTGGGGTACACTGATACACCCCACAACTATCGTGTGTATTTGCTAGACAGTCGCAAGACTGTTGTGCGACGAGATATCAAATTTCAGGAGGAGAAAGCCATGAAGTGTTCACTTGAGAGGGAGCCACACTTGCATGTAGAGGAGGAGCTATTAGTTCCTAAGAATGAGCCTCAGGATGTGGATCAGCCACAAGAGGAGGTTCATGGAGTGGAAGAGACCACTCATGCAGCGCCAACCATTAGAGGGTGGAAGCGCACTACAGAGGCTGAGTGACTGGCTCAAGATGCAGAGAAGGTTGTAGGAGCACCTACATCACAGCGCAGACAGAGACAGTCACCGGAACGGTATACTGGATACATGGATCTTGTGAGAAAGTGTATCGTGACAGAGCCATCCTCTTTCGAGGAAGCTATGGAGGACCCCGCATGGGTAGATGCCATGGTGGAAGAAAATGATTCGATTGTCAGAAACAGTGCATGGGAGATTGTCCCGAGGCCGGAAGGGAAATCAATGGTGGGTTCGAGATGGATCTACAAAGTGAAGCAGGCAGCTGACGGGAGTGTGGAGAAGTACAAGGTAAGATTTGTTGCTCGAGGATTTTCAGTGATTGAGGGGATCGATTATGAGGAGACCTTTGCACCTGTCGCAAGGTATTCTTCCATACAGACGATTCTTACTCTCTCAACGCAGATGGGGTGGCACATTCATCAGATGGATGTGAATACTGCATTCCTCAACGGAGTCATTGAGGAGGAGGTGTACATAGAGCAGTCTGAAGGTTTTGAGATCTTCAGCAGCGAGCCACATCTGTGCAGGCTCAAGAGAGCGCTGTATGGGTTGAAACAAGCACCTCGTGCTTGGTACACATGGATAGACAGTTATTTCACCGGACTTGGATTCTCCAAGAGTGAGGCGGATCCTAATCTATACCAGATTGTGGTGGAAGGTAAGTTGCTTATCATTGTACTTTATGTAGATGATTTTATTTTGACAGGTGATGAGCTGTTGATACTTTCATGCAAGGAGGATCTTGCAAGAGAGTTTGAGATGAAGGACTTGGGCTTCCTTCATTATTTCCTGGGATTGGAAATTTGGCAGCGCAGTGATGGACTATTTGTTTCTCAGGGTAAGTATGCCTTGGAGATACTGGAGAAGTTCAACATGCATGGCTGCAAGCCTGTTGATACTCCTCTTCTAGGTGGTTGGAGGAAGGAGGATGCTACTTCAGCGGAGGTAGTGGATGCCACTGTTTATCGAAAGTTGGTGGGTTCGCTTATGTATTTGGTTAATACACGACCCGATATATGTTGCAGTTAACCAGCTTTTACAAGCTATGGTTAAGCCTACCAAGCTCTTCTGGAAGCCAGGCAAGCATGTATTGAGTTATCTCAGAGGCACATCGGGATATGGATTGTGGTACATATAGGAGGATGAGGTGAAGCTGTGTGGCTTCACGGATGCAGATTGGATAGGGAGCCCAACGGATAGAAAGAGCACATCTGGAGGGATTTTCAGTATCAGGTCGACAGTAGTTTCTTGGTACAGCAGGAAGCAGAGATCCGTGGCACTCAATTTAGCGGAGGCCGAGTACATGGCAGCGAGTTTGGCTGCATGCGAGGCTATATGGATGAGGAAGATCCTGGTCTGGTTGTTTGGTTCACACTTGGATCCTACTATGATTTATTGTGATAATCAGAGTTGCATCAAACTCTCGGTTAATCCAGTATTTCATGATAGATCCAAACACATTGACATCCGGTATCATCATATCAGAGATTGTGTGCAACAAAGAATCATTTTACTTTCATACATTCCCACGGAGGATCAGGACGCTGATATCTTGATGAAGGCGCTCACCAGGAGCAAATTCGAATACCACAGGGGCAGGATAGGGTTGCAGATAATCCTTATCTTGTTGAGAGGGAGTGTTGAGATTGCAACAAGATGAGGAGCTTAGTGGAAAGAAGTCGCCTTCACTAAGTGGGCCCGCATGCTATTTTTGGCGCAAAGTCTATTTTTAGACTATGTCTATTTTTAGACATATGGATCATGTTATATGAGTTGCAGGATGCTATTTGTGGATGGTTGGTCAAGTCAGAGAAAATATATGGACTTCTATTTTTAGACATACTAGGTGGAATCTATTTTTAGATTTCCAGTCTAAAAATAGATATGTCAAATATTATTAGCCCTTAATAATATTTGGACTATAAACATTATCTTATCCTCTTGGAGCACTTCAGTTTGATGCCTAGATGTGGCACATGCAGTTGACAGAAGGAATTATGCTATTCCTAGGGTCTAAGTGGAGCTATTGCATGTTGACTTCAGTTAGAACTCATGTGAGAGAGTTTGGTGGAGTTGATTGAGGAGTTGATGGAGTTGTGTTCAGTTTAACTGAGTTAAACATAGTTGAGCTAGTTGTATCTAGTCTAACTGATTGATACAATAGTGTGAGTGGTGTGAATTAATTATTAATTAATTCACTAATTATTAACTCATAAATCAACTAAAGAATACATCAGTTAACTTCAGTGCATGGACAATTTCAGTGGAGATCAGTGGAGAGGTAGGTGAAAGGGTAAGTGTGACTATCAGTTGTGAATATACTGGTGCATGAGATGTGCACACACATTGATGGATAAGCCAATAAGGATTGCGTAGTACATCTTGGTGGGATTCGAACTTGGATCTCATGCTTATCCATATTGGATTGCGCAGTAGAGGCTGGCTTACAGGTGGAGCAGATTGGAGCATGTGTTTTGTATGATCTAAGCTTGTGTAGTGTGTAACATTTGGAGATTGTACTAGATACTTGTGATGAGTTTGTACAATGATTGTTACATGATCTCTATCATTATAATATACATATAGTTGGGGGTTTTTAGCTTTAATCTTTCCCATAAATCCTGTGTTTATATGTGTGATTGTTTATGGTTTTAATGTGCGCATGCGATTGTTTTTAATTCCGCAAATTGATGATCAATGGTAGAAGAGATTATGTATTATGCATGAAGCTCAAATAGTGTGTGAGCAGGATAATCTCGGTGAATAATTTATCTATTATTCAAATTTCTACATTAATACCCAACGACATGGTATAATGGTAAGGTGTGGTAGTTATAGCGGTGAGGCTGTGGGGTCGAATGCCGTGGGGTCAGTTAGCTAACCAAAAAAAAAAAACATAGTGCGAAAATTGAGGGCCATGGAGTGCCCTCCCATTGGGCCATGTGGCACCTCATAATTGGTCCTATTTGCATTGCATTATTTAGAAAATAGTGAAGAAATATAATGCTTGCTCAAGCCTGAAAAACCTTTGCACAAGTATAATCTATCTCACTACCTCACAGACTCACTTTGTCCAATAGTTAGCCAATTTTCCTGCCTTCCAAGCTCCTATTTCCTTGCGTTGTTTCTCAAGGAATTATCCCCCTATTAATTATGGAAATCCCCATCCTGAACTCTGCAATCCTTATATTTCCTTCTCGGACTGCATGCACCACTTGTACAACTTGGATAATTATACAACTGATAGTAGACTACCCTTGAACTCCAATCGCAACTAGTTAACTTGAATTTCATGCATGCATGAGTTAATTATTAGTTTATCGACCAGTTAAACGGTTGAACACTAAAGTTTCACCCCACTGCTAGACCTCTTACTAGTTCCTCCAACAATTAGAACTAGTTTAACTGGCCTTAACTCAATTTAACTGAATTAAATTATTACAACTGAAATTAAACTCAACCTAGGCTCCTAAAATTTATGAATCATTGTACAAAACTTAAGTTAAGCCCTCAACTCGAATTAACTAAGCTAACGGAGTGATAAAAACTCATTTAACTCATTCAAGTTATCTAGTGATGTGGAATTACAATTTTCTCCTAATTTAATTCAAGGGAAAATTAAATTAGAAATTGCTTGTTGCATTTTCAACAAAAAAAACCTGCATCAAGCATCAAGACAAAAAATATTGGTTATGTATATTTGGAAGTTTCGAATATCACAATGGAATAACAATTCACATTAATTGTTATATTATTATTGAATAATTAAAGTTTTCGAAATTTATTGATTTTTACATTTTAAATTTAATATATATATATATATATATATATATAAATATATATATATATATATATATATATATATATATATAAAATTAATGTATCTTGTTATTAAATTTAAAACGTAACCACCAATGTATCTATAGTGTATAATTTCAAAAACTCTCATTATCCAACCATACTTCTAAGTGAATTTAAATAAACTACATTATTGTTTTCATTGCTCAGAGTGACACAAACCATTTAAATACACTACATTATTATTTTCATTGCTCAGAATGACACAAACCATGAACACAGTTGAAGATAACTGTAGTGGAAAATCTAATCTCTCATTTTAGATATCAATTTTTAGGGTATCGAGATTGCCCTAAGTTCATTGTATTGAATTTTATACAATAACTAAGAAGGATTTGTATTTGTCCAAGATAAATGAGAAGAGCCACCAGGTCATTGATTTACAACCTAATTAACAACAACAAAAACATAAGTTGTGTAGTTGACAGTTCTAAAAGCAATTATGAAGTTGTGTAGTGGAGACCCTCTAAATGGAGTATGGTTGTGATTTTTAGTGGAGAAATGAGATTCAAAGATATTCTTGATATTTTGGTGGCTTTGTGTGTGAATGGACATGTCATAGATTTTACAAAAGGCAAGAATAAAGGACATATTATCACTGTTGATTTACTTGTCAGGTGCATCGAGAAGGCATGTTCTTCCAAAGGTGCATTGTCTAAATTCTAATTTATAGTTCATGATTTCAAAAGAAATCATTTGCATAGTTTCGAAAGAGCCCTGCAATTGGTCCATTTGGTGAAATCCAAGTTTTTCACTGTAGAACTGAGATACCATTCCGACAGTTTAGAAAAACTAGCTTCAGTACCTGCTACTATGCTTGTGTGTATTTCCTTTAATCATGCAATGTTTAATTTTCTATTGAATATTAGATTGTTGCAGAGTGGTGATGGTTTGGTGAATATATGCAATGACATGGATTAAGGATAAACTCGACATGGATGCTTTCATTTATCAAAGGATGGTCGGATAATGATAGGAGTTTATTAATTATCAAATGTCCAAAACTGCAAGTTGAAGATTACGAATTATGAAATGTCCATATGGATTCAAAATGCTCCTTAGTTGATCTTCCAACAATATTTGTTGGATGAATTTGTAATTCTATATGTAGGCATTAAGCCATCTTCATTCTTAAGTAAGAAATAACAGTGTCAAATAAGTTAATTTTTTTGACTCTCTATTACTTGAGAAGAATACCCTTCAGTTCTAGATGCAATTGAAGTGTTTGAGCCACCAAAATATCCACCAAGAGCACATATAGCAGTTTAGACAGTTCATCCAATACATCGCATAAAAATAAAAATACCCTCAGAGTTATGATGGGTCATGGTTACATTGGGAATAATGTTTTTTACTGATTTGGTAAGCTTCCTCCAGCTTTCTCGGCACAATTGTTCCCCCTCCCCCCCCCTTTCTTGTCTAGGTAAAGGACCTGCAACTACATCATTTCTAGAATAATTGGGCTGAGAAATACCATATCAGTGTCAGAACATCAACCCCCTACCCTATAATCACTTCAGTGTGAAAGTACTCACAAACTGAATGAGCACTCACAATTTTCTTTTTTAATGAATTGTCAGACACTAACAAATACCAAAAATAAAATTCCCTCCACCAGGGGAATTATGTCCCATCAGAGTTCTCTAACCCAATCAAAAATTAGAAATAAGATTTTCAGAAAATTAAAAAAATAATTTTGAATTTACAAAAAAATAGAAATATTCATCATTTTCATGAAACTTTATTTAAAATTGCAAAAACATAGCAAAAAAAATCAATTTCAATAAACTTTAACTGCAAGACAAATGTTATAGTCCCTAACAACGCAGAGAATAATAATCTTTCATAAACTTCATTTTTATAACTTATAGTGCAAGTTGATAAGGTTGAATGGCTCTCTATAAACCTTCATTTCTATCTCATTCATTTAAAAACTCGTTATATGGTTTGTAATAAAAAACATTTTATAATACCTATAATATTATAAGGATAGTACAATGATAAAAAGTGATGCTCTAATGCACTTCACTCCTTTTCCAGTAAGTACAACTATGGTTGTATATTTTTGAGGTGAAGATAACAAATTTTCTTATAAGTTAAAAATATATATTTTTCTATTGAGTTTAACAAGTGTAATATATTATCTCAATACTTATGCTACACTATAAAGGTACATTGATATAAAAATAATTGTTACGAAAATCAATCAATGAATGTGTTTAACAAATCCTCTTCCCATTTGATCATTATCTAATTCATGGTCGTATGAAATATAAATAGTTTCCTTTTAAGAATGTGAGATATAAATGGATATGTTTAACAACTCTTTTTCCCATTTAATCATTATCTAATTCATGGTCCTATGAAATATAAATAGTTTCCTTTTAAGATTGTGAGATATAAATAATTTGTTTTTAAGATTAGAGGAGTGATTTAAAACATCTATTTTAATTTAAAATTTATTTATAGTTATTAATTATTAAAACATAAAAAAATATTATAAACTTTTTAAAATAATAATTTGATTTGAAGTTAAAATGTTGTTATATTAGTTTATTTTTTTATTTTATTTTATAAGATGGAGTAAATAAACTATTTTTTTATATTAAAATTATAATATTAATTATTTTTATTATTTGTTTATTAACATTACTCATAGATGTTATATTTATTTCATTTTTATATATCATTAAGATTAGAAGTTAATTCCATGAATATATATATATATATATATATATATATAATTTTTCATGAAATTTTTTTAGAGTAATTTTTCATTTAGAGTATCATATATTTGTCTTAAATTACATCTTTTCAATGATGTAGATTTTACACCCATATTAAAGGAACAATCTAAACTTTTTTTAGAACTAGTATTGGAAGGTATCACATTAATAAAAACCATAGCATAATTATTGGTAGACATATAAAATGGAGGTGCTATGGAGTTTCAAATAGAACTTGCAATTCTCATAGAAAAAAAAAAGAGAGTTCACATATGTTTTTGGCTACTACATTCCAACTATTAATGTGTATATACTACTTAATAAAAACTCTTAATTTCAAACAACTTTAAAAAATATATAACCTAAATAAACACATGTTGATTGCTATCTTCCTCATGCTTGACCATGGAATATATATGGGTATGTTGGTCCACTTCTATGAACTCTTTGGACCGATTTTCAAGCCCCGAAATTGTCGTATTTAACACACCTTTTTTCCCTATGCTTACTCATGATTTTATAAAATTTCTATCATTATTACTATCATTTTGCATAATTTTTAACCTATTATCTTAATTTAAAAAAATAATATTTGCATCAAATTGTTATTAATAAAGGTTTAATTATATCTAGGTACCAAAAAAAATATACAAATGATTGCTTGACTTAATTCTAAGTGCATCACATTGCAGCATGATCTTCCAACCTTAATATTGCACCCCTTGAGGATTCCTGCAACCAAAGAAGAAGTATTGTGCATGGTTGTCTTCTTGGAAAGTTTATACACGGGCTCAAGATATATGGTCAGCTCGTACACTCTTTCAAAGTCAACAACAAGTTAGGTCAAGTGTGCTCAATAAAGAATATAATTAGTTTATGATGGAGAAAAATAAACCACTTTCTATTTTCTCCTTGCATTCGATCTGTAATCTTCTCAATTAGCGTGTGGTTGCACCAACTTACTAGTTGTTAAGATTTCTATTCATTTTTGTTTTGTGTTCGATTTGGAGTTGGATAATTCATTGTAAAATTTACAAAATCCAAGCCATTGCCATGTGCAAAAGGAAGGTGATATTATTGTAGATCCATATTTTTTGTCACTTCTTTGGTCGACTGAACCTAAGCCACTTATACAATGTAGAGACTAAGCATGCAAATTTTTTATGCCAGGTTCCATCTTACGTTTTTTTGTGCATTTAATGAATTAAAGCTTCTCTATTATTTATTTTTTCTATAAGAGACATGAGATGGTTAGTTGGGCCGCACGAGCTGGTTAGTTGGGCCCACCAATCCAACTCGTTGTCCTTTTTGTGCATTCATTTAGCTAGGTTTCATATCTCTTCATTGTTGTTTGATATTTTACTATTTTGTGTGTTAACCCTTGATATTTTTTTCAGATATTTAGAATTGTGGAGTATTATGAGTCACTACTACATTTGGCGGAAATTCCGACACTTTTTTCCGACGCTTTTGACCAAATGTCGGAAATTTTCCCAAATTTTTTCCATCCCGCCCGAAACTGTCACTATACCGACGTCTATAGAAAAGTGTCGCAAAACCGACACTTTAAAACTGTCGCAATTGCGACGTTTAGAGGAAGACGTCGCAATTGCGACACCATGGCCCAAGGCATCGCTATTGGGATGACTCTAAACGTCGCAACTAGGACACAATGTCTAGGTGTCGCCATTGCGACGTTTGGAGGTACCCGTCATAATAGCGACACCTATTCCGCCGTCGGTATAACGACAGTTATTTTCGTGCTACATAAAAGTACCAAACTTATATGCCCGCTACATAAAAATTCGAAACTTATATGCGTGCTACATAAAAATGATTTTATTGTTTCGTATTTGTTGCAATAGCTACATTAACGTTTGATATCACATGCGCATTCGCCCTCTACTCTTGCAGAACAGCATTTGCCCTCAGCATTCGTGCTCAGCTCTTGCAGAACAGCATTTGCCCTCAGCATTCGCCCTCAGCTCTTGCAGAACAGCATTCGCCCTCAGCTCTTGTAGAACAGCATTCGCCCTCAGCTTTTGCAAAATGGTAAGTTCTTACCGCAGGCCCTTCCTCCTATTGTAGGGTTGACTCTATTTGGGTTTTTTTGGTCAATTCCAATGGATTGTGTTAGGCCGTAGGGTTCTCTGTAGATGTCAAGAGTCAAGATTCAATACCCTCTATTATCTTCATCACCCAATACAAGATTTAAATTTTTCCCAAAGAAACGCTTATTAATTTGGCAGCCATTATTTCTCCCCGCTTTAAAAACCCTACATTTAAATGAAAACAAGCACAGATTTCAACTACAAAAATCTATTAGTGTTCAAATGTACATGTGTGCTACATTAACGTCTCATCACGCGCGCATTCGCCCTCCGCTCTTGCAGAACAACATTCGCTCTCGCATTCGCCCCCGCCCTCTCGGGCACGCATTTGCCTTCGCATTCACCCCGAGCTCTCAGAACAAAGATTCGCCCCCGCATTCGCCCGCTTCCGCCCGAGCTCTCAGAACAACATTCGCCCCGGATTCGCCCTCATCTCTTTCGAACAAGATCTTCACCCCGCATTCGCCCTCGCCCTTAACATCATTTGTCCTCGCATTCGCCTCTCGCCGTTCAATTTTCAAATTTCTTGGTAACAATATCTACTTCTCAAATTTTGCAGGGTGGTAAGTTCTTACTCGTTGTGCCCTCCTATAGTAGGGTTGACTCTATTTGGGTTTTTTTGGTCAATTTTTTTGGTCAATTCCATTGGATTGTGTTAGGCTATAGGGTTCTCTCTAGATGTCAAGAATCAAGATTCAATACCCTCTATTATCTTCATTACCCAATACAAGATTTAAATTTTTCCCAAAAAAACGCTTATTAATTTGGCAGCCATTATTTCTCCCTGCTTAAAAAACCCTACATTTAAATGAAAACAAGCATTGCATTTCAACTACAAAAATCTATTAGTGTTCAAATGTACATGTGTGCATCACTTGTGTAGGGTATTCCTTTTCCACTTTCACATTATCCAAGAATGTGTGTAGTATAGTTCATATTTTTTGTGATTTAAATTGCCTTGAAAAAGGAAAGGTAAATTATTTCCCATGGAAAAAGAAGGTTTTCCCTTTTTATAGGTTGTTTGGACTTACGTGGAAAAATTTATGGTATGCCTTTCATATTATGTAGTTTAAATTTGAATTAACAGATTATTCCACATGAAAATATAATTACCTATGTGATGTCCTTCATCACTAATTAAAATTATAGGCTTTCAATTTCCTAGACTCTAACTCATCTGATGCTAAATTCTAGGTTCTCATTTGTGGATCACTCTTCCATTGATTTCCTTTCCCTCTGGATCTTGTCATACTTTAAAATTCATCAATGATACATATATTATTTCAGGTATCCCAAAAGGCTTTATAGTAGAACATATTGTGAAGTTTTTTTGACGCTTGAGGATTCTTTTTAGAAATGCAACGTGGTCTATGCTATCGAGTTATATATCAAGAAACTTGTCCTTAATAACCACACTATGAGGTAGGTTCAACCAGTTTGAACTTGTTGGGACATAGCATATGAAGTTGTGTGATGAGTCCATATCACAGGTCTATTATGGTGACAAAAGTGAAGACACGTAATGATAGTTAATATGTTAACATTACTAGAAACATTTTCGAAATTATCCATGCTATCAAGATGTCAAAATTCCAGGCATTAGGTGTCAATACTCGTAGCTAATAGATAATAATAATAATATAAAAAAATCACAACTTTATTCTTGAAATATGATTGTTACACATTGGTAACCTAGTTCATGAGTTACTATCACCCAAAGACTGCAAAACAAACTTAAAATACAAATTAAACCAACATGAGAATCCAACTAAGGGTTTCTCGACAAAATCATGCCATAACCTGGCATTTTGAAACCCAAATTTGAATCCATCATAAGTAATACAATGCAAACTCAGATGGATTTTCAATGCATGTTTGCATGCTACACTTATTCTCTGTCTAGATATCATTTTTTAAATGGAACCATTAGTCAAGCCCACAGTCCTTTTATGTGAAAAATTTCAGCTCTATTTGAGCTCTTTTTTGCTCCACCACCTCCATAAACCAGTGTTACACGGGGTCTTGCCCCCCCACCTAGGGGTCTAGATTCCTCGCCCCCTCCCACTTCGGGGTCTTGGGGACTTCTAGGGGATGTTTCCCTCATGCCCCCTCACGTCCCCTCACCGCCCCTTTTAGTTTATGGTTTCGTGTTAAAAGTTGATGTGCCACTTAGCATATTTGAGAATCCAAGTGATTCTGATTCAGATGGTGGCATGGTTGATCTTGATATATTCGTGCAGAAGTTGGATGCAGAGACTAGTGGGGCATTAACTTGAGCATTTATGCTCATTTATCAGTATGATGATATCATTTGATATTCATATGTTATGTTTTATGTTTTATGTTTCAGACATAACTTATTTGCGTTTAAGTTTTATGTTTCGGACTTGAGTTGTAAACTTCAGTTTAAACTCTATTTTGAATCTTGATATAATATGTCATATGATATCTTAAACTTTATTTTCATTGTACATTGTTAGTAGTTACATTAATGATTATATAGTTACAAACTTACAAACTTACATACATGATTGTATGATGTATGTTTTAACTTTTAACTTTTAAATTTGTTTCAATTATATGATTCATCATTCATCAATTTGTAATTTTATCATTTATGATTTATCTTTCATGATGAAAGTGTATGATGACTGTATATACATTCCTTGCAAAAATATAGTTACATTTTAAATATTAAATTTTATAGTTTTTATGACCCCGACGTCCCCCCACGTTTCCTGAAAATTGGTAGGGAGCTTTTGCATAGGCCGCTCCCGCGCTCCCTCGCCCCCTCGCTCCCACCTCCGGGGGACTTGGTGGAACATTGCCATAAACATATGCAAACATATATCATGATCTTGGAATTCCATTACATATGTATGTGCCAATGTTCCATAATCATGCCCCATCATCAATTTAAGAAATTTCCATTGAATATCAAATTATGGGGGGGGGGAACTTTTTTCTGCAACATTTGGCTCAAAATCGGGGACCATCTCCGTATGAGGTGAATGAGAACTATAGATATTTGAAGAAGTAGATTAGTGCCTTTTCCTCTGGCCATGGAGTCATATATAGTCATCCATCACAAAAATTTGTCTTTGTTCATTCTCACCTTGAAAGTTGCAACAATTCATGCCCTAATTGAAACGACACTAAATTTGAAAGATATAATAAAAATGCAAGCTAGAAGTGCCCTATTAATACAAAGGGAAAACCTTCCTACCTGCCCTAACTGAGATAAATTTTGATTGAATAGGAAACATGATATTGCCAATGGAGTTGATCCAACAACTTGTTAAATGTATGGGACTAAATCATGCATTTGATTTCCAGGGAAACATGCGCATGAAGAGAAAAAGTGCAGAATTAATGGAAACTCCATACATGCCACTTATAAAAACTACACCGAAAGGTCAAAAAATACTTAAGGCCTTAACTTAATTTGAATCCAAAAATGACAAAACAGGATTAGTGAAGACACGAGAGTGGTGTGGGTGAACAACATAAATAAAAAGTGAAGATACCTTTCCCCAAGATGCCTTTGTCACCATTGTATGAAAACATGTTTTCCTTTCACTTTATACATGCAAGTGAATGCATTATAGGTATGGTGTTTTCCCAGAATAGGAGAAGCCTACTTAAATATATCATTTGTGGATTGAATGTTTGGGTGCCTTAATGTGCAATGACATGTTTCCAGGACTGAATTCAATGCAAGGCATATTTGAAACTCTAACTCTGTCTTTCGGTGTCTTATTAGAAATTATTTCAATTTTCATTTTGTGTTTTCAAGTTAGATATTGTTTTCAAGTTTTTACATTTATAATTTTATTGCAATGTGGCAGACTGATCAGAGCAGTGCAGGAACAACCCCGAGATGGGATGATCGCGGAAAGAGGCCGGCGGAAGAACATGTAAAGTGCCAGCATTGCTCTATCTTCAGGTATTTTAGTTATTTACATAATTGAAATAATATTAATTTTGTTCAAATATGCAGACACCTAGCCATGGTACGCCTGATGATTCCCTCTTTGAGGAAGAGCTTTCATCATCCCTATCTCCAGTGTTCTTGTTGCAAAAAAAGGCACGAGATGCAAGGTCGGAATTTAATGCTTTGATAGACGCGCCTCAAACACCTGAAACAGAAGAGAGGATACAACATCTTATGAGGCATCTAAATAGATATCAGGTAATAATAAAAAGTCAAAAGGATATTTTTTTTGTTCTGCATGAGATGAATTGTGATAGTTTGATTTTTAATTTTTACATTGACTAAACTAACAAAAAGTTCTTTTGTATGTAGCGTTTTTTGGCATTTGCTGAACCCGGTGTTGGTGGTAGTGGGACACAAGGGCAAGAGATTTCCCAACAACCCTCTCGTACACCTTCTACTCCTTTAGGTGCCAGCCAAGAAACACACCCTGCCCAAGCAGACACCCAGCCAACCGCTAAACGTGTTGGCAATGATGAGGCTGATATGGCCAACTACATTATTGCGTTTCCTGGAGCTACACGTGTCAGCTCCACAGGGACCATTAATGGCACGTTGTTGGTGAACGATGAGGGTGTCCCTATAAAGCATGTACAACTCCCGGGTAAATTTTAATATTTTAACTATTTCATGTACTTTATCTAAAACATATTTATCATGATTTTTATTTTTAAATTAATGATAATATCTTCTTTTTCTTTTGGTTTTATTCTGTGTAGGAAACAATGAGTTCTACAGGATTCTGGAGAGCCATGCGTTGGTAATTTTTGGCCCAACCATACATACAAGGTGGAATTCCCAGAATTCCAACCTGAAAAAATAACTTCTAGATTATCTAGAAGCCCTTTTTGGGGTCGGCACATTTGACAGAAAAGCGGTGGCTCAGGTAGCCGGCAAATATTTGAAATATACCAGGGACACCTATAGGACGCAATTGCAATTTAACCCTAGATATGAGCGTCCTCTCGCGGTTTCAGAGAGTGAGTGGAGAGCACTCATCCATGACGGAAAAGAGAAAAGGGCAAAGAAAGAAGGAAAAATGCCAACTGGACCCGCAAGGTAAATTACAAATTTAATTCAATAGCTTTAATTTTCTTTATGTCTAAAATAAAAGTGTGCTACGTCATATCTGACTTCAATCTTTTGATGCTAGGTTGCCTGACACCTCAAAGGCAACCAAAGCTAGGATTGAGAAAAGGGGCCATCACAAGCTCGGCCAGGGTGGCTACTTGAAATTAGCTGCAAGAATTGTAATTAAGTAGCTAAACATCTTATAATTAATTGTATCGCCTTCCAACGTTTTTGTAATCCTATCAGATATGATTAAAAATACAGAATCATATATAATGTAGGGTGATGACTTTGGAACAATAACTACAGAGGAAGATAAAAATATTGCTTTCCGTTTTGGCTATCAAGCTGTAGTTGAACGTCGCAGAAGCTTGGGGCAGGTCCCAAGATCTACAATGCCTGATAAGGTAAAACATTAACCTTTCAATATTTTTGTTTTAGTCCATAAATTTAATGTCTAACAACTTTGTTTAAATCAGGGGAGCAGCACTACCGACGAGGCAAATAACCCAGTTTTAGAGCCAGATGTAGATGATCCTCTCGTGCAACCTGATCATTGTAGTGGGGACCAGGCCGACAATGCTGCTATCAGTGAGGGCCGTGACGGTAATTAATTTCCACTTATAATTTTTCTAATTATACCTTGATGGTTGTCCTTATAACGTTTTTTGTTTAAATGACAGAGAATGTTTCCCTTGAGGATCTTACCACCAGAGAGGAAGACAGGGCAACAGTCCCAACGACGACAACTGGTACACCAGGTAAATAATCTCATTGCAATTTTTTTTATTAATATTACCGAACTAGTTCAATGATATTTAAAAACTGACAATTAAAATTTAATATTATCTATTTTTGTAGGCGATGCCCCGTCACTGGATGAGACCAGACATCGTGACTACGCAACTAGGTCAGCGCCGACAACTGGTGCACCAGTTAAATAATCTCATTGCAATTTTTTTTATTAATATTACCGAACTAGTTCAATGATATTTAAAAACTGACAATTAAAATTTAATATTATCTGTTTTTGTAGGCGATGCCCCGTCACTGGATGAGCCCAGACATCGTGAATACGCAACAAGGTCAGCAGTGCGGGTTGAAAGGCACGAAACAGGAGCAGAGCACGATGATATTGATGATGTAATTAGGAGCTTTAAAAATAGGAAGAAGAAAAAGAAAATTTGACAATGTAAAATATTGTATTATTATAAGAAAAACGTTACCATACTTGGAACGTTTTTTGCGTTATATAAAAAACTCATTTATCATACTATTTTTATGTCAAGCATTAATTGCAATGTTTCCTTGCGTACTTTTTGTTGAATTGTTTTTTTATTAGTTATTGAATTTTTTTTTTTATGCTCATGAAAGTAAAAAATGAAATATAGATTGGGTATTAGGGAATTGAGAGTGATGTGAGGGGGGCGGGAAGGGCCATAAGAGCTTCCACCTTCACGTGGTTGGCCTTGTTTAGTAGAGAATAATTTATTGGAGCGATTTAATCTTGGAGCAAACCTCCCTTGATCCAGCGTAGCAACAAAAAAGTCACTATTGACTTAGTTGCTACTCTTTCAGATCGTGGGAGGCTTGTTCCAAGTTCATGCGACTCCAATAAATTGTTCTTGAAACGAAGAGGAGCTTATTCAGGTATGTTTTGATGTTTTCAACATATGTTCTAACATTATCATAAGAATGCATCTTAGAGTAAAAAATACTACATCAATTACTTGTATTTATTATATAGATAATGATGGATTTTGATTGACTTGGAAGTGCAGGTACAAATCCTCTTGCATCATGAGCAATACAACTTGTCAACCAGGGTCATGTCCAGGATATTTTTGCTTGTGCACTTGACGAGGTTCGTAATGTCACATTTTGTAAGTTTCTTTACAGTTCATAATTCAATATTAAGCTTGTTCATGATTATTATCTAGGTTTTTTGTATGTGTTTTTTCATCTATTTGATTGTAAGCAACTCTGCATGTTTCCTGTTGTTCACTATGATTTCTCCCATTACCACTCCCAGGATGAATCCGACTTTATTGATACATAGGTTACTTTATTGTTACTATGATTTCTCCATTTACGATTTCATAGGTTACATCATGTAAAGTTGTCAATCTCAGGTTGGTGATGAGCTTTAGTTCTCCAGTTTTGGGGCTTTTCTGATATTTTCTCCCTCATGTCATTCCTGCATCACCTCGTTGTTTGAGCATGCCAATTGTCTACCACTTGTACCAATTGGCACATGTCAATCTCTGAGTGGTGCCACATTTCACCTATTTTCAGTGAGAGTTTGGGGTTTCTCTAACATAGCTTCAGAAATCCGATTGAGTGCCTGCTTGAATATTGTCACATAATACTTATGGTTTGGATTGATGAGCATGTTCTGAATGGTTGGTTGATTCATAAGAACCACCCATAAATCTCCCTTCCTCTAACACACAGAAAATAAAAATTTCTTTGACAGGAGACACAGTTTCAATACTTTGAAAACAAACTTCTATTCCCTTCAATAACTCAAAAAAAAACTATTACACTACTTCCTCACTGAGAGGGATTACAAAATTATGACTGCTACAAAACGCAGTGCATAAAACCAACTCACTGTCTGTTCAAAATAAACATACTCTGTCTCTAAGACACTCTGCTGTGTTTTTCCCTTTCGCACTGCTGTGCATACACACTTAAAAAGTTACACTCAATTTTTCACTTTTTACACACTCCTATGTAATAAAAAATTTACGTACTGTCTATAAAAAAAACTACCAAGCTTTTTCGACCTTTTTATTTTTATATGCCGGAACATATAAAACATATTATAATAACCCCTCTTTTAAAAAAAATAAAATTAAAACTAAATTCTATGGCCCACCTTTCATTTCGCATATGATATATATATAACATATACATATATTAAACTATCGAAACATTAAAAGGCCCCTTTCAAAGTCGGACTTCCGTCTAAATAGTTGAATTCCGTATTAAGTGCGTTCCAAATGGGATGCGACGTACGCCTAATTTTAACTCGAATATTAATTAATGTGCCCTATAAAAATTAGGTCCGGTTTTGGGGTTTTGAATTCCCTTCAATTCCTCGATCCAATATTAATGCTCCCATTATTATCTTTTGAATTTACAAAGCTGTCCAGGTAAATTTATGTTTGTTTATTTTGAATTGGTAATTTGTTAATCTTGATGTTGTGTTTTAAATACAATCCATAATGTAAAATGTCATTTTAGGCATTCTCTGCACTCTGTATAGGGATTTAAATCTTGGTCTAGATTAGGATGGCATGTAGACTTAACCTCAAAAAAATGTTCTTTTTATCTTACTCTAACCCCATGTGATTGAAGGTCTAAATTCAACATGCAACAATGCAGAGTTTTGAGCAAAGTGAGGGTGTAAGGTAACTTTTTGTCGATAGTACTGGATTAAGATCATCTATTCATTTTTGTAGGGTCTTATGGTGTTTGGTTTTTTAGTTTTGGGTTGGGCTTATTGAGTCTAAGATAGTTTTTGAGTGAAAAAATTGCTATCGAGTATTAAAAAATTTTGGTTCTTTTGTCAAAATTTATGAGCTTGTTAGGAAATACAAAACTGACAATGGTTGTATCTTAAATTTGTGGAAAATAATTTGAAATGAAACCTTTTTGTTTAGGTTGTTGCAGCAGGTGCAAACCCCATTCAAATTATTAGGGGCATTGACAAGAAAATAAAGGCCCTTGTTTCGGAACTCAAAATTTTGTCAAAGGAGGTAAACGCTTGCCTTTTGAGTAGGCTGGTTTTCCTTTTTGCTGATGGTTTGGTGTATCTAATTGAATTAGTTGCCTAAGGTATTTTGGTTGCAAACTCCTTTTCATTTTTCATACAGTATTGGCCTTGTGGAATACATTTGATTGTGTGGTCTTGTTAGATCTACAACATTTGTAATTGTTTAGTCTTATGGCCGAGGTGCACTTTTATTATGGAAATAGTTGATGCAATATTGTCATTTAATCCTTACTGCAGGGTAGCATGTTGAGAAGTTTTTGTGAAACATTTGGTATTCAAAATGACACTTGATCCTATACAGCATCATGCACTTGACTTCAAAATTCATATTCAAAGTGTGCCAGACAATTCTTACAAAATTTCAAATATTTATGTTGTTTTAAACCATTATCTTTTTCATGTATTGGATGTTGAAAATGTGAAAAAGACTTTGGTATGAAACCAACTGGTGAATAATTTCCAGCACAACAACCACTTCCAAGACATGATTTAGAAGTAGAACAAATGTGCTTAAGAAGCATAGAAAGATATCCTTGATGCATTGTCAATGTTTGGCTAGGGTTATTTTTGGAGAAAATAACTCCTTATTCCTAGAATAGTGATCTTCAATACAAGTAAATGCGAGAGAAGAGAGATCATCGTGTGACGCAACAAAACTGAAATTGGACCCCCAAGGAGAGCTGGTGTGTCTACAATCGCTCTGTCAGCATTTTCCCTTGGTGTGCCCCGTTCTTTTCCTCCAGCCTGAGTCTTAATTGACTTCTTCTTTCTTCGGGTTTATTTATCAAATTCGTAGAATTTGATAAATAAATACTATCCACAATGGTTGGACTTTAATTTATATTCCCGACTTTATATTATCTCCAATCCTTATAACCAATGTTTAACTTTCAACAATTTGTATTTATACTCCACGTTTATTTTTAAATAAATAACTTGTAATGAACTTTCGGCTCTATATTTCACCACCCAGCCTTACAACAATCACGCTCCAGACTTATGCTAATCATCCACCAATCGTTTAATTAAACAATTTCATTATACTCCGGCCCCACCTATATATATCAATAACCAATCAAACACTCGTATCGTACCTGGCTATCCTCCGCACACCTTAGTTAACCTTCGGGCAAGTTCAACGTGCGACCACCGTCCGATGGCCCTTCTCCAAATCAACGACTCTTGGCAATTTCGCTCGGCTTCCAACATCGGGCTTTAACGTGCGATGGCGTGGGTTAAATGGTTGTTTTCCGGGGTCACTTCGCCACGTGTCGCATTCCCTATGGAATCGCTCGCGAATAGGAAATACCGCCTACTCCGCAAAAGCGGTGCGATATGGGCAACCCGCTTTTGTGATTCCGCTCGTGGTTTTGGTAGAGGGCTTGACCACGGGTGCATGTCTAGTTCCGCTATCCTTTTGTTTGTTAACTCATGTCCAATCCTCGGGTCAGGTTCCGAAAGCACAACAATTTTGTCTCTTTATTAAGCGGGATTTTAATATGTGTATTATCAAAGAAAACCAACACAAATTTTATAAGAAAATTGTTCAAAAGTCGAGCCCGCTGGACTTCAAACGGCGATAAACCATAATTCAAACCAAATTCGCGTTCCAAAATAGCCTGCTGACGTCGGCCAATTTTGTGACGCGAATTTCTTATCAAATTCGCCCTAATATTTTACGGTTCCGGATTTCCACTGCGCGAGCGGCCCAAACAAAGATCCGCTCCAATCAATTTTTGCCACGTGTCCTCAATAAAAACTTGCCCTGCTCCCGGCTGCGGGTGCATTCGATGGCATTTAAGGTGATGGGACATGGATATGGCGATTTCATATCAATCGCATTAACATTTAACGCTGTTCAATTAAGTTTTCACATCAAATCTGCATTAATTAATTTTTAACACTGTTCAAGATCGGACCTCCACTCCTCTTAGCGATTCCGCACGCTCCAATTTGATCCGGCCTTCGGCTCTCCTTATTAATGATCAGAGATTAATTATGATGGGCGTCCTTTGATTGCATTGCAGACGGGTCGACAAAATGGCGTTTAGCCATGGTTTTTCAGACAAGCCGGTTGCTGGATTACACTGCCTGGTAACTGTGACGATAAGGAGAAGTGGCCAGCGGAACTTCTGCCTAGACTTTGCTGCATATTTCCATTTCTCTCGTTTCTGTCTCTGTCTGTCTTCCTGCGGTGGTAGAGCGAAGCTCTCTTGTTCCCCCTTTGCGCTACTGCACCCATACCTCACGTGCGTCAAAGGATGCGTTGCGCGGGGGGAGCACTAAGAGGTCAATCCGGTGCGCACCTCACGCAGAGGATGACTTCCGGCCAGTCGAGTGATTATTACTTAGGTCGATATCCAAATAATAGGTCAGGCTCGCTCTCGGCAGCAGCATCACAACCAGTAGTATGGATTCCCCCCGCTCCTGGGCTTCCCCACAGCTAGTTCACCTTCTCCCACGACGCGCACTGCGCAATTTTCCTTTAATTTCTCTCTCAACCGCCCGCGAATCACGGCTTTAGTCACTGTGGTCTTCCGCGAGGAGGCCCAAACGGAGGAAGAATGCACCCGTCCGGCGGGTCTGAGCTCGGAAAAAGCCGGCCAGCATTCGGGCCTTCAGGAGGGGAGCCGTGGCATGCATGTGGAGGTAGCATCTAGCGATCCTGGACCTTCCGAAGGATGGTGCCGAATCGTGGAGGAACCACCGGAGGAGTAGTTTGGTTAATTTGTTTTTCTTGCTTAGCAGGCCCACTTAATTGGGTTGCTTTTAGTTTATTTTACTGTGCTGGACCTTTGTAATATTTTTTGAATTCTGTAAATTAAATGTTCAAGACTGGTTTCCCCGTATGAGGGCAGTCTTCTTAATTTTTTGATTTTTTGATGACAAATTTGCCATGAGTATGGCCAGGCAATGTTTTTGACTTTGGTGTAATTTTATTCACAATGTTAATAGATTAACTTTACTTAGAATTCTCACATGATTAGCGTTTTTCTTGATCTGTTCAAGGATTTTGGGTACTTTAATTTGTATTTGGAGCAATGGACGTCGGTACTCTATCTGTTGCTTTACTGTTCTACATACTACTATTTCACTTTCTTATAGATGCCTCGGGCATATTTGAATGCTTTCTCAGATTGTCGATAATCTCCATGTGGACCGTTACTAGATTTTATATCATGTCCCTGTATGTGACATGGGGTATTTTTCTATCATTGTCTGGGGTGGGACTTCCACTTTTCTGGATGGATATTTGGGTTCCAATCTTCAGATGTGAAAATGTAATGACTTCATGGACTGTTTTACTTCATATAATATATTCAAAATAACGTTTTTTCTCTTCTGAAAAAAAAATGATTAATGTTTATCATTCTGCCTTCAAAACTAGCGATGTTGGTCTATGTTGCTGGTTTATTGATATGGTCTGATGGTCTTTTTTATATTTTGGACATATCACACTCCTCACATGATTAGCGTTTTTCTCTGTTCAAGGATTTTGGGTACTTTAATTTGTATTTGGAACAATGGACGTCGGTACGTACTCTATCTGTTGCTTTACTATTCTACATACTGCTATTTCTCTTTCTTATAGATGCCTTGGGCATATTTGGATGCTTTCTCAGATTGTCGATAATCTCCATGTGGACCGTTACTGGGTTTTATATCAAGTCGCTGTATGTGACATGGGGTATTTTTCTATCATTGTCTGGGGTGGGACTTCCACTTTTCTGGATGGATATTTGGGTTCCGATCTTAAGATGTGAAAATGTAATGACTTCATGGACTGTTTTACTTCATACAATATATTGAAAACATCGTTTTTTCTCTTGTGAAAAAAAAAATGATTAATGTTTATCACTCTGCCTTCAAAAATAGCGATGCTGGTCTATGTTGCTGGTTTATTGATATGGTCTGATGGTCTTTTTATATTTTGGACATATCACACTCCTCACATGATTAGTGTTTTTCTCTGTTCAAGGATTTTGGGTACTTTAATTTGTATTTGGAACAATGGACGCATGTACTCTATCTGTTGCTTTACTATTCTACATACTGCTATTTCACTTTCTTATAGATGCCTCGGGCATATTTGGATGCTTTCTCGGATTGTCGATAATCTCCATGTGGACCGTTACTGGGTTTTATATCAAGTCCCTGTATGTGACATGGGGTATTTTTCTATCACTGTCTGGGGTGGGACTTCCACTTTTCTGGATGGATATTTGGGTTCCAATCTTCAGATGTGAAAATGTAATGATTTCATGGACTATTTTACTTCATATAATATATTCAAAATATCATTTTTTCTCTTGTGAAAAAAAAATGATTAATGTTTATCACTCTGCCTTCAAAACTAGCGATGCTGGTCTATGTTGCTGGTTTATTGATATGGTCTGATGGTCTTTTTATATTTTGGACATATCACACTCCTCACATGATTAGCGTTTTTCTCTGTTGCAGGATTTTGGGTACTTTAATTTTGTATTTGGAACAATGAACATCGGTACTCTATCTGTTGCTTTACTATTCTACATACTACTATTTCACTTTCTTATAGATGCCTCGGGCATATTTGGATGCTTTCTCAAATTGTCGATAATCTCCATGTGGACCGTTACTGGGTTTTATATCAAGTCCCTGTATGTGACATGGGGTATTTTTCTATCATTGTCTGGGGTGGGACTTCCACTTTTCTGGATGGATATTTGGGTTCCAATCTTCAGATGTGAAAATGTAATGACTTCATGGACTGGTTTACTTCATATAATATATTCAAAACAACATTTTTTCTCTTGTGAAAAAAAAATGATTAATGTTTATCACTCTGCCTTCAAAACTAGCGATGCTGGTCTATGTTGCTGGTTTATTGATATGGTCTGATGGTCTTTTTATATTTTGGACACATCACACTCCTCACATGATTAGCGTTTTTCTCTGTTGCAGGATTTTGGGTACTTTAATTTGTATTTGGAACAATGGACGTCGGTACTCTATCTGTTGCTTTACTATTCTACATACTGCTATTTCACTTTCATGGACTGTTTTACTTCATATAATATCTTCAAAACAACGTTTCTCATCTTTTAAAATTTTAATTTTTTTTTTTAAAATTGAACCCTCCGTCGGTCTACCGACGCCTTGTAGACGTCGGAACTGCGACAACCCAGAAACGTCGGAAGAGAGACAGTATGAAAACGTCGGAAGAGCGACGTTCCAAACGTCGGACCACATATCGTCGGCATTGCGACATCTTACAGACGTCGGAAGAGCGACGTCCAAAACGTCAGACCACGTTTAGTCGGAATTGCGACGGTTTACAAGCGTCGGAAGAGCGACGTCCAAAACGTCGGACCATGTTTAGTTGGAATTGCGACGGTTTACAAGCGTCGGAAGAGCGACGTCCAAAACGTCGGACCACATTGAGTCGGAATTGCGACGGTTTACAAGCGTCGGAAGAGCGACGTTCCAAACGTCGAACCACATTTCATCGGAAGTGCGACAGTTTACAAACGTCGAAGGCGCGACGGTTTGTGAGACGTCGGAAGAGTGACGCTTGTTCGGAACGACGGAAGAAGTGTCGATAGTGCGACACTTTTTACGTGCGTCGGAACGGCAACGGCATGACAAACCATGGTTTGTCCGCCCCCGAACTGTCGCTCTTGCGACGACTATGTGTCGGAATAGCGACGAATTGGCCGTCAGAATTTCCGCCAAATTCTCTAGTGAGTTATAGAGACTGTGTGCATTATTTTTATTAACTGAATGTTTCATTTTATAGGGATCTATTCATATAACCATTCTAGAGAAAATTAAATTATGATTGTAAATGTTGTGTATATATATTCCTTGAATGTTATCCTTACTTTACAAAAAATCTTTTGCATATAGACTATGATGAGCTGGTAGTCAATGCTATGTATCTCAAGTTTTAATTTCATGACATTTCATTGACTATTAACACAAAGAACATCGGATCCATTGTGATTTGAAGCCTCTCTATCGAATTGTAGCTCGAATCACATCAGATCTAGAGTTTGTTGATGAATGGAAACCTGAATTGTAACATGATCTGGAATTATCGATTGCATTGAAATGTAAGTTGTAAAATTGGTAACCCTCTTACGCTTGCGTACTCAAACAAGACATATATATAGTTGTTTCGAAGTTTAAAAAATGGTGGTATTTGAATATGGGTGATTTGTTGTCTTACCTCCTTTGATACATGTTAATTACATAAATTCAAGTCAAATGGATTGTTTAAAGGAATTTGATTATTTATAAGCCTATAAAATTTTCATTGAGAATGAAGTAATGGTCTATAACGTATTTATTTCTTATGTATTTTTCTATGAACATTAGAAATGCATTCTTTTTCAGATTTATATTCCATTGGGACTATAAGCTCATTTGAAAATTTTTAAGCTTGTATACTAGTTTGAAGAAGAACGTGAATGGAGTTGCTCGCAAGTTTTATGAAGGTTTGAAAAGAGTGTTGTGTGAGGACCTTTTCATTCATGCATCAGTGAGATATTGAGCAGCATCAATCTCTACACTGGAACATTTTGAACAAAAAAATGCGTACCATGTAGGTTTTATTGCGAAATTGCATGACATATGTGTCATCCTTTCCCATGTATGCAGTCACGTATTCATCCAAGAGTTTGTGGATTTGATATTTGTGCCAAGAACGCATTGAAACAAGGTTATTATATTCTGATCATGGGATTAGTAATATTTATACACATTATGATGCTATAAACATGGTAAAACATCATCACTTGTAGCTTAATGATCGATTATGTAGGGTGGTATTTTTTCCTATAATATCATTTTGTGGATTAAAGGGCTTATAATACATTTTCTAGATCATGTATTCTTTATTGATATTTGTGATAGGGCATTTTATGCATGTGTTGTTCCATAAATTTGGAATATATGGCCTTGGGAAGAAGTATAACCTTTTGATTGTGAATCGTGGCAGATAATAAATTTCCCGAAATATATATTTCATATTTTTCACAAGTTTTGACAATAGATGTTCAAGCTTCATATCTAGATAGATCTATTACATCCTATATGGAATATTGGCTTACAATAATTTGTGATTAGAAAAAATCTAACATTATTATTTTCCCACATAATAGAATTGGTTGATTCCTTTGATTCAAAATTCAACATTGAGTGTGAGAAGGTTGATTTTAATTGCCTTGTTTTTGGATAGATTTACATCAGAGTTGTTCAGTATAGAAAAAAATAAATTAGATAGAAAAAAGTATCGGTTTCCAAATTGATCAGTAGATAGGGTTTTCTCTTTAATTACTAGTAGCTAGGGTTTACATTTCAATAGTTACAGTTTGCCTTTCAATTATCATTAGTTAAGGTTTTCTTTCCAATGCTAGTAGATTGTAGGATTGGTGTTTGCACTAGGTATGGTTTTATTTCTAATGAATTCCTTTTCATTGTAGGATTAGAATAGGGTAATGATTATAGATTGTAGGAATTTAAGATGGGCAGTCTCTAGACAAATTAGGGTTTGGTTTTGCAAGTCCCTGAACTCCTTTTCTGGCATTTCCAATGTTGTGTCTTGAAGTCTATAGACTCCATATTGATATTAAATGTTGGTCCATTGATCTACTATATACTATACCCAACACCGATGCACAATCTCCTCTTCTTTGGATATGCATGAGTTGAGTTGATAGACATTTGATAACTTGAGAGAGAGAGAGAGATTCCTTGAATAAGTTTAGTACCATATTACAAATCATATTTCATTTTTCCTCAAGGCCATCCAAGTTTTTATTTTGTTGAATAAGGAGGCTCATTACATTTGTATTCTAATCACAATGTTGTTCATTATCATTGACCTTTATGGAAATTGAATGAATTAATATTTAGTAACCTTAAAGCATCTCTTCATGCCAACAAAGGATTATTCTCACTTCCCACAAATTCATGGAATCCATTATTCTAATTTCCTTAATTATGCTTCTAGGAACCAATGCTGCCAAGTAAAGACTAAATTGTCATGAATGAATTTAAAATCCATAGTTAGGTAATTAAATCTTGTATGAAGCAGAGAACAAAAATATAAAAACTAATGTAACAACCACTACCAAGAAAAGACTCATACCTAGTTTTCTTGAGGTTTGCACCATTTCTAAGAGCTCCTGCACTAAAAATTGAGATAATTCAAAGTTCATTTTTTATCACGAGATGTATTATACCCAACCAACCAAGAATATGAACCAAACTTGAGCCCAACACCCAAATTAATATTCAAAAGTATCTCTCTCATGCACTGAGTTACCACCAGGGCCTTACAATGCATAACATAGAAGTAGATCTTGTCCCCGCAGTGCGTAGAGTAACAGCAATTCAAGGGAGTGCGAAAGAGAAACATGGGCAAATGGGTGTCAGAAATTCGAATGCCAAACAACAGAGATAAGATATGGCTGGGCTCTTATGCCTCTATACAGCAGGCGGGGCTCGAGCTTACGATGTTACTGTTTATTTGATTCGAGGACTGAATTACGTTTCCTTCGATTTGCCAACCTTTATTCCACTGGATAATCCTTCCTCGTTCTTGGCCCCCAACAAGAAATATCTCCATTTCCTTGCTTTCAGTAAGGTTTATTTGCAGAGGAGGTCAATGGTCACTATCCGCAAAGAGAAATTAAGCAATTCGTGCCACGTGTGAAGCTTTGTAATATGAAAAGTTGTGGAGGATGGATTGTGGAGGTGTGCTTTGTAATCCAGAAGTGTGCAGAGGAGGGGTGAAATCCAAGTTTCGAAAGAGCCCTGCAATCGGTCCATTTGGTGAAATCCAAGTTTTTCACTGTGGAAACTGAGATACCATTCTGGCTTCAGTACCTGCTACTATGCTTGTGTGTATTTCCTTTTCCACTGCAATGTTTAATCTTCTCTAGAATATTGGATTGTTGTACAGCGGCGATGGTCTAGTGGTGTGGAGCAACGATGAGAAGGATCAAGGATGCACTCGATATGGATATGGATGCTTTCATTGATCGAAGAATTATTAAATGTCCAAAACTGCAGGTTGAAAGAATTATCGAATGCTCATATGGATTCAAACAAGTCTTCCAGCAATTTTTGTTGGATGGATTTGTAATTCAATATGTAGGCATTGAGCCATCTTCATTCTAAGGTAAGAAATAATAGTGTCAAACAAGTTAATTTTTTGTTGACTCTGTATTGCTTGATTTTTGGTTGACTCTGTATTGCTTGAGAAGCATACCCTTCAGTTCCATATGCAATTGAAGTGTTTGAGCCACTAGCATATCCACGAGGAACCTATAGCAGTTTAGACAGTTCAACTAATACATCGCAGAAAAATAATAATACATCGCACAAAAATAATGGGTCGTGGTCACGTTGAGAATAATGTTTTGTCTGACCTGGGAAGCGTCTAGCATTATTGGGCAAAGCAATAGCATAGCAATGTCAAACATCAACTCTTCCATAATGAAGTCAGTGTTAGAGCAATCGAATGGCCAGCCATATATATATATATATATAATTAGGTACTAACAAATACCAAAAATAAAATGTTTTTATTAGAGAATTTATGTTCTATCAAAAATTTCTAAATCAATTGAAAATGGCATTTTCATAAAATTAAAAAAAATAATTTTAAATTTATTAAAAATAAAAATATTCATCATTTTCACCAAACTTTAGTTAAAATTACAAAACAGAGAGAAAACATACATATTCAATACATTTGGACAGCTAAGGAAAATGTTATAGTCTTTCCCTAAATAAATAATAATAATCTTCTGTAAGCTTTATTTTCATTTTTATAACTTATGATGCAACTGATAAGATTAAATGTCTCTTTGTAGGCCTTCATTTTTATCTCATTCATTTAAAAACTTGTTATACGGTTTGTAATCAATAAAGTGTTATAATACCAATTATATTATAAGGATAATACAATAATAACAGGTGATGTTTTAATGCACTTCACTCATTTTCCATTAAGCACAACTATGGTTGTATATTTTTGAGGTGAAGATAGAAATTTTTCTTTAATAATTTAAAATATTTATTAGTCTATTGAGTTTAACCAGTGTAATTTATTATCTCAATACATGAATACATATGCTACAATATAAAAGTACTTAAATTTTTAAATAATTGTTACGAAAAGCAACCAATGGATTTGTTTAACAACTCTTCTTTCCATTTGATCATGGCCATATGAGATATAAATAATTTGTTTTTATGGTCATAAGATTAGAGGAATGATTTAATACATCCATTTTAATTTAAAATTTATTTATATTTATTAATTATCAAAACATAAAAAAAATTGTTATAAACATTTTAGTAACAAATTGATTTGAGGTTAAAATGTTGTTGTATTAGTTTTTTTTTTAAATAGGGCGATTAAATAAACTATTTTTTTATATTAAAATTTTAATATTAATTACTTTTATTATTTATATAGATGTTATATTTATTTCATTTTTATATATCATTTAATTTGTAATGAAATTAGAAATTGATTTCATGAATATATATATATATATATTTGTTAATGGAAAATTTTTAAGATAATTTTTTTATTTAGAGTAGTATATATAATTATATCTTTTTAATGATGCAGAGTTTACATCCACATTAAAAAAACAACTTAAATTTTTTTTTAAACTAGAATTGGAAGATATTACATTAATAAAAACCATAGCATAATTATTGGTAGGCATATAAAATGGAGTTGTTATTGAGTTTCAAATAGAACTTGCAACTCTCATATAAAATAAAAGAGAGTTTGCGTATGTTTTTTACTATTACATTCCAACTATTAATGTGTGTATATTAAATAAAAACTTTTAAATTCAAACAACTTTAAAAAACATAAAACCTAGATAAACACATGTTGATTGCTAGCTTCATCATGTCTAGCCATGGAATGGATAGGGGTATGTTGGTCCACTTCTATGGCCTCTTTGGACCAATTTTCAGGTCCCATAATTGTTGTATTTAACTCCTTTTTTCCCTATGATTCTAATGAATTTATAAAATTTCTATCTTTTTGCATAATTGTTGGGCTATTATCTTAAACTTGGAGCATGATCAGTAATTGTTTATTATTTAATATATTATCTTTGTTTTTAATAATATTTGCATCAAATTGTTATTAATAAAGGTTGAATTATTTCTAGGTACCAAAAGAAGAGATATGAATGATTGATTGACTTAATTTTGAGCATCACATTGTAGCATGATCTTCTAGCCTTAATATTGCACCCCTAGAGGATTCCTACAAACAAAGAAGTAGTGTGCATGTTTTTCTTCATGGAAATTTTACACATGGACCCAAGATATATGGTTGAATCGTACACTCTTTCAAAATCAACAAGACGTTTATCCACCAAAGGCAAACTTGTATTCTTGGAGGAGACATATCCATTAGAGATTTTGCAGTATCCTTGTAGTTGCTTGAGGACAAGCAACATTTTGGAGGGGAGGACTGTAATATTCCTAAATTAGTCATGAGCTAATTGGAATATTCATTTTTTTGTTTATTTTCTTTGTTTAAAGAATAAGAGGGCAAAGGAGGTCCATGTTTCTCCTTAATCATGAATAAATCAATTCCAAATGTGAAAGAGACAAATCTTGGCAGCTTAATTGAAGCACCCTTGGTGTGAAAGGGGCTAGATCACTTTGACTGGGTCAACCTTGACCAAATATACAACGTTGTCATGGAGGAGTGGCCATCAATGAGGGACAATGAAGTTTTATATGGAGATGCTTTGTGTGAAAGGAGTATTATCATTGGATGTGGTTTAGGGTTTGCAAGACTTATAAAAGGAAGAGGACGACAACATTATAAGGTTGTTGATATATATGATATTTTTTGAATATATGGTTTATTTAGACATATATATTTCTCTTGCTGTTTAACTGATATTGAATGCTGTTTAGCATTGGGTGTTCCTGGTCGGGAATCCCACCTCTTCCCATTGAGTAGCTCTTGGGAGAGTTTGTATTACATTGTCAACTATCTGGCTTAGGGCCAAGCTTCTCCTTTCAACTACAACATAGATCTTGTTGAGGGTTTGGTTGTTTTTGCAAGACGCAGCAAGTGGAGACTAGAATCTTTCAGATCTAGTCCATTTCAGTGCCCATTTTCAGTGGAGGAGGTTTCCACTTCATTGGGAAGACATTATTGGAGGGCATTGAGCTCATTTTCAGATCTTGGCATGAGGCCAACCTTATTTTATCCCTACATCGCAGTTTACTTCCAAATCTGCATTATTTCTGTAGGAGAAGTTGCAGGGTGGTTCAGCACACCATTTGGAGAGATGATTTTCTAGTGTTGGGGATCTGCCCTTCACTTTGAAGATCTATTAGAGGAGGCTATTCTATTGATCATATCAGATCAACCACACTTTCTAGATCTATATTTTTCAGTAGATCTGCAGTCTTAGATCTCAGACCTACAACTTGTACTTGGTGTTTTGCTGAAAACCCCAAGGGGGTTCTTTAGAAGAGCTTGTATAGTGCGTGGATTTGATATAGATATAAATTTTTATGCACATAGTAGCTCTAGATCTAATGTATAATCTACTGCTATTGTAGAGACAATAAAATAACGATGTATGGGTTTTCTAGCTTTATACATGGTTGCAACACCTCTTATTGCATGAATTTTTTGTCCATTGGAGACTTGTATTTCTTGTTATGCATCTTATGGGCCATATTTTACATATATTTTGTTGTTGTAAATACATATGAAAGGTATCCATATTGCCCTCTTGCTTCATAAATGATGATCTGCGTTATTGTTCCATCATTTTGCACTATATTCCTGCTTTTCCCATTTGGGAATATTACAGTGGTATCAAGACATCCTCTTGGCACAACCTATGCATTCTAGAAGCCAATATGTCATTTGAAGAAGGAGAGCCTCTTACTGACAGAGAGAAGAGGTATCAAAAGAGTAGACACAGAAAGTTTGATTATACTGATGAGAAAGAAGATAAGGGTAAAACCTTAGTATCTGGAGGGAAGGAGTTCTCAAAACTTCTTCTTCAAACTCTACAAAGCATTATCAAAGACATCAAAGAAATGAGGAGGGAAAGGAATGGAGATTGTTCAACAAGATTTGTACATTAAGAAAGCTCCAGTTCTTCATATTATGGGTGTGAGCATTCAACCACACCATCAAATTTACAACGCTCTACCATGTCTCTATTCATGGCAAGGGAGATAGAGGAAAGAGATGTGCTAAAAAAAGGAGATTCTTAGTGATTATTTGCAGGAGTATGAATCTCAATCTAAGAGGTTCAAAGATCACCTAAACTTCCAAGGGTTTTGCAAGAACAAAGAGGATAGAAGACCTAGAAACCATAATAGAGGCACAAGGTGCAAGCAACATGATGAGGGTAGATTCTTTCTATCTACTTTTGATGGGTCACCTAAATTTTCAGCTAGGGCTTGGGTGGAGGAGCTAGACATCTACTTGCAGCAACACCAAGTTTCAGAAGATGAAGCCATTAGAGTTGCAGCGCTGCATCTTGAAGGTAAATGTTATGCTTGGTGGTTATTTGAATCCTTTTCATTAAGAAATGCAAATATATCTACTTATGCAAGGTTCACTAGGAGGGTAGTGGAAAGGTTTGATGAAAAACATTCTGAAACATCTTTGGTTGAGTTAGTCAAGCCAAAACAAACAAAACCTTTGCATGGTTTGGAAGGATCTATAAACCCCACTCCATTTCAGAAAACTATTGAGGGGAATGAAATTTTGCAGAATACCTTGCTAGAGGCCATATCCCTATTTCATAAAGAACACTCTTCTGAAAGAGAGGATATGGAGATCTCTTTTTCAAAAGAGGATCCTCTTATTGATGATAAGTTAACTTCCATTAATGTTTAAGAGGAGGAGAAGGCTGGAAGTAACAACGTTCTCACTTCAAGAGCATATCTAGCATCTCATGAAGAGGAAGATGGAGCACTTGCTCCAATGAGAGGAGTTCTTATATGTTCACAAGAAGTTCCAAAGAATCTCACATATAGAGATCAGAACACATTCCATGAGCAACATGTGCCATCATTGATAGATTGTGAGATCTTGAAGATAAAAAAAGAAGGTACGGAGGATGATCAACATTATATGATGAGGAGCACACACACCTCTCTATTTCAGAAGGTTGATGCATGGAAGAGGCAGGAGGATTTATGTAGTAAGGACAAGGACAAATCAGTCCACACATATATGCATCCTGCTCTAGGCCTTGATGTTTCATTACATGGAGGTATTCCACCAGGGAGACCCCTGATTGGAAGATGAATAAAGTGTTCCATGAACATGGTACAACCTTGATATATTTGGCTAAGGAAGGAACCTTGGGAGGAGCTAGCACAACACAGAGAACCTTTGATGGGTTCAAAGGAGGAATGAGCAATTTCCTGATATGGACATTGCTATCATCCACTCAGCCATTTGTGCTAAAAGATGATTCAGAAATCTATAATGACATGAGCAGGGTGTCAGATGGCCACTCCATAGCCTTGGAGCAGCAAATGATACTTCTATATATGAGGAATATTTCTGAATATGACAAGAGGTTATTAACACTCTTGCATGCATGGGAAAAGCTATGGAATTTTTGGATGAGAGATGACTTTCAAGAGGAGGTTGACTTCCATGTACTCCAATCTTGTCTTGGGCAAGATCAATTGCAAGAGAGGTAGCAAAAGTGGGGTAACAATACTCCAACATGTGGCTTTGGCATTGAGCATGTCAAAGATGAGAGTTATGATGTGATAGATACTTCATTTCAGATTTCTACAACGTTGGCATTGTTGGGAAGCCTAGATCCGTATTGGGAGTCCCAAATATTGGTGGAATATTCCAAGAACCGCTTCACATGTAAGGTTCTTGATGGGCAAGTGATAGATGGGAGGTATAGGGTGGTTGATGGAGTCATTTATTTCCATGATCAAATCTACTTGACTAGAGACTCCAAGCTCAAGGAGGGGATTCTACA
Organism: Pinus albicaulis; assembly: GCA_034641835.2. Taxonomy (NCBI): domain Eukaryota; kingdom Viridiplantae; phylum Streptophyta; class Pinopsida; order Pinales; family Pinaceae; genus Pinus; species Pinus albicaulis. Next base: position 1,470,697,200 of record CM076577.1, read on the forward strand.
TGCAGCATATGAGGCACTCTCTTTAGGACATGTAGACTTCATTGAGTCTTATCACACCATCATGGAGGGATTCTATTGGGAGGATCTCAAAGAAGATGTGCATGAACATATCAGGAGATATGTATCTTGTTTGATGTATGAGGAGGAGAGTAACCACCTTGCAAGGTTGTTTCAATCATTTCCCCTTTTGATGGAGAGATGGGAAGGTTCATCTATGGACCTCTTCACCAACTTGTCTACAATATATGGTAAAGATTGTGTTTTGATGCTTATTTATCAACTAACAATGTATGTGCACTCCTTTACCATGCATGTGCAACACATTGCTCTGCAATAGAGCAAACCTCTTTGTGGATTTCATGGTCCTTGTGGGACTACACTCTGTGATGGGGATGACCACTATATGGAGGAATTTGGGCAAGATATGTTTTTCTTGGATCATATTCAACCAACACCTAATGTCCTCTACTATTTTCAAGCTTTTGAGAAGCTTATGGAAGCAAGAAAGTGGATGGATGGCCACTTATCATATTATATTTTGAGACAACAAAAGGAAGAACAACGTTGGTCTCACTTGAGGGACTAGTATCACCATCTAGCATGCTACATAACACATAGTCCATTTTTATTGTGGATCCCATATGGTGATGACACTCTATTCACTATATGTACGAGGGATTGGGCAAGAGTGATTCTTGGACCCAAAGAGTGGGATCATGAGAACCCAAGTGCATTTTGGCTTCTTAATGACTACATTATTATAGCCCAAGATCAGAAATTCCATATCTGTCATAAATGGAGAGAGAGGCAACATGAGTTAAACAAATTTATCTCTCATTTTCAACCAAGCAACCCCTACACATTGCATAAGGAGGGGATTGGTGAGTTTTTCTATGAGCTAACAAGGATGGCTCACTTTTTTTGGATGATAGCATGGAGATTAGAGTTTCTCATTGGGGTTGAGGCACCCAAAATTTATCATCTCTCATGCCTTAAGGAGGCCAATGTACAACATATAATTCTTTCCATATATCTTCCAATTCTTCATGATGAGAGCTATTTGGTTATCCACCAAAGGAAAACTTGTATTTTTGGAGGAGACATATCCATTGGAGATTTTGCAGTATCCTTGTAGTTGCTTGAGGACAAGAAACATTTTGGAGGGGAGGATTGTAATATTCCTAAAGTATTCATGAGCTAATTGGAATATTCATTTTTTTGTTTATTTGTTTTTTTTAAAGAATAAGAGGGCAAAGGAGGTCCATGTTTCTCCTTAATCATGAATAAATCAATTCCAAATGTGAAAGAGACAAATCTTGGCAGCTTAATTGAAGCACCCTTGGTGTGAAAGGGGCTGGCTCACTTTGACTGGGTCAACCTTGACCAAATCTACAACGTTGTCATGGAGGAGTGGCCATCAATGAGGGATAGTGCAATTTTAGATGGAGATGATTTGTGTGAAAGGAGTATTATCATTGGATGTGGTTTAGGGTTTGTAAGGTCTTGAATTATACAAGGAAGAGGATGGAAACATTAGAAGGTTGTTGATATATATGATATTTTCTGAATATATGGTCTATTTAGACATATATCTTTCTCTTGTTGTTTAGCTGAGATTGAGTGTTGTTTAGCATTGGGTGTTCCTGGTTAGGAATCCCACCTCTTCCCATTGAGTAGCTCTTAGGAGTGTTTGTATTAAATTTCCCACTATCTGGCTTTGGGCCAAGCTTCTCCTTTCAACTACAACGCAGATCCTGTTGAGGGTTTGGTTGTTTTTGCAACCTGCAGCAAGTGGAGACTAGATCTTTCAGATCTAGGCCATTTCAGTGCCCCTTTTCAATGGAGGAGGTTTCCAATTCATTGGGAGGACAATATTGGAGGGCACTAAGCTCATTTTCAGATCTTGGCATGAGGCCAGCCTTATTTTGATCTTGGCTATTCTATTGGTTCTTTAGAGGAGCTTGTATAGTGCATGGATCTGATATAGATCTAACTTTTAATGCACATAGCAGCTCTAGATATGATGTATAATCTACTGCTGTTACAGAGCCAATAAAATAACGTTGTAAGTGTTTTCCAACTTTATACATGGTTGCAGCACCTCTTATTGCATGATTTTTTTTCCATTGGAGACTTGTATTTCCTGTTATGCATCTTATGGACCATCTTTTACATATATTTTTCTATTGTAAATACATATGAAAGGTCTCCATATTGGCCTTTTTCTTCATAAATGATGATCTGCGTTATTGTTCCATCATTTTGAACTATATTCCTGCTTTTCCCATTTGGGAATATTACAGGTTATGATTGAGAAAAAGAATGAATTTCTAATTTCTCCTTGCATTGGATCTGTAATATTCTCAATTAGTGTGTGGTTGCACCGAATTACAAGTTGTTAAGATTTCTATTCATTTTTGTTTTGTATTCAATTTGGGGCTAGATGATGCATTGTAAAATTTATAAAATCCAAGTCATCGCCATGCGCCAAAGGAAGGTGATATTATTATAGATCCATATTTTTTGTCACTTATTTGGTTGACTAGACTTGATACATTGATACAATGTAGAGACTAAGCAGATCTAATGCAAATTTTTTTATGTCAGGTTCAATATTACATTTTTTTGTGCATTTAATGAATTAAAGTCTCTTTTTTATATAAGAGGCACGAGCTGGTTACCTGGGACCACCAATCTAGCTCATTCCATCCTTGTGCATTCATTTAGCTAGGTTTCATATATGTTGATTGTTGTTTGATATTTTACTATCTAGTATGCTAATCCTTGATATTGTTCTTAGATATTTAGGATTGTGGCGTGTTATGAGTTATATAGACCGTGTGAATTATTTTTATTAACTGAATCCTTCATGTTATATGGATCTAGTCATATAACCATTGTAGAGAAAGTTAAATCACATATGTAAACATTGTGTATATATATTCCTTGAATGATATCCTTACTTTACAACAAATATTTAGCATATAGACTATGATGAGTAGGTAGTCAATTCTTTGTATCGCAAGTTTTAATTTCGGGACATTTCATTAACTATTAACGCAGAGAGCATCAGATCCACTATTATTTGAAGCCTCTCTATCAAATTGTAACTTGAATCACATCATATCTAGAGTCCGTTGATGAATGGAAACTTGATTTGTAACATGATCTGGAATTTGTCGATTGCATTGAAATGTAAGTTGTAAACTTAGTAACCCTATTATGCTTGCACACTCAAAAAAGAAAGATATATATAGTTGTTTCAAAGTTTCAGAAATGGTGGTATTTCAATATGGGTGATGTGTTGTCTTACCTCCTTTGATACATGTTAATTACACAAATTCAAGTCAAAGGGATTGTTTAAAGGAATTTGATTATTTATAAGCATGTAAAATTTTCATTTCAAATGAAGTAATGGTCTATATCGTGTTTATTTCTTATGTATTTTTCTATGAGCATTGGAAATGCATTTCTTTTCGGATTTAAATTCCATTGGGGCTATAAGCTCATATAATCTCATTTGAAAGATTCTAAGCTTGTAATAGTTTGAAGAAGAAAGTGAATCGATTTGCTCGCAAGGTTTATGAAGGTTTGAAAAGAGCGTTGTGTGAGGACCTTGTCATTCATGCATCAGTGACATATTGAGTTGCATCAATCTCTACACCAGAACATTTTGAACAAAAAATGTGTACCTTGTAGGTTTTATTAATAAATTTCATAACATATGTGTCATCATCTCCCATGTCTACAGTGTATTCATCCAAGAGTTTGTGGATCTGATATTTGTGCCAAGAACACATTGAAACAAGGTTATTATATTCTGATGGGAATAGTAATATTTATATACACATCAGGATGCGCTAAACATTGTAAAACATCATCAACTTGTAGCTTAATGATCGATTATGTAGGGTGGTCTTTTTTCCTATAATATCCTTTCGTGGATTAGAGGCTTATAAGACATTTTCTAGATCATGTATTCTTTACTGATATTTGTGGTGGCACATTTTATGCATGTGTTGTTCCGTAACTTTGGAAGATATGGTATTGGGAGGAATTATAACCTTTTGATTGTGAATTATGGCATATAGTAAATTTCCCGAAATATATATTCTATATTTTTGCACGGGTTTGACAATAGATGTTCAATCTGCAGATTTAGATAGATCTATTACATCCTATATGGAATATTGGTTTAGAATAATGTCTGATTACAACAGAACTAAGATTCTTTTTTTCCCATGGAATAGACTTGGTGGATTCCTTTGATTCAAAATTTTTCATTGAGTGTAAGAGGGTTGATTTTAATTTCCTTGTTCTTGGAAAATATTTACATCGGAGTTCCTTAGTATAGAAAAATGAAAATGCTCAGGTTTCCAAATTGATCAATAGATAGGGTTTTCTCTTTATTCAGGGTTTTCTCTTTAATTACAAGTAGCTAGGGTTTGCATTTCAATGGTTATGGTTTTCCTTTCAATTATCAGTAGTTAAGGTTTTCTTTCAAATGCTAGTAGACTATAGGATTGGTGTTTGCAGTAGTTAGGATTTTATTTCCAATGAATTCATTTTCATTGTAGGATTAGAACAAGGTAATGATTATTGCTTCCAGGAACTTAATATAGACAGTCTCTAAACAAATTAGGGTTTTATTTTGCAAGTCCTTGGAGTCTTTCTCTGACATTTCTAGTGTTGTGTATTGAAGTCTATAGACCCCATATTGGCATTAAATGTTGGTCCATTGATCTACTATATAATACACCCAACATTGATGCACAATATCCTCTTCTTTGGGATATACATGGCTTGAGTTGATAGATATCTGATGACTAGAGAGAGAGAGAGAGAGAGAGTCCTTGAATAAGTTTAGTACCAAATTTCAAAGCATATTGCATTTTTACTCAAGGTCATCTAAGTTTTTCTTTTGTTGAATAAGAAAGCTCATTACATTTGTATTCTAAGAATCACAATGTTGTCCATTATTATGGACCTAAATATAAATTGAATGAATTAATATTTAGTAAACTTGAAGAGTTTCTTCATGTCAATAAAAGATTATTCTCACTGAATCCATGATTCTAATTCCCTTAATTATGCTTCTATGAACCAATATTAAGTAGAGACTAAATTGTTGTGGACAAATAGTTACACCTAGAGAAAATTATAATCCACAGCTCCATAGCTAGGTAATTAAATCTTGTATGGAGAAAAGAACAGAAAGATAGAAACTAAAAATCTAATGTACCAACCTCAGATGGAGGAAAATATAAAAAAAATATAAAATTACTTTTCGGCGGAAAGAAAATTCAACAATCTTTCGGTCTTGACTAGTTGCGGGAAGTATTGATGGAAAAGTTCACGCTCTGTTCTCTCGCTTAGAATAATGGAATCTCATCTATATTTCTCTAGAGATGAGAGAAATAGATACAATCAATGGAAATGTACATTGATATAAAAATAACTGTTACGGAAAGTAATCAATGGATTTGTTTAACAACTCCTTTTCCCATTTGATCGTTACTTTATTCATGGTCTTCTGAGATATAAATAGTTTACTCTCATATAAATAATTTTCTAAAATTAGATGAATGATTTAAAACATTTATTTTAATTTAAAATTATTTATATTTATTAATTATCAAAACATAAAAAACATTGTTATAAATATTTTAGTAATAAATTGATTTATAAATATTTTAATAATAAATTGATTTATAAACATTTTAGTAATAAATTGATTTGAGGTTAAAATTTTGTTGTATTAGTTTATTTGTTTTTTTATTTTATTGGATGAAATAAATAAAAATAAATAAATAAATAAATAAATAAATAAATATATATATATATATATATATATATATATATATTTTATTATATATTGGAATTCTAATATTAATTATTTTTATTATTTATTTATTAATATTATTCATAAATGTTATATTTATTTTATTTTATATATCACTTTAATTTTTAATGTGGTTAGAAGTTGATTTTATGAAAATCATTCACATATATAATTTTTTATGAAAGTTTTCGAAGGTAGTTTTTCATTTCGAATAGTATATTTGTTTTAAATTAGATTTTTTTCAATGATGTAGAGTTTACATCCATATTAAAAGAACAATTTAATTTTTTTTTATTTTTTTTAGAATTGGATGATATTACATTAATAAAAACCATAGCATAATTATTGGTAGGCATACAAAATTGAGTTGCTATGGAGTTTCAACTAGAGCTTGCAATTCTCATAGACAACAAAAGAGAGTTCACATATGTTTTTGGCTATTACATTCCAACTATTAATGTGTGTATACTACTTAATAAAAACACTTAAATTCAAACAACTTTAAAAAACATAGCACCTACATAAACACATGTTTATTGCTAGCTTCCTCATGCTTGACCATGGAATGGACAGGGGTCTGTTGGTCCACTTCTGTGGCCTCTTTGGACCAATTTTCAAGCCGCATAATTGTCGTATTTAACACACCTTTTTGTGTTATGATTACTCACAATTTTATCTAATTTCTATCATTATTACTATCATTTTTCACAATTGTTGGACTATTATCTGAAACATTGTAGCATGATATTCCAGCCTTAATATTGCACCCCTTGAGAATTCCCGCAACCAAAGAAGTATTGTGCATGGTTGTCTGCATGGAAAGTTTACACATGGGCTCAAGATATATGGTTAAATCGCACACTCTGTTAAATTCAACAACAAGTTAGGTCAAGTGCACTCAATAAATATTAGAGTTAGTTTATGATCGAGAAAGAAGGAACCACTTTCTAATTTCTTCGTGCATTGGATCTGTAATATTCTTAGTTAGTGCGTGGTTGTAATATTCTAAATTGTACGCCTCTTTATTGGAATATTAGAGTTCTTACTTATCTTAATTAACTAAGTAAATAAATGGGTGGATGGACCCATAACCCCTTAAGATGAATAAATCCACTCCTAAGAGTGTGAACATGCTTAATTAGCTAATAAACCTACATCATGGAATAGTGGAGAAGCTTATTAATGAATTAAAGAGTGGGGATCAAATATAATTAATAAGAAAGAACATGGAGAGATGAAGGAGTCAAATAAGATCGAGGAGGAATGAAAGTAAGATCATAGATCAATTAATGATGAGATGATGGAGGAAATGGTGCATTAGTGCACACATGATGGAGAGGGTGAACATTAAATGAATATATCGTGGAGATCATGGAGAGACAACGCAGTCTACATGGAGACCTATGTCCACATGTGCAGCGCAGTTATGAGGTGGGCCAAGGCATGGGAAGGATCACAAAGCATATAAGGAAGATGACGATAGCATTGAAAAAAAAGGCTTTTGGATTATTGATTTGAGATCTGTTTAGATTTGGAATTTTCATTTGACATTCAAAAGCACGTTTAATATTTTTAGCTAATTCTACAGTGTTGTTTAGAAGAGGGCGTTCCTGATCAGGAATCCCACCCTTACTCACGGGGGACTTCGAGTGACTACTTTAGGAAGGTTATTCTGAGTTGCCATCCATCATCACACATTGGTGCCACATTGTTCCTACTCTGTAAAACCCATACATATTCAGGAATTACGCATTCTTGCATTAGGGTTTGAGAGGAGGAGGTTGTCCTTCAGTATTTCAGCTGAGGAACCAGTGGAGGATTCATCATTTCACCTTGATCTTTAAGATCAGCCTTCCAGTGCTAATTCATTAGGCTAAACATATCATACCTCCATGCAGTAGCAGTCCCATCAAGGATTGCGTAGTCCAGTCCTATATATCCATTGGAGGAAGGAAGTTTCTAGTACTTTAGCTGGAAATACTGTGAGGGACCTTCCCCTCACTTTGTACTTACTATTTCCATAATTATTGAGTTGATCAGACATATCTTATAGCAAGAATCAACCTCTCCCTCCCAAACAGCGCAATTTATTCCAGCTGTTGTGTATGCTGAAGTTGTCATCTTAAGAGGAGGAAGAAGAAGCTAGATCTCAAGCTTCTAGCTTAGAGATCTGAAGGAAGGATTAGCCCTCAAAGCATAGATCTGATATGTAGCACATTGTAGCCATATTACATCAGTTTAGCTTCAGATCTATATAACCTAGTAGTCAAGGGATCAAACCCTAGGAGGGTGAATTTATGATCTTCTTAGATCTGGATTTCCTTTTTGGGTTATCTTGGGTTTCCATCATAGTGCCCAGATCTGCAATATTGGCATCATCAGAGCTCCAGAGCACCATATATCTATGCATTCCCTTTCCGCCAGCAACTGTAAGATCATCATCAACTAAAGGGACAACGCAGTATACATCTTGCAACAACTCCAGTTACACAATGTCTGCTTTGGTGTGATTTCAGGGTCATTCTAGGCCATTTCTTTGGCTTGAGTGCTTCTACTTTATGCATTGTTGTATCTGTAATCCATCTCCTACATAGTAAAATGGATCACCTATTCTGTGTATTTATGTGTTGTTCATAATTTATGTGTACATAATCTGTTGTTTCAAATATTGTGTTTGTGTATTACTGCATTCTCCCTTTTGGGATATTATAGTGGTATCGAAGCATGATCTTTGGCTTAGCTTGTGGAAATTCTTGTAATCATATGAAAAGTAGATAATAGATATCTTTAAATAATGGAGGGATTAAGTTTTCCTGCATCTCTCTTTAGAACTATGAAGGATCTCTCTAAGGAGATCAATGAAATGAAGAGAGAAAGGCAAAGAGAAACCTCAAGAAGGTTTCAGAATGAAGAAGGTCCCGGTACTTCTATCAGCAACAAAGAAGACCGAAGAAGCATAGAGCTCCTCAAAGATCTAATATGCCCACTTTATTTGAAGAGGAAAGTGAATGGTATGGAGATAGAAGAAATTTGGAGCCTGAAAATCATGAAACTCTAAGTCTATATCTTGAAGAGTACAAAGCACAATCTAAAGAATTCAAGGAGAATCTAACTCTCCAACAAATTTTCCAACTCAACGAAGAACGAAGATCCTACAACAATAATAGAAGAAAGGGGCACAATAGCTTCTATTTGCCTACATTTGATGGATATTCCTCAAGCACTAAAAAGGCTTGGAGGAAAGATTTAGATGTATTCTTCAGGCTACATCCTATAGCTAAGAAAGAGGTTGTTCAGATTGCAACTCTTCACCTTCAAGGTGAGACAAATGAATGGTGGTTTGGTCACATGGAGCATGAAAAAGTGACTAAATATTCATACTTATTTCAAAGGACAGGGAAGGAGTTTGATATAAGAGAACTATAGACATTTCACAAAGAGACATTTCCTAGAAGCCAAGGGAGAATGTCACTCTTGTCACTCTAGACAAAGAGTCACTACATTCACCACCAGCTGCAGAAGTACTTGTATCAAGAAGAGAGACACTTGCATCTCTGCAAGGTAGTCTTAGGCTCTTGACATATAGAGTCCCATGCATGATTCAATAGATGCATGATGAGGAGGAGGCAGATTCCAGCATTTGTACATTAATAGAAGAGCGGCCATCACTATTACCAGCAGTTGGAGAGACCATTGCCTCGGTTGAAGGAACTCTTGTGGTCTTTTAAGATATTCCCAAACATCAGTTGGTCCAAGGTTTGTAATCATTTCCATCCCATTTTGTTTTATTACCTCTTATTGAAACTTGTGGGGAAATGCCATTAGGGCCATTGTATAAGCAAGGATTAGAGCAACATATTGATTTGAATCAAGAACCTATCACTACGCAGAGGACCCTTGATCTGATCAAGGAAAATATGAAGAGTTATCCCAATTTTTCATTGTTGAGCTACACTCAACCCTTTGAGTTTAAGTGTGGAGTCTCAGAAGATGGGATGAGAATAATACTATGTACGATGTCAGGCTATGAGTTCAGCATTGTGCCTTGCCATGAGGTAGCAGATACGTCATCATGGGGATCAACAACGCTGTTAATGAGCATTAGTGATGAGGAGAGGACCCATTCATTGTTGGAGCATTCCAATGGCAGCTTACTCATGAAGCATTGGAGGGACAGATGATAGATGGTATACATCTTGAGATAGGCAACCTTTTTCCTTTTCAAGATGACACTTTCTCAATGAGCATCTCAAAGCTCAAAGAGAAAATTATACCTACAACATATTCAGAACCTTATGGGTTTTGAAGGGCCAATCATGAGAGGATATCATGGAGAGATATCATGGGAGGTGCACTTCAACATATCATAGAGTGAAAATATCTTCAACAATTTAAAGAGGTTGGTTTCCTACAATGGGAGGATACCAAGTTTATGCAAAATGAGATCCATTACCCACATTGGGATGAATGGATGTTGATGTGGAGCATGGGGTTGCAAGGCCACTTGCAGAGCTATGATACAGGCCAGCAAGAAGCTTGGATACGTTGGTTTCTCTTGGGGGAGTATGCTTATTACAAAACAACACACATTTCCATGATCCATTCCTTGCACAAAACTGATGTAATTAAGGAGGAGGCATGGCTACACTGGCTGCTCTTGGGTGAGTATGGTTACTACCCAATGGCTCATATTTCTTTGACCCATGCCTTGCATATCAATGGCATAATGCATCAGAAGAATGCATGGTTACTTTGGTTGTTGTTGAGAGAGTTTGGCCATCACATGACATCTCCCATGTCTATGTGTTTTGTATGGTTTGGAACATGGCATAACACTCTCATGATGTGTAATAATGGAGTTTGTTTGTATTGGGCTGATATGAAATTCCACATTTCAATCAGTATGTTGTTGCTCCATGATTCACATGATGATGTGAAGAGGCAAGAAGAGATATTGTTGCTATGGTTACTCTTGGGAGAGTTTGGTTTGATATACTCCCCTACTTTGCATGGTAATTATGGAGAATGGCAACAAGAGGCATTCCTCCGATGGCTTCTATTGGGAGAGTATGGACACCATACTTGGTATGATGATGGTATGGTGTGGCAACAAGAAGCTTTGCTGCACTGGCTTCTATTGGGAGAATATGGTTTGACATCTTTCATTTCTACCCATATGTCTCTACTTCTTATTTTTCACAACGTTGGGATGATGCTTGGATCCAACAAGGCCAACATGGCTAAAGATGAAAGCATGGAGAGACATAGTCTACTTCATGAAGCATGGGATGGAGACATGTTTTGTGAATTGGGGATTTCCTTTCGTGGGAGGAACCACTTCATTTCATGTATCTCATGTACTGACGATGATGTTGGACAACATCTGGTTGTCACTTGGAACTTCATTGAAGATTAGGGATATATAACTACACAGTTGGAGGTCACTTTAAACATTCTAGAGAGACAACTTTGGATATGGGAATGCATAACACATTGCAATAGATGGGGAGGCCTTTCTTATGTGGATGACACTTGGAGGGAGATATATGGCTAGAGCATCTACTTTTGCAGTTTCTTGAGGACAAGCAACATTTTGGCGGGGAGGACTGTAATATTCCAAATTTTACATATGTTTATTGGAATATTATAGTTCTTACTTATCTTAATTAACTAAGTAAATAAATGGGTGGATGGACCCATAACCCCTAAATATGAATAAATCCACTCCTAAGAGTGTGAACATGGTTAATTATCTAATAAACCTATATCATGGAATAGTGGATAAGCTTATTAATGAATTAAAGAGTGGGGATCAAACATCATTAATAAGAAAGAACATGGAGAGATGAAGGAGTCAAATAAGATCAATGAGGAATCAAAGTAAGATTATAGATCAATAAATGATGAGATGATGGAGGAAATGCTGCATTAGTGCACACATGATGGAGATGGTGAACATTAAATGAAAATATCATGGAGATCATGGAGAGACAACGCAGTCTACATGGAGACCTATGTCCACATGTGCAGCGCAGTCATGAGGTGGGCCAAGGCATGGGAAGGCTCAAAAAGCATATAAGGAAGATGAAGGAAGCATTGGAAAAAAGGCTTTTGGATTATTGATTTGAGATCTGTTTAGATATAGAATTTTCATTTGACATTCCAGAGCACACTTAAGCTGTTTAGGTAAGTCGGCAATGCTATTTAGCACAAGGCATTCTTGATCGAGAATCCCACCCTTACCCATGGCGGACTTTGAGTGCCTACTCTAGGAAGGTTACTCTTAGCTACCATCCATCATCACGCATTGGTGCCAGATTGTTCCTACTCTCTCCAACCCATACATCTTCAGGAATTACACATTCCTGCATTAGGGTTTGAGAGGAGGAGCTTGTCCTTCAGTATTTTAGCTGAGGAACCGGTGGAGGATTCATCCTTTCACCTTGAACTTCAAGTTCAGCCTTCGAGTGCTTCAGATCCATATCAGACATCAGGCCAAACATATCATACCTCCATGCAACAGCAGTCCCATCAAGGATTGCATAGTCCAATCCTATAGATCCATTGGAGGAGGGAAGTTTCTAGTACTTCAACTGTAAATCCTATTATGGGCCTTCCCCTCTCTTTGTACTTATTGTTTCCATCATTATTGAGCTGATCAGACATATCTTCCATAAGGCATTAGCCTATCCCTCCCAGACAGTGCAGTTTATTCTAGCTATTATGTATGCAACATATGTCATCTTGAGAGGAGGAAGAGGAAGCTAGATCTCAAACTTCTAGCTTGGAGATCTGAAGGAGGGATCAACCCTCAAAGCATAGATCTGATCTATAACACATTGTAGCCATCTTACATTAGTTTATGCTTCATATCTGCATAACCCAGTAGTCAAGGGATCAAACCCTAGGAGGGTGAATTTCTGATGTTCTTCGAACTGGATTTCCTTTCTGGGTTATCTTGGGTTTCCATTATAGTGCCCAGATATGAAATCCTGGCATAATCAAAGCTCTAGAGGACCATATATCTACGCATTACCTTTCATCCAACATCTATAATATCATCATCATCTGAAGGGACAACGTAGTATACAACATCCAACAGCTCCAGTTACATAATTCTTGCTTTGGTATGATTTCAGGGTCATTCTAGGTCATTTATTTGGCTTGAGTGCTTCTACTTTATGCACTATTGTATCTGTAATCCATCTCCTACATAATACAATGGATCATCTATTCAATGTATTTTTGTGTTGTTCATAATTTATGTGTACATAATCTGTTGTTTCAAATATTGTGTTTGTGTATTACTGTGTTTTCCCTTTTGGGATATTATAGTGGTTGCACCAGATTACAAGTTGTTAACATTATATTTTTTTTTTTTTGTATTCGATTTAGGGTTGGATGATGCATTGTAAAATTTATAAAATCCAAGCCATCGCCATTTTCCAAAGGAAGGTGATCTTATTGTAGATCCATATTGTTGGTCATTCCTTTGGTCAACTAGACTTAACACATTGATACAATGTAGAGACTAAGCATATCTAACGAAAATTTTGTATGTCAGGTTCCATATTATATTTTTTTGTGCATTTAATGAAACAAAGATTCTCTATTATTTAAATTTTCTATAGGAGGCATGGGCTTGTTAGTTGAGCCTACTAATCCAACTCGTTGCCCTCTTGGTGCATTCATTTGGCTAGGTTTAAAACCTATTTATTTTTGTTTGATATTACTATCTGGTGTGCTAATCCTTGATATTATTCTCATATCTTATAGATTGTGGCGTGTTATGAAATATGGAGTTCGTGTGCATTATTTTTATTAACTGAATCCTTCATTTTATATGGATCTAGTCATATAACCATTGTAAAGAAAGTTAAATCATAGTTGTAAACATCGTGTATATATATTATCCTTGAATTTTATCCTTAATTTACAAAAAATCTTTTGCATATAGACTATGATGAGCATGTAGTCAATGCTTTATATTGCAAGTTTTAATTTCGGGACATTTAATTGACTATTAACACATAGATAATCGGGTCCATTATGATTTGAAGCCTCTATATCGAATTGTAGCTCGAATCACATCAGATATAGAGTTTGTTGAAGAATGCAAACCAAATTGTAACATGATATAGAATTCTCAATTGCATTGAAATGTAAGTTGTAAACTCGGTAACCCTCTTATGCGTGTGCACTCAAACAAGAGATATATATAGTTGTTACAAAGTTTCAAAAATGATGGTATTTCAATATGGGTGATGTGTTGTCTCAAATCATTTGATACATGTTAATTATACAAATTCAAGACAAATGGATTGTTTAAAAGAACTTGTTTATTTATGATCCTGTAACTTTTTCATTCTGAATGAATTAATGGTTTATAAAGTAATTTTTTTCTTATGTCCTTTTCTTTGAGCATTGGCAATGCATTTTTTTTTTCCAGATTTATATTCCGTAGGGATTATAAGCTCATTTGAAATATTCTAAGCTTGTATACTAGTTTGAATAAGAACCTGAATGGAGTTGCTCACAACTTTTATGAAGGTTTGAAAAGAGCGTTGTGTGAGGACCTTGTCATTCATGCATCAGTGACATATTGAGTTTAATTAGTCTCTGCATTGGAACATTTTGAACGAAAAATGTGTACCTTGTAGGTTTTATTGAGAAATTGCATAGCATTTGTGTCATCCTTTCCCATGTTTGAAATGTATTCATCCAATAGTTTGAGGATTTGATATTTGTGCAAAGAACGCATTGAAACAAGTTTATTATAGTATGATGGGATTGATACAATTTAATATACACATTAAGATTCTCTATATATTGTAAAACATCATTGACTTGTAGCTTAATGATCGATTATGTAGGGTGGTCTTTTTTCCTATAATATCCTTTTGTGGATTAGAGGCTTATATAACATTTTCTAGATCCTGTATTCTTTATTAATATTTGTGGTAACACATTTTATGCTTGAGTTGTTGCATATCTTTGGAAGATGTTGTAGCTCAAATTGACCCACAAAACTTTTGAGCTATGCTAGAAATCTGCGAGCTTCCTTTGATATTCTCATTCCCATTGGAAAAGGTCTTTCTTTCTATTGATTTGAGGACTAATCATATTTTTGGTTCTTCTATAAGTGTTTGGACTATCCTAAATTAATGTTTTTGATTTTAAATAGATTTAATTTTATAAAAATAATACACATATATATATATATATATTATTAAATTTATTTATTTAAAAGTTTAAACTTTTTGCAAAAGTTATTAGGCTCCTGCCTAATCTCCAATTAGTAGTCAAACAAAATCTAATACATAAACACCAAACCAAGTCAGCCAATGTAAAACACTAATCCATGGGATAGGGGAGTCTAACATGTGCACAAGGCGTTAAAGTGTTTTGACAACGGTGGTGCATATAAACACAAAAAGTTGTGTTCATTGGCCAAGGTGGGATAATTCCCATACACTAAAAAAAAATTTGCACACTGCAAACATATAAATAATAGTATTACTTAATCCATGATACAGGCATGAAGGATTGTTGGCTCGAAGAGCTTGTGATTATTAATGAAAGATTCCAAGTACATCGTTACAATGATGGAACACTAGATCCAATAGTGGAAGATGAAGCTACAACTTGCTTCTCCAAATAATTATTTTACCTTCTATGCACCAATAGAGAAGCTATGGAAAAACTCTCAAAATCCAATCCCTTTTCTTGAGTCATGAGGACTTATTTATAATAAATGACAATGAATTTTGTGTTTCCTCATGACTTATCAAATTTTATAACATATGGGCGTCCATATAATCTTTCACATTATATATATGACTCTTTACATCCATGTGTGTCTTTTCAAATTCGACATGTGTATCTTGTACTCCATTACATTGGACTTATTACAAATGAAAAACTACATACAGGATGGTGGATATATAGGAAAAAACATGAAATAAGACAAAATGCCTTCAAATAGATAAGTCAATTTTTTCTTCATGGATCTCATCGGTGATGTGTGAATGACATGCTCTGAAATTTTTAGCAACAACTTTGATTCAGATCAAAAATTCTGCTGCAAACTGCATCTTTACCTCCAATACTTTTGTCAATACAGATTTGGCTCTAGATTGTACATTATTCCACAACCATGATGGTTTCATGTGAATTTTAGGTAGTGTGATGGCATACTCTAGAATAATGTTCTTAGTAATTTCCAAGCCTTCATGGTATGGTACTTGTTTGATTTTCTCAATATACTGCTTTACTTCTCGTATGATGATATCTTTGTATCTTGTATCTCCAAGTGATACCATTGAAGGCATTCCATGTTTATGTGTCAGGGAATCTAAACCATGGCATAATCGACTATAACAGGTTATGGTGTTGGCCGAATGTTCTCCAAGATGAGTGTAGTTCTGACTATGGAGTATCAACTATACTTTATCCATCTCAACAAAAATCTCGTCCTTTTGACCAACTGATGTTAAAACTTTGGATATTTGGCAACCCATTCCTGTGTTAGATGAACAACTCTATTTTCCACCTTTAGAAGATGCAAGACTTCTTGCACTTTCTTTTGTATAATTTTTGTGGCCCTATGATTTATAAGATTGGATAGAATAAACAATAGAGGACAACATCAAATCACTTTGGAATCCAAGACCTAGCCTTCCTAGACTCAGAGAGGGCTCTCTCTTTTTATGAGATTTAATTTTTCTTTAATTTTATGAATGTTGTTGTTAGGCTAGTTACAGTGGTGGTGGTATTGGTTGTTTTGATTGATTTTGTTGGTTGGATGAGTAGGTCTGCAGAAGCTAGTCCATTGGGCTATGGAGTCAAAAGGGCTAGTTTTTTACATCAAGTTTTCAAGAGAATCACAAGGAAATCTAACTGTACTAATTGGATATTTAAGGTAGTATGAGTTATGATATGGAGAAAATAGTGATATTCAATAATGATTAAAGAGTAGTTAAGAATTATTTAACCAAACTTTAGAAGAAAACATTCAGATGGTAAATACAAATAGAATTAAGGTGCTACAACAACAAATATTAATCTAAAATTTATGTTTTACAATAAGATAAATGGATGCACAACAAGGAAAACAATGGAAACATTTAACACAGATAGGAAACACATCACCATTTAAAATAGCTAAAGTATCCTGTAAACGGTCTCTTATTATTGATGCCCAACTTCAAAAATTACAACGCTCCAATTCAAAATGTTCTTACGGTGCAGGGTCCAACAAGGTCCAACCTCTAAAACTGCCAATGCGTGCAGTATTTATCTAAAAAATACATCGGTTGCCCTATCTACTTCGACAAATTCTCATTAATTACAATTAAACAATAACTAGATAAGTGTGGCGATGTAATGCCCAGACAAAATATTTCTGACAGAACACCGCCTGTGGAATTAATCTCGACAGCTCTTCATGAATCAAAAAACTTTGGTAGCTCTTCGTGAATCCAAAAACTTCGGCAACTCTTCGTTAATCCAAAAGTAAGATGAAGGTGGCTGAGGTGGTCATGAAGAGGCAATGATGGGTGGCTCTAACATCTGGCTCTACCTTTGGGCTGCCTTTACTGGATTATTAAATATGATGCAATGCTGGAAAATGTTCATCGATCGGTGGCTATGCTATTGTGTTCACTGCCTGTTTTGTTTCTGCTGTTATATCATAACAGTTCTGTACAAATGACTTTTACTCGACTTGACCCTGCTGACACGTTTCCAACAGTGCCACCATATCTTCTTTTGCCCAGCTTTGCCTCTTATGCTCGTGTTGTGTCCCTTACCTGATCCTTTCTGCCCACGTTCACTTTCCTTCATAAAACAATGTAACTAAAAATAACCCTCGACCTTAAATAAATTCCAAATAACCATTGAATAGTCTCACGTCCAGTCCCTTAATTACATTTTGGCAATCCAATAGTTCTATGTTATAAGCCCTCCTATATTATTTGATTTGATTTAACAAAGGGAAAACCACATACACCTGGACTTAAAATCCTTTAGGCTTCAGCGTTGACCTGCATCACGTCCACTTTATTATCGCACTTCGCACTTCAGCATTTCAACATTATTCTTGAGCGCTTATCCTCCTGAGCTTGCAATTTGTGATATGTGATTGGGTCCCATGACCAAACTTCAATTCCTTTATATTATAGCTTTGAACTATATCGCGTCCACTTCGTTATCGCACTTCTCACTTCGGTGTTTCAACATGATTCTTGAGCACTTATCCTCCCGAGCTTGTGATTTGCGATACGCGATTGGGTCCCACGACCAGACTTCAATTCCTTTAGATTCTAGCTTTGAACTATGTCGTGTCCACTTCATTATCACACTTCACACTTCGACATTTCAACATGATTCTTGATTGCTTATCCTCCTAAGATTGTGATTTTCGATATGCGATTGGGTCCCACCAATATCGCAAATCGCATATCGGGGAATGAGGTGGAAGTACATGCAAGTGGTAAGTAATATTTGCGAACTTGCTATGCGAAAAGGTGATGGGTCCCAACCAATATCACAAATTGCATTTCGGGGGTTCTATCGGATTCGACAATTGTGTTATGAATGGAGTTTAAAACTGCGAAAAGTGAATTGAGATGAAAGGTAAAGGTTTTAATATGGTTAAGTGAGGAAAATGATAAATACAATATCATATATATATATATAAGGTTTGTTGTGGTGCGAGAAGAGTGATAAAAGAAATATATGGTAAGTTTAAAGAGAAATATGATATGGCTATTAGTGGGTGGGCGAAGCTGCTTTTTAACTATAAAAATTTAATTTTATAGTTAAAAAGGGGTTTTGAAAGAAATGAAGCGTTGGAATTTAGAGTTTGGAAAAATGGAGGGTAAAAGAGGGTAAATGGAATGAATGAGGGAAGAAATGAATTTTTCTCACCATTACACTTTATCAACAACACTTTCCTCTTTCAACTGAACTAAAAAGGTTGATTGATTCCTTTGAAGTTCTAATAGTTAGGATTTCCCTTCCTTTTTCTGGAAATAAATGACAGTCATGGAATATTATTTTCAATATAAATGATCTAAAAATAAATAATCAGTCACCTTGTGATACTGTGAATTACAAGAGTCTAATAGTGGCTCCAATTGGGAATGATGTCCTCCCAATGAGGTAGCAAAGAACTGCAGATCTCTTAATTTGGTGACTAGTTCCTTGTTCATTTAGATGATTTAAGCTATCAACCTGCTTTGCCAAAAAAAAATTGCAACTGGAAACTTTATTCATTTTTTCTGAACTTCTAATTTGTGTACTGCAATATGAACTGAAACTATAGCTTAACTATGCACTACAAACTATCAAACGGAGATCACTATTGTGCCCTAAAAATCTGAATGCTAAAACCAAAACTATGCTAAAACTGAATTCTGGAATACACATGAAATGAAAATTGAAAGCAATCCAAATCTAAAACTGGAAATATGCTCAGAGTACTGAGCTTATTTACACACCTACCTACCCTAACCTACTGAAATCATTACTGCTCTAAATGATACAATAATGTCAGTGTATCCAGTCAAGAAACTGCTCTAATATATTTTTTCTTTCATTTTTTTCACCAAACTCAGAAGCAAACCTATTAATGGTATTTGATAAATATTTCTAGCATGATCTTCTTTGCAGGAAGCTAGGTGGACTTGAAAAACAAAAGAAATGTATTATGACTTTGTGATGAAAAATTTCTCCAAATAGATAGTCACTACATCAATATACACTTGATCTATTTCTGGGTATTTTGACTCAACCAATTAAAATTCATATCCCGGTACTGCAGATGTGCTCTCCATGTGTTTAAGAAACTCAGAACATGCTTGCATTTTATCTGATGAATTTTGTGTCGATACTTCTACTGAACTAGACAATGGGGCACATTGTCTGATCATATATGCTATCACTCAAAAATTCTCAAAACATAATTGTTTCAAGTTTTTTTTTTTTTTTTATCATGGGTTAAAATAGGGTCTTAGGATTCATTTCATGAATTTGACCAAAAGGGAGTATTATATTTTTAGGTTTGAACATTCCTTAGTGTTAAACAAATCCATTTTAAAGGTTTTTTTATGTCAAGTCATTCAACATTTCATCATTAATTTCATTTCCCTAATTTTTTCATCAAAACTGGCCAATTAGCTAAGAAACCTTACTTTCATAGCGCCACTAGTTCAAAAAATTTGTTTTGCACTACGAAAGCGTTGTCTTTTCGTAGCGCAATATGAAGTAAAAACTCTGTTTTCTTGTTTTGAGTAGTAAAATTCCAAGGAGGTTTCTGAGCAATTGAAAACTAATTTAGGAAAAATGAAAGAGGTTTTTCTTATTAACAGAATCAAATACAAAAACCTCTCTCAGTTTCCTCAAATTAATTATTCATTGGGATAAATTGATAAATTAAAATTCACTACGAAACTGCTGTTACAAAATGTCCTGTACATGACTGTTTAGCAGTCAACTTCAAGTTCAGTTTCTGCCCAGATGAAAAAGGATTTTGGAATTATGAAAGATTTTTGTTTTCATCACACCCCCAGCTATAGAAACCTCTCTCAAGTTTCTCACAAGTGTTATCATTTGGGAGATAAAATTATTTCATTTAAGCCCTATTTTTAGAAACAGAGTTTTCTTGTTTTACACATGTTTGTCAAAGGTAGGTTCTGGACAGAAGGAGATGTGTTTCAAAAAAAAAAGATAGGTTTCTATTCAAGACATAATGGCCTAAACAAGCCTCCTTCATTTTTTCAAAATAAATCATGGAGTAGGATATATAGGCTCTATCCCAAGACCTATTGTTCAGGAAAAAAACAGGAAAAACCAATAGGCCAACCTATTGCAAATGAAGAAGGGACCTCAAGAAGGCTGGAATGACTCTGTTTTTCAAGTGATATGATGAAATAATATTTATTTTTAGTTTTTAGCACATTTACAATTTTCATTTTGGAAAATTTTGGACAAAACTTCTCACTCAGCAGTTTCGTAGCGCAAACAGTGTAAAAAAGGCAAAAAGCACTACGAAACTGTTGTAGCAGCTTTTCTTGCCCTTTTTCATCACATTTTGGGGGGTAAAAATATGAATTAAGGTTTTAAATTATTATGGAGGATATATCTAAAGGTAATGAAGATTATTTTTAAGGAAATAAGTCAAGGTTTTGAAGAAAAAAGGGTTAAAGGGCAACACTATGAAAAGCGCTACGAAACTGTCTTGTTTTCGTAGCGCAGTCTATTCTCAGCTCATTTGAACAGTTTGATGATGGTTATGGACATTTGGAGCCTAGGGATGAGTTTTGGAATGTGTTAATTCAACTTCAAATAGCAAAGGACCACAAAATGAAGAGTACACGATGGTCAGAATGTTCAATGAATGCAAAATACCATATGCCTAAAAAATAGGGTTTGGTTTCCTGCTTATGTGGAGGTCAGCAAAGTGGTCATGAAGAGCTCAAGCATCATCCAAATTCGACAATGTGATGATACACTTGTCAATGATGTAATTTCAAATATATAAGGTTGTTAGGATAAGGTTTTTAAAGATAGTAATGAAGAGTTTGAGTCCTAGTTGAAATAGGACTGTCAAGTAGGATAGGTGTTTATTTTTCATAAATTTTATGTTTTATGGTTATGGAAGGTGTAAAAAGTTAGGAATTAAAAGTATCTAGCATAATATTAGTTCATCTCATGTTTTAATGGTCTATTAAATACCAAGAGGTCGAATTAGCAAAGGGTTGGACATTTGTTAGCAAAAAGACTCCGTTTTATGTAAGTGACTGTTTTCAGCCTAATAGAGAATTTCTACTTTGACAACTCAAGATTCATAAGGAGTTTCTTGTATGTTCTTGTTCTAATGGCACTCTTCCAATATTCTATTGTAGTGGTGTTTTCTTATGTTACTCAGAATTCATCAATGATGCTCTGACTTCCTTCATAATCAAGATGACTGTGTGTTTCACTGTTCTACATGTTTATTCCTTGACTTGAACTCTGATATGCCTTGACTTCCATGCTAGGTAGATTATCTTGATTTTTCTGAAGCTATCATGACTCCATAAGCCCAATGAACACTTGATAATGTGATTTACAACCAGTTTACATAATTTATCTGTTTTTATCTCATATAGAGTTAGACATCTACATATTTATCAAAAATCATAAACCCTTGAGAGAGCCCTCTTAGGTTGAGGAGGCTAAGCCTCAACCAAAAGATTGGTTTGAAATAGTTGCAAAAGATTGGTTCGATGAGAAGCCTATCAAGTCTAATTTTGTGATAACAATATCCATATCATAGAATCTTTTGAGAGCATTATGAATACATGAAAATTGACTTTGAAAGCACAAACCATCCAATGCGTCTGCTATTGGGTCATGTAGTGCTTTAGATGGTTGTAGCATTGGTTCCACTGAAATTTCATGTTTTCTCCCATGATTATCAACTAAAATGTGACCAAGACTCTCTTAAATGATCAGAAATGAATTAAAGCATAAATGCAGAGAATCAACTTGATCAATTCATCATCTATTTCAGACTCTGTGACTTCATCTGAGACTTGACATTCAAGATGATTCAGGGACCGAACCTCTAGATATGAAAAAGGTTATGTATCATCCCTCCTTTTCTCAATTGATTCATTCGAACATTCCTCATCCTTATTATTTACAATATTCTTGTAATGTTCTCTCAAGAGCGAGGCAAAACACATGGGTAGGCATTTTGTACTTACTTGTAAACTTTCCTCATTTTCCTCCTTATAATCTTGTTCAACATGTAGAGTTTGATTGTCATCTTTGCATTGTGATAACTGGGTTTGTTCTTCCCAAGAAAATCGTGTTGGCTGCTTTGAACAATCAACCTCAACCTCAACCACATAATCATAATTGTGATGATAATGTCCGGGAAAATCATCTACATATGCAAGGTCATCAAACATGCACATCATCTCGAGAGATTTTTCCACTATCATCTGATTTTGAGCTTCATATTTGGCCGTGTTGTGGATTAAGTACATGAAATAATCATTTTCTTCTTTAGGATACGAAGGATGAGCTGCAAATTTATTGGGCACATTGATATTTTTATTTTCTGGAACTAATGAAACATGAGGTATTTGAACAACAAGTTCCTCTTTTCTTCTAATCTTATGCATCATTTCATCAACTATATTTGTCAAGATATCTAGTTTTATTTCTGAAGATATCAATTTCTCTTTTTCTACTTTGTCCTTCTTCACTTCTTTTAACTTTTCCTCTCTCTTCAGCAGGTTTGCTTCCACATCAACTGCAACATTTTTCATTTCTTCAAGGGTTGCAGTGCTCCTTTCTCTTAATTGGAATGCCATCTATGGGTCAAATGCATCTGGGTAGCGCAAGAGAGATAATCTTGGGGGTGGCCTTATAACAACAGGAATTGAATGATACACCTTATTGAACCTGGCTGAAAAATTCTATAATGTCTCCCTTGGATGTCTTTTTAAATGGTTATACTCTTCTATAATGAGGAAAACATTTCCCAAGATCACCAATCTATCTAGGAAAACTTGCGTATATTGATGAAAATGTCTAATTATTGCAACTGGAAGATTCTTAAACCAAATTTTAACTTTACCTTGCAATGATAAGGAAAAAATTCTAATACATACATCATCTTCTTCCACCTCAAACAGATCAATAAAATCCTCAAGATTTTGATTGTGTTTTTCAACAATTATTTCTGCATTTTCTCCATCAAAACTGGGTATATTATTGTTATAATTTGCAGGGAGGTGAGGGAGGATAGGAGGAAAAACCAGAGGCTTGTAAATTTCTAGGAATTTTATAGGTATAGGAGGTAAAGCAGGAAGCTTATAACCATTTGGGGATTTAGCAAGAGCAGGAGATGAAGCACGAGGCTCATGTCTCACTGGGTTTTCCACAAGTGTATATGGGATGTGCACAGTTGTATGAGTATGTACATGATATACAATTTGCAGCTTAGTTTCTGGAGGCTCATCAATTTTGAAATGATCAATGTAAACTTCAGCAACGTACCCTTGATCAGGCTTAGAGTAAAATAGAACATAATTACAGATAAAACCAAAAATGTCTTGAATACAATTTGGGCTTGAATACTTGTTCTTTCCAGGCCGATTGGTCATGTTTCAAGTCCTTACTCCAATGGAGTATTTGGATGGAACTGATCTAGATTTGGAGTCACCAGGTGGATGATTTCAACCTTCTTGTGTGTGGTTGTTTTCCCACCATCAACAACTAGATACCAATCTTGGAAAATAATTTTAGCATACAATGTTTTTTGACTCGGGTTTCTGAATTCGAATGAAATGTCAAGATTTGCAATAGATCCCCAGTATGGTTGCCATTATGTTTTTTCCCTATAATTTATAATATTGGCAAGAATAAATGATAGAGGACAGCATCAAACCACTTTGGAATCCAGGACCTAGCCTTCCTAGACTCAGAGATGGCTTTCTCTATTTATGAGATTTAATTTTTCTTTAATGTTATGAATGTTGATGTTAGGTTAGTTACAGTGGTGGTGTTATTGGTTGTTTTGATTGATTTTTTTGGTTGAATGAGTAGGTCTGAAGAAGCTAATCCATTGGGCTATGGAGTCAGAAGGGCTGGTTTGTGACATCAAATTTTCAAGAGCATCGCAAGGCAAGCTAACTGTACTAATTGGATATTTAAGGCAGTATGAGTTATGATATGGAGAAAATAGTGATATTCAGTAATGATTAAAGAGAAGTTAAGAATTATTTAACCAGACTTTAGTACAAAACATTCAGATGGTAAATACAGACATAATTAAGGTGCTCCAATAGTAAATCTTAATCTAAAATTTTTGTTTTACAATAAGATAAATGGATGCACAGTAAGGGTGGAAACATTTAACATGGATAGGAAACACATCACCATTTAAAAAAGCTCAAGTATCTTGTAAACGGTCTCTTATTATTGATTCCTAGCTCAAAAAATTACAATGCTCCAATAAAAAATGTTCTTATAGTGCAAGTTCCAACAAGGTCCAGCCTGTGAAACTGCCAATGCATGCAATATTTATCGAAAAACTACATTAGTTGCCCTATCTGCTTCAGAAACTTCTCATTAATTACAATTAAACAAAAAATAGACAAGTGTGGCCATGCAAGGTGGGGACAAAATATTTCTAATAGAACACCGCCTATAGAATTAATCTCGGCAACTCTTCATGAATCCAAAAACTTCGACAACTCTTCGTGAATCCAAAAAATTTGGCAGTTCTTCATGAATCCAAAAGTAAGCTGAAGGTGACTGAGGTGGTCACGAATAGGTAATGATGGGTGGCTCTAACATCTGGCCCTACCCTTGGGCCTCCTTTGCTGGATTATTAAATATGATGCAGTGCTTGCAACTTTTCGTCAATTGGTGGCTGTGCTGATATGTTCACTGTCTTTTCTGTTTCTGTTATTATATGACAACAATTTTGTACAAATGGCCTTTTCCCAACTCGACCCAGCTAGCACTTTCCCAACAGTGCCACCATATCTCCTTTTGCCTGACTCTGCCTCTTCTACTTGCGTCGAGTCCCTTACTCGAGCCTTTCTGCCCGCATTCACTTTCCTTCATAAAACAATGTGTTATGAATATTTTATTAATTATTAGTTAGATATAGTTATATTAGGTTTTATTAACTGAAAGGGCATGATCAAAGATCATGCCTCTTCACCAAGGGACACCTTGAGGCTATATTTAAAGCCCAAGCGATCCCTCATTGTAATCATCTCTTATCTTCATCATTAATAATATATATTTATCAAGTTTACCAGAGTTTTTACACTCCATTGGTATCGGAGCCATCGCTCTTTGGATCTGTGTGATCACCCAGAATTAAGGAATTTCAAGAATTCCAAATTGCAGATTTTTTTTTTACTAAGTGTTTGTGGACAGCAACCTCGGTTTAAAAAAATAATAATTTGCAGATTTACTTCTCCAATGCAATTCCCTCTCAAAGCTCATACGTTACGCTCACACCCACTCACTCTGTTTCCCTTCCCTATCGATTTCTCAATTCAACCCACCCCCTCACAGCCCAACACTCTCACATAATTTTTTTTAAAAAAAACAGTCAACGCATTACACCATCCCCGTCTCTCACATTACGCCCTCCCCGTAATACTCAATTCGGTGGTTATACACAGAGAAGAGTATTACAGTTCACAACTCGTGAACTTAAAAGAAAGGAAGCATAAATTAAGGAGAAAGGGTCTACGGATGAATGTTTCTGAGTTTTAAATCAGATATTTGACACCTCCAGGTAGCTTATCCACTATAATAGTTTCAGACCACTTCATATTTCAGACCTGTTTCTACTTGGATCTGTTTTTTTGGCTTGGTGCACATACACAGCAGCTTGGAATCCCTTGCTGTAGCTCGGATCACTCCGCAGACTCGTGCTATCTTAACTTCGGACCTGCCGTGACTCGAAACAATGGTGCAGTCTTATTGTAAAACCTTTGTGCCTGTGCTATCTTCGTGTAACCTACATTATCATCGGACGGCGTGGTTTAAATCTGGACGGGTAACGGAAACACGTCGTGGAATAATCGTTAAGGTAACGGAAAACACAGTCGTTAAGGTTGGAATAATCTGGTTTAAATCTAAACGACGTGTTTTTCAAAATGGTTGGAATAATCGTGGTTTAAATCTGTATGGGCACGTTTCCGTGTGACTATCGATATAATTCTGAGCATCGTTATAAAAAAAAAAATCGATTTATTTTAATTATTAAGGAACGGTGTGTCGTTGCAAACCGAACAGGCACAAACAATTATCATGGAACGATTTTTTTTTAATTATATATATATATATATATATTATAATTATATAATTCATTTATATATATAATTCTCATTTAATAATTATATATAATAATTATATAATTAAATTATATATATTATATAATTTTTAATTAAAAATTATATATATATATATATATATATATAATAATTATATAGTTTAAAAAAAATATATTATTAATTAATTAATTAATTAAATATTAATTAATTAATTAATTAAAAAAAAAATTAATTAATTAATTAAATATTAATTAATTAATTTTAAAGAAAAAAGAGGAGAGAAACTGGCAGAAAGATATTCCCCACCTCATACACGCTCGATGTCTTCGTCAATGTCGATGGTGGAATTAGAGAAGAAATTGGGAGATCTTGAAAAACAAATTAATAATAACTCCGAAGAATTTGGAAGGTGATTAGTCAATCTGGAAGGTACAGTTTCAGGACACTCCAACGACATCAAAAAAATCCATGATACGACAAATCGCATAGAAAGACAAATGTGGCTAAATCATCACGAGACCACAGAAGCAATGAACAATATGACAGAACTCTTCAACAAGCTAAATGATAAAATAGATAAGTTGAGTCAAACACAATCCCCAATATCTCCTAACATGGAACAAAATCAACAAAACAATTCCGCAGATTCAGGGAACTCAGACGAGCATCAGGAAAAAACTGATTTCCCACATCACCATGAAGATACAGATTTTTATAAACAAAAAAATGTTCCATCCCCAGAATTGAACGAAACATGTGAAGCAACCAACACATTCGAAGCCACTGATATAACACCGGAAGCTGTTGAGGCCTTCGATGATGAAGCACATATGGTGGTTAAGAACGAAGCGTTTGATGATGAGAAGAAGTTGCATCAAACAATAATTGTTGGTAACTTACCTCTAAATATAAAAAGGAGTCACAAAAAATCACCAGAAGAACAAGGAATAGTTGGGAAACATGAAAAAGTATTCCAAGATCTACCCATAAAAGTGTCTTCCAATAGGAAAATCAAACATCCAATAGAAGTCAAGACAGTATCCAACTCTGTCGATATCAGATCTTTTCACTGTCCACATCACCAACAGATGGAGCTCGAGAAGATGCTTCACGATCTTTTTAAAATGTGGGAAGCAAGAGCTCATCGCTTGAGAAAACCAGACATTCGTCAACATTGTCCATCATTACATATGCTTTGAGGACAAAGCATCTTAAGAGAGGGGCAATGTTATGAATATTTCATTAAGTATTAGTTAGATATAGTTATATTAGGTTTTATTAACTGAAAGGGCATGATCAAAGATCATGCCTCTTCACCAAGGGACACCTTGAGGCTATATTTAAAGCCCAGGTGATCCCTCATTGTAATCATCTCTTATCTTCATCATTAATAATATATATTTATCAAGTTTACCAAAGTTTTTACACTCCACAATGTAACTGCAAAGAACCCTCGACCTTAAATAAATTCCAATTAACCTTTGAGAAACCTCACGTCTGGTCCCTTAATCGCATTTCGACGATCCAATCATTCTATGCTATAAGCCCTCCTCTGTTCTCCGATGTGATTTAACAAAGGGAAAACCACATACACTCAGACTTGAAATCCTTTAGGCTTCAATTTTGACCTGCATCGCGTCCACTTTATTATCCCACTTCACACCTCGGCATTTCAACATGATTCTTGACCGCTTATCCTCCTGAGATTATGATTTTCAATATGCGATTGGGTCCCATGGCTGAACTTCAATTCATTTAGATCCTAGCTTTGAAATATATCGCGTCTGCTTCATTATCGCACTTCGGCATTTCAACATGAGTCTTGAGCACTTATCCTCCCGAGCTTGCAATTTGCGATATGTGATTGGGTCCCATGACCGGAATTCAATTCCTTTATATCCTAGCTTTGAACTATATCACGTCCGCTTCATTATCACACTTCGCTCTTCGGCATTTCAACATGATTCTTAAGCGCTTATCCTCTTGAGCTTGCGATTTTCCATATGTGACTGGGTCCCACCAATATCAAAAATCGCATATTAGGGAATGAGGTGGAAGTAAGTGCAAGTTTTAAGTAATATTTGTGAATTTGTGATGCAAAAGCGTGATGCGTCCCAGCCAATATTGCAAATTTCATTTCGGGGGTTCTGTAGGATTCGGAAATTGTGTTATGAATGGAGTTTAAAAACTACGATAAGTGAATTGCGATGAAAGGTAAAGGTTTTAATACACTTAAGTACGGAAAATGATAAATACTATATCATATATGTAATATATATTATATATATAAGGTTTGTTGTGGTGCGGGCAGAGCTGGGATAAACGAACTATATGGTAAGTTTAAAGGGAAATATGATATGGTTGTTAGTGGGTGGGCAGAGCTGATTTTTAACTATAAAAATTGAATTTTAATAGTTAAAAAGGGGTTTTGAAAGAAATGAAGTGTTGGAATTTAGAGTTTGGAAAAATGGAGGGGAAAAGAGGGTAAATGAAATGAATGAGGGTAGAAATGAAGTTTTCTCACCATTGCACTTTATCAGTAACACTTTCCTCTTTTAACTGAACTGAAAAGGCAGATTGATTCCTTTTAAGTTCTGACAGTTAGGTTTTTCCTTCCTTTATCTGGAAATAAATTACAATCATGGAATATTATTTTCAATATAAATGATCTAAATAGAAATAATCAGTCACCTTGTGATACTGTGAATTACAGGAGTCTAACAATACCGACCCAAGGTGACACTACCTCACACAGAAGCATCATTTCGTTATACAACTGCTCCATGGTATCCTCCATTGCCCCTAATCTTCTTGTATAGTTGATTGAAATTATTTTTTGATGAGATTGTGAGAAGAAAAATGTTGATTCTCTGCAATGACGTGCTCTATTTACCGCTTTGCCACAACTATCTCTTTCTTCAACCAGGAATTATCACTTAAGAGATACTCTGAATTATCTTGTGTTTTTGTGGAAAAAGTAACATTATTTTCAATGACTGCCTAAGGGATTCTCCTAATGTTTGCAATTATTGCATTTTTAGTGGATACAAAAACTAGATTTTGGGGATCATTTGAGAAGAATTTTTGTCTTTCTTGCACAATCCTTTGCTTCAATTGATCAAATGTAACATTACACACGCCCATGGCCCTATATTTTGGTGGAGGTGTAATTCCCATCTCATTGAACTGGAGATGGCCACATGTAAGAGGAGGTTCTACCCGAGAGTTTGGTTCATCATCAATGGGATTGATGGCATCTTCTTCCTCAAAATTTGCTTCTATAACATGGGTCGTTAATTCTTCTTCAATCCTTTGTGTAACTTCCTCCTCCTGTGAGTGCCTTTGCTGCTCTTCTTTTATTCTCCTTCTTTCTTCTTCTTCTTCATGTTTCTTTATAAGCAAGTCATCTTGCTTCCTCTTTTCCTCCTCTTCTTGTTGTATATTTTCCTCCAATATCTTATTCTCATGTTCAGCCCCAATAGCTCCTTTACTCAATGGATCAACTTTCATTTTCTTTTTCTCTTTACTGCGATATCATGCTTAATATTTTTCTTGGGAGCTACGTTAATTATTGCTTTAGTTGTTGCTTGTGGTGCCTCATGTATCTGTACATCTAGACCTTATGGAGTTAAGGAGGGGCCTGCCTCATTTCTTAGGTGTGTCTTCCTTAATTTGTTGTACCAATTCTTCACCTTTTCATCCTTTGTGGTAGTCATTGGTACATATGCCTAGGTGTATCATATCCTGTCACAATATCGTATACACACTTTTCTAGGATCATATTTATAAAAGCTCCTGACTCCAAATTGAAGGCACTTAAGTTCGTCTATTTCATCATTTTTCGCCTTAAGGCTCTATTGGGCGGTATAAATGCAAGGTTTACGCCAACATTTAAATTTTTAATCTGGGTTGGTAAGCTTAGAGGCATAGCGCAATAAATTCCAGAATACGACCTCAGGGATCTGTCAAATAAAAATCAAGCTCTTGCAAGAAATTAAAAAAGGTAGTCATTCATGAAAAAGGAACAAGACTCTTCAAAGGAATGTAAACATTGTAGTGGGGTATTTGTCGCACGGGTGTACGAAATCACACTAGTTTAAAGAGTAGAGAGTGTGGTATACTCTTTAAACTATTGGTTATAGGCAGAAAGTGGTGGAGCTCAAAAGCATAAAATTTAATGGAAACAATATGCTAAAGTATGCTCTGGTTAAACTAAAACCAAAACACAAATATACAGAAGCTATCAAAGAGAGTCAAAATGATAATAATACCAACGACGGCTCAAAGGCCTCTTCTTATTAAACTTTTGAAATGGAGAAGAAATTTTACCCACTTGCCAAAGGGCACCTAGGCAATGGCTCTAGGTCCTGATGCAAGGATGTTGCCTTCCAAGCTCTGCCTCTGATGCAGTCTCCCTCTCTCTCTCTGGCGTGGTGGACTAAGATTGTTGGGTGGCCAATGATCAAGTCCTCTTCAGCTCCAGCTTTGAGTCACACATTGCTTGTGTTGCTTGGGCAACTTTGGCCACCATAACAATGTGATCACCATTTCTTCATCTCTTGGTGGATTTATATAGGGGAGTTTCAAATCCTCCTTCCCTCCCTTGGTACATGATGGATGGTGACCCAAGGGAGAGGTATGATTCCATTGTGGGCTTCACATATTCGTTTGTGTGCTCACATGATGTCTAGGGAGGTGCTAGTGGCTGTCCTTAGGTGGATTCACATAAGGAGTAACTGTCCTTTGTTCGATGTGGTCTTGGAAAGCGACTTTTTCCATTTCCAGGAATGCACACTTAGCAGGCAAAAAGGTGTGCAAAAGGCACTCTTATCGAAGGATTAAGTGCGCAAATCAGCATTTATGACTAGCTCAAATATGATTTTCTCAAAACCTTAGAGATTTTAAATACTTTCTTGATTCCATAATGTGTTCCTGCCCTGTAAATCCTTAGGCTTGACATTAATTAATGTCATATTCTGCTGTATGATTTTCTAGTGTTAACAGTTGCCCCCTGTTGGAACAGGGTCTCCTACGAGCTACGAAACTGGTCCATTTTGGATACTTTTGATTAGATTTAATCTAGCGAAAGGTTTTTGGGGCAGGTCAAAGCCCCAAAAGCATTGTAATGGGTAAAAGGGTAAACCAGGGGTCCGAAAACCACGGTTTGCGGACCATAGGAAAGTCTAGGCTAGATTATTATAAATAGAGGAACATTTTTGTATTGTAAAGTAGAAAATGAAGAGCTATTGATGCGAATTGTGGTTTAAGCTATCTGTTTGGGTTTTGGGGAAAGGACTCCTGCTGGCTGTGTGCACGGAGATCCAAGTCTAGCTGTGTGCAGACCCTGCTGCTGTGTGCGCAGGCTAGGAAGGGAATTGTAAGGAGGAATTGATGAATGAATGAATAAGAAAGGTTGATAGAGAACTAAATCTATGAGTACTCTTTGTGTGAATCATTGGTAATTACTGCATTGTACATTTTCTGTGTTTAAGATGCAGAGATCTGTGTAAGTGTGTTTTCTGTATCTGGATCTGTTCTGTTCTGTTTATGCAATATTGTGCTACTGTCATAAAAGCATATAATTATATATCTAGCGCACGTGGATGTGAATAGAGACCTAACTGAACTTGTGAAGAACAAGGTAATATGGGAATCACAAGGTCTAACGCAGCTCTGATTGCCTTACCTATCCTTTCTCAGGGTGTGGAAACCTAGTTCTAGCACCCACCCACACTACTTCGGGTGAGACTTTGGCCTGCACAAGTAGGTCACTGCCAAAAGGGCTAGTAGTATAGGGGTTTGTTGGCAAGCCTTGAGCTCCGAACCTGGGTCAGGACCCCTCAAGCCAACAAATGGTTCCATTGCCGGGACCTGTAGCATTTTGAGGAAGTGATCAGGTACTGACAAGTGAATACTGAAGGTCTAACACGAAGGTTAATGAGCGCTACTTTGGAGGAAAGTACTACACGAAGCAGTAAGTACTATCAAGCTGATCAAGAAAAGGATCACTCTACCCATAGCCCGTTGAGAAGAGAAACAATGCAAGGTTTGACAGTTACCCCCACGTCAGACTCACGGGAGAAAAAGCCCTCAACCAAAACCTTGCTAGAAGGAGACATGGTAGTACACTTGAAATTACCTACCTTTAAAGGCGCGACCAATGAGGATATGGATCATTTTTGGTTCGTGGCAGACTCGGTATGGATTGCGCAGGGGGTGGTGAGTGATACTGTGAAGAGAGCACAGTTTTCCCTGGCCTTCGAAGACAAAGCGCTAGACTGGTATATGTGGTACATATCTCAAAACGGGAGTGCATCTCTTCAAGATATTAAGGACACCCTAAAAAAATAGTTCCAGAAGCCAAAATTGTACTCTCAGTTGGTAGCAGAAGTAAAATACTTCAAGAAAGGTACGTCTGAGTCGGTGTGGGAGGCCGATCAGCGATTGAAGAAAGCGATTAGGGAAGGAGGGTTCAAGTACGACGAAAAACAACACACGGAATGGTTCATCACTATGGTTCTACCTCACCTACGTATACCAATGGGCCACCAGACCTTCGAGTCCCAAGAAAACACCTTGGAAGCTGCCATGAAACTCGAAGCTCCGCCCAAGGACAACACGTTGGGGGGAGTACAAAAAATTCAAGAGCAGCTCGGAGCCATGCACATGGAAATTCAGAGCTTACGGACGGAACAGGGAAAAGGCGTTAGCACAGACCTCTGATGCATATGATGTCGGGTGTCTGGCCATACAAAGGACTAGTGTCCTATATTGACGGATTACATGTAGGTAGGAAGACCTAGTCCACTATGCCCCGACTCCAGCGGATCTGCGCTATGGTGCGATGATTGCCGGGTAGCGGGACTACATGATACGGCTCAGTGCCCTCAGCTAAGTATGGGTGAACTGAAGCAACAGTGGTGCAGGTTCTACCGGTCGGTAGGGCACGATGAGAAAAATTGTCACACGTATGACTTGATTGTAGATTGAGGGAACCTCTGTAGGGTACAATCAGACCCTGCATCACCAAGATCCCCAGCGAAATTTGGTGGCTCCCCAGCAAGGGGCAGGGGAGGTGGGGAGGAAGCGCAAGACGGGGGCGGGGGCAACTGATCTGCTATAACTGTGGGGAGGTAAGGCACTTTACAAGGGACTACCCAAATCCCACCAGGAAATCCTACAAATATTTCCAGCAGATGGACCATGGGATTGAAGACTACCCGATCCTGATAGCCAAAATGCAAGAAAAATAGCCCACCCCTACGCAGAACGTGCAAGGAGTTAAAACCAAGCTAAGGAATGCAGATTTGAGTGTAAAAGTCATGGCACACAGCGGGATGGTCACCTAGGGAGCAAAGGAGGAGCTTGC
The DNA here is from genome assembly GCA_034641835.2 of Pinus albicaulis. Taxonomy (NCBI): domain Eukaryota; kingdom Viridiplantae; phylum Streptophyta; class Pinopsida; order Pinales; family Pinaceae; genus Pinus; species Pinus albicaulis. The sequence goes on from CM076577.1 coordinate 1,470,731,272, forward strand.
CTGGGAAGGAATGAATTTCAAAGGATAGGAACCACTGGTAGCCCCCACGCAACTGTCAGCACACCTCAAGAGAGAGGAAGGGGTTGAGCCCTTTGTAAAGGCATGTTTGAAATTGCTACGTAACCTACAGGCTGTAGAAAATCTTCAAGTATTACTACATAGCTGCGCAGTCCGGCCCAACACAATTCCTGAGACCAGGGATGTACACAAGCTATACAACTATAAGAAACACATCGGAAGAGAAATGCAGTTGACTGTGGTGACTACGAGATGGATCAAGTCATTCTCGATTTGGGGTCGGATGAAAATTTAGTACCAAAGAAAACGTGGCAATTAATGGGAGAACCTAAGTTGGAATGGTCCACCATCCAGCTATGCATGGAAAATCAACAGAAGATCATCCCATTGGGGCGGTTGCCAAAATTCATGGTAGATATCATAGGAGTAAAAGTCCTAGTTGACTTTGAGGTCATAGAAATCGTGGAAGATACAGATCCGTACCCTGCACTTCTCGGATTGGACTGGGATATAGACATGGGGGGTATCATCAATCTCAAAAAGCGCAACATGGTGTTTGAGAAAAACAGTAATAGTACCACTAGATCCAGCAGAAGGCGCGCGGTATACAGAGCCAGCGTACGAGAAGGAGGAACTAGATCACATTTATAGATTGACTACGCAGGACAAAGATAGGGTTAACAGCACAGCAGACGGAATACTCTATGAGGGGAAAGACAGTGAATTATTTTCTAACACTGATGAGGAACTAGAGATTTGGCAAAACCAGTTACACTAGGTTTTGGCACTACGCTGCCCTTGGGTCACAAGGACCCTCTACTGCATTTCTTCGGAGGTAAGAGATTTACCCCACTTTGATGAGGCTGGTAGCATCTAGGAATTCCTAAGGACACTGGAAGCTAGGGTTCCAAGATAAAGACGGCTCTGGGCCCTTAATCTGGCTATGCATGGGACACCAGCATGTTGGTGGGATACCCACAAGAAATCATTCCCAGACTGGGGAACATGTCAGGATAGGATGATTCTGCGGTTCGCCCCTCTAGCTGACATACACAACAAGATATTCCTTGGATCCGGGGATCCCCCTGCACATCTGCGTGCCTGGATGACCAAATGGTTTGACCGAACTACAGAAGAATGGGTCCATCTATTTTTTCATGCCTTGGGCCCTATCTCGGCATCTTGGTACTTAGATGCAGAGTTACACCAGCGCACCCACCACTGGGAAGTGCTAAAAGAGGACTTTATAGGAACGTTCGGATTGATTGGGGGGACAGAGATGCTCGACGAAGCTCTATAGGAAATTGATGCATTTGTATTTAAGAACTCTCACCACCATGCCGCACCAGTGGTCCTGACATGGGAAGCATAGATGCAAGACATAGCCAACTGTTGGAGCTTGGAAATTGACAAAGAAGAAGATAATCCTCGAAACATTTCTGTCCCAGAATCTGAAGGAGAACGCACCGTTATTGGACCATCGCTATAGAATATTGATGTAATGTAGCCTCTCAAGCTGCGCGACGTTAATATTGGGATAGAAGAACACCCTAAGCTAGCTAAAATTGGGGACTATTGGGATGAAGGAAATGTAGGAAAAATTGCAGAGTTACTCATAGAGTATCAGGACTTATTTCCGACAAATTTTTCTGAGCTCAACGGAATCACCGGGGACCTTGGCATTATGCACATCACTCTGAAACCTGAGGCGCACCCCGTCAAGTAGCAACTTTACCGACTGAATCCTAAATATAAGTAAAAGGTCAAAGAAGAGCTGGAAAAAATGCTTGCCGCAGGTATCATTGAACCAGTTGAAAAATCGGATTGGGTAAGTCCAATGGTCATCCAGGAAAAGAAGACCAAGGGGGACATATACATCTGCGTGGATCTACACAAGTTAAACGATGCCTGTGTCCATGACCCCTTCCCTACACCCTTCTCCGACGAAATCCTTGATAGCGTGGGCGGACAGGAGGCCTATTCCTTCACCGATGGGTTCTTAAGGTACCACCTGAGCCAAATTTCACCTGAAGATTGCAGTAAGACTACCTTCGCGACTGAATGGGGGTCCTTTCAGTATACGGTCATGCCTTTTGGTCTCAAGAACGCACCTGCTATTTTTTCAAGGGTTTTAGTTGTTGTATTCAAGGAGAGTATTGATAAGTTCCTAGAGGTTTATTTCGATGACTGGATGGTTTTGGCCTGGTAAAGGAGCATGTATCTAACCTGCGATTAATTTTGGATGCATGTCGGAAGCACCAGATTTCCTTGAATATTAAGAAGTGCATATTATGTGTACCATTTGGAATCTTTCTCAGACACATAGTCTGTCAGCAAGGGTTGATGGTTGATCCTACGAAGGTAGCCGTAATTATAAATCTTGCAGTCCCAACAACGGAAAAACAACTGCGTTCTATTCTTGGACACACGGGCTATTACAGGAAATTCATTCAGGGGTACGCGTTGATCACAACACCCATGGAAAAGCTACTTAAAAAATATGTTTCCTTTTTTTGGATGATGAATGTCAGAAGAGCTTTGAATTGCTCAAGGAGAAGATGATCTCTACACCCATACTAATATTTCCTGATTGGTTGAAGGAATTTCATGTAAATGTGGATGCATCAGGCATCACCTTGGGCGCTATCCTCACTCAGCCTGGAGATGGAGATATTTATCACCCGGTTGCTTTTGTGAGTCGGAAAATATCGGGCACAGAACAGAACTACTCTACCACTGAGCGCGAGGGATTGGCTATGGTCTATGCATTACATAAATATCAGCACTATCTACTAGGTGGACACTTTAAAATTTTCACTGATCACTCGGCTTTGAAATACCTGGTCAACAAGCCTATGTTGGGGGGGAAGATTTTCCGCTGGCTGTTGCTATTCCAGGAATATGATTTTGAGATCATCGTCAAGCCCGGAAAGTTGAATGCAGGCTCGGATCATCTGTCTCACATTGAAATAGGGGACGAACCTAATAACTTGGAAGAGGGCTTACCAGATGCGCAACCGTTCACCATTAAGGTGGTTGACGCACACTTTGCTGATATCATTGAGTTCCTCACTACAGGCGTGGCCCCTGCAGAATATTCGGTGTAGCAGAAGAAGGAGTTGGTTACTCGGGCAGCGGACTTTACTATCCTCGTTGGTCAATTGTACAAGCTAGGCGCAGATGAAATACTATGCAGATATGTCCTGGAACATGAACAGACTGCCATTTTAGCAGAAGCACGCGAAGGTGTTGCAGGAGGCCACTATGCAGGACGTGCAAGGACACAAAAGATTTTGAGGGCTGGGTTATGGTGGCCTACCCTGCATTAGGATTCTTACACCTATTGTAAATCATGTGACACCTGCCAGTGGATAGGATGGCCCTCGCGCCGAGATGAGATGCCATTGTGGCCTCAAGTGGCTTCACAAGCTTTTGAAAAATGGGCCATTGATTTTACAGGACCCATCAATCCACCATGCAAGAAAACAGGTGCGCGCTACATTATAACCGCCACTGACTACGTAAGTCGATGGGCTGAGGCACAAGCGGTGAAGGATTGTACTGCGGATACTGCTGCACACTTCATCTTTGAGTAGATTCTGACCACGTTTGGCTGCCCAAAGATCCTAATGAGTGACAAAGGTACGCAATTTTTTAACCAAATGATTGAAGCCTTGAATGAGGAATTCCGGATCCACCATGCGAAGAATACACCATACCATCCCTAGGAAAATGGGGCGATTGAAGCTTTTAACAAAATTTTGGAACAGGCATTAAATAAGGTTTTCAATGCCGATCTTAGTGACTGGGATGTTCACATTCCCTCTGTTCTGTGGGCCTACCGAACAACCTGCAAGAAGCTGACAGGCAGGACCCCCTTCCGAATGGCTTATGGCAAGGAGGCCATTATGCCCATAGAGTACATTGTTCCTAGCCTACACATCACAACATTTACAAATATGTGGGACCCTGATATCATAGAGGAGTGTCTTGCACAGCTTGTGGCTTTGGAGGAAGATTGGTTTATTGCTAATTTTCATCAACAGGTTCAGAAGGCTCGCGATAGAGCATGGCATGAACAACATATTTGCCAAAAGACATTCGTCGCGGGAAACCTTATCCTTTTATACGATAGCCAATTTGAGAAACACCCAGGCAAATTCTGGCAGCACTGGTTTGGTCCCTACACAGTTAAGGAAATCACGAATGACGGAGTAGTCCATCTAGCTACCCTGCGCGGTGACATCTTACCTGGCTTTGTCAATGGTAGTCGACTCAAGCCATACCGGGCTCAATGACTATATGACGGCTACAGTGAATCGGAACAAGTCACAAGATTGTGTTGGGGGACTGTTGGAATAGGGTCTCCTACGAGCTGCAAAACTGGTCCATTTGGGATGATTTTGATTAGATTTAATCTAGCGGAGGGATTTTGGGGCAGGTCAAAGCCCCGAAAGCATTGTAATGGGTAAAAGGGTAAACCAAGGGTCCGAAAACCATGGTTTGTGGACCATAGGAAAGTCTAGGCTAGAATATTATAAATAGAGGAACATTTTTGTATTGTAAGGTAGAAAATGAAGAGCTATTGATGCGAATTGTGGTTTAAGCTATCTGTTTGGGTTTTGGGGAAAGGACTCCTATTGGCTATGTGCGCGTAGATCCAAGTCCAGCTGTGTGCGGACCCTGCTGCTGTGTGCGTAGGCTGGGAAGGGAATTGTAAGGAGGAATTGATGAATGACTGAATAAGAAAGGTTGATAGAGAACTAAATCTGTGAGTACTCTTTGTGTGAATCGTTGGTAATTACTGCATTGTACATTTTCTATGTTTAAGCTACGGAGATCTGTCTAAGTGTGTTTTCTGTATCTGGATTTGTTCTATTCTGTTTATGCAATACTGTGCTACTGTCGTAAAAGCATATAATTATAGATATAGTGCACGTGGATGCGAATAGAGACCTAACTGACCCTGCGCAGAACAAGGTAATCTGGGAATCACAGGGTCTAACGTAGCTTTCTTGCCTTACCTATCCTTTCTCAGGGTGCGGAAACTTGGTTCCAGCACCCACCCATACTACTTCGGGTGAGACTTTTGCCTGCGCAAGCAGGTCACTGCTGAAAGGGCCAGTAGTATAGGGGTTTTTTGGCAAACCTTGAGCTCCCAACTTGGGTCAGGACCTCTCGATCCAACACCCCCTAATGTGTGAGGTCTAGGAAGAATTGTATAGCCGAATACATTATAGTTTATTTTCTGTATTATGCGTAGAGAGAGAGAGATAGGCCTACGTGAATCTTGGAATTGACAACACCTTGCACCGTTTCCTAGATGACCATGGCCTAAGGAGCCCCTACAAGAAAAATATAATATACAACATATATAGAAAATTTCAATGAGGCGGGCATGTCCCATGCTCGTGATACTATGGCTAGTTAAACAAAATTGACAGATAGATGTGTTGTCGGTGTCACTATTGTGGCAGTGATGCTGGTGGTTGTTGACGACGACTGCTGACGCCCTCAGGGGAATTTTTTCTTTGACGATAGGTGGAATATGTTACCCATATGCGTAAAATACATATGTATTGGTTGGGAAATTCCTGTGTAAGTATTATTGGCAAAGACGCTTATGGAGGCACGGGTCTTCGACGGATCTGATCAAAGTGCAATGGTTGAAAGGTACGATACTATCGTGACATGAAAGCTTTTACTGTAGTAGAATTTCAGGAGGATCGATGACATCTGTGGAAAATGATGTCTCCCACAGTGCCATCCGAGGATACCCCTTTGCATGGGGAGGGGTGATCCAAGTTACTGCTTCCTTTTCAGAAAATGGGTGTCGAGGTCGACAAAAAGGAAGCCTTAACCGAACAATGGGTCGCTGACCTGAAGGGTCGGGGACCTAGATGTGATGGGTTTAACATAGGCATGTTGGTGAGAGGTGACTGAAAACAGATGATGGGGATTTAGTGGCCCGAGGTTGGAGTATACTTTTAGTAGCTTGGCGGCAGTCATAGGTATTTCTGAAGGGAAAATCCCTGGAGTCGGTAGGACTTCTAGGGCGGGTGTGAACTAGCTATGAATGTTGTGATGGTGCATGCGTGGGGGTGAAATACTCTGACCAAGGGGAATGAGGGACTGCTGCCATGGGGGAAAATATTACATATGAGGGCGAAGAGGCGAAGGGCATCGTTGGCGGTCTTTGTACACCTACCAAAAGAATAAATTAATGAGGTTTGGTTTGTACAAAACACAGAGACGAGTACCCCAAAACATGAAAGGGTTCACTCACTGAAGGTGTGATGACGGTGTTTTGATGGGGGTGGGGGTCCCATTGGTTGGTCTCATGTGTAGGGTTGATCAAGAAAATGAAGAAGTGTCACAGATGGGATTATGCTGATGGAGGTATGGTGGGCCAAATGCGATGCATGGAGGTGCACTTTCAATCTGCTTGTATAACTTGTAAAACTTGTACAATCTGAGGTACAGGAAGGGGGTTTGAGTTTGAATGGTAAAATTCATCGTATGCATGGCGAATGGATGGGTACAAGGCACTTCCTGGACTGAAATGGTATGGCCATGGCATCACTTGAGATGTGATATATGGTCTACTTTGGGTGACGAGCGCCATGGAGGGGAGGCTCTACCAAACAACGCAGACGTTTATCATCTGCAGGATGAGGTGATGATAAACATGGTTGGGTTATGAGGACCTTATGGTTTATTTCTGATGGAGAAATTATGTCAGGAAATGCAGAGTTTTTTGGGACTCTATCATGCTGGGAGTAGAATGATACCTGCTCCGAGATTTTCAGGTGATGGTGTTGTAAGTGGGCTGCAGGTTTCTCCTGCAAAAACAAATACCTCAAGTGAAACCATCTTCTTTTCATCAAATATTATTTCAAATACAGGAGCTTTAAAAAAGAATATGGGAGAGGGTATACCTTCTGGTGCTAAAAAAATATTTTTCTTGGAAATCGAATGTGTGGCATCGCTTTCGTTCGTCATGGCATACTGATGATGGTGCAACTTACAATCTGCGGAATGGAGCTTCTGGTGTGCTATTATGGACCTCCGAAGTTCTGGAAAAGGGCGATAAATATGGGAATATGGGAGATTATAGGTGCCAGCATAGCCTTTCTTGCTGTTTCGATCAGCCTGTGTACCAGGGATTAGCGATACTATGCCGAGGTAACTTTCATGATGTTCTGCATTGTAATTTCTTTATTTTGATGGTGCCGAGGGCCGTACAAATTAGGTTTGTATGGCCTCTGAGCAAATTTTTCCCTAGATTGCGTGGGCGATCTAGGCAAAAGCACGCCTTTCTTGTGCTCAATTCTGAGGGACAGGCATGCGAGGGCACGATTTTCCCTACTTTTTGCGTGCAAAGGTGCGCCTGTAAAGAAAACAGGCACGCAAAGGCCATAGTGACAGGAAATTTTTGTTTCTTGTATTTTTTTGGTGTTTTTCTCTGTACTGATGGGTGCCTGTGTTGCTTGGTATGTTAGTGTGGAGAGAACGATATTGGCCCAAGATCCGGACCGCTCTAGCTGCTGATGTTGGGGCTTGTCATCAGTTGGCCGGATGGGGCCTTCTGAAGTTCACTGAGAATGAGTTCCTTCGGTCTCAAGACCGACTACTGCGTTACCTTATACAACACTGGCATCAGAGGTGCAACATGTTCATACTGCAGGGGAAAAACCTGGTGATCCATCCTAAGACGAATATTTACTTTGTGACCGGGTTACTGCCTCAGGGTGAGGCTCTGAGGTACCCACTCTCTATAGGGAGAGTGAACCTAGACAGATTTCGGCGGTGGCATTGCAGTGGTCTGTGTCTTACTGAGGGGTGCATGAAAATTTCATTAGTGACATACATGCAGAGCGGTGTGCTTTGGCAGTTATTGTGCAACTTTCGGGGTCTTTTGCTCCACATCGGGCATCTGGCCCGCAGGTTGGAGTTTTATGCCAACTACAGGGTGGGCATTTTTTCGATTTCACCCACTTTTTTTTTGATGGGATGGTGTCGCAATTGAACAAGGTCCAACGTGGATCTAAGTCATTTCCGTACGCTAGCATCCTATGCAATATTATGTACGAGAGGGTGGTGCTGCTGAGGCCGGTGGTGGCAATGCCTATTGGGGGGCCACGAGAGGTGGGCTCCAGTGATGCCGCGGGGCGGTGGTGGCATGGTGGGGCGTTATTGGAATGCCACGACAGAGGCTTGGTTTGAGGCCAACCCACCGATGTTCCTACCATACCCTTATGCGGGGATGGACTTCCAAGGTGACCCAAACATGGGTCTCCCCTTTGGTTATGTTTGGGGGCCTACAGGTATGTGTTATATTTTTTTTTGCATTTGTTCGAGTATTTATGTTCTTATGTGTTTTGTTCTTGACACTGACATTATTTTGGTTACTCGTGCAGATGTTGGCGAGGTCGATTTCCCAGTGACCCGAATGGTGGGTCAGGACCCTCTGCTATGACCTCGAGGTGGCCAAGGTGGAGGTGAGGCAGGTGGACCGGTTGGTGGTGCCGATGGACTTGGAGGAAATGGTACTGGCCCTTCTAGTGAGGGCAGCAGCTCAGATGCAACAGAGGTTGCGGCCGAGCAAGCTCGTGCAGATGCGGTTGAGGCGTGCATTGCAGTACTTACAGCTTAGGTGACCTTTCTTTAGGACTTCGGGGGTCGAGTGGACCACTTGACCTAGGGCATGCCTGCTCGAGGTTTTATGGATGACTTTGAGAAGATATGGTTAGAGATGGTGATGGCCCGTGAGAGGGATTATCAGCCCACTCTACGTCGGGTCATGACCGCAGTAGCGACAACAGCTCTGGTGGTGGCACCAGGAGTGGTGGTGGGTCTAGGTGCTCCTATTGAGGGGGCGCCCCCCTAGAGTAGTTTTTGTACACAGGGAAAGCACCTGTTATGAGGATGCTTCCCTCATTTTTGATGACTTTTGTATCTTTGGGCTGGCCAGTGGGCCAGCGATACTATTTTTTGTACTCATATATAGATATTTTTTGATATATATATGAGAGATATTTTTGCGGCTCTACATGGTGTGCTATTTATTTCGGTTTATGTATTTTGTGTTATACTGATGGATATCTATGTTTTTTTTTTTTTTATGGGTGATGGTTTATTCGAGATACATTCCAGTCTAGGATATTGTTAGCTATACGATAAACTGTTTGGTTTTGATCACTTGAAACATGTGAAAATGTGATGTGATCAAATTTTCTGCTTAATATTTTGGCACGTAAATATTTTCTAAACATGTGTGTGTCTCTGGTCTCAAATTTTTGATTTAGTTGCGATTCCACTAACTGGGAATCGAGGTAGATATGCATATGATCAATGCCCCGATGGAGGGCGTCACACATAATTCCAATGATGGTGTCATATTCCGCTTGATTGTTTGTTGCTGATTCGATGCACACGCCATTTGAACACAACGGTGGTCGATTGGGGTGGTAGATGACCCAGGCGGCTGTAGCTAAGTTCTGAGACCATCGCGATGCTCCATCAGGAAATCCAAAGTATGGCTCATTTTGGTGATCCATGCTGGCACTTTGAGCATGTTTTTGGGTCAAAAATATTTTGGTGATTGGGTTTTGTGTACTTTTACACTAGAAGAAGGGCCTTTGGGGCCCTTATGGGTATAAATTCTTGAGGTAAAGGCCATTGACGGGGTTAGTGAGGCCATTCCCATCCGATTCTGTCAAGATGTATGCCCCCTGTCGGAGGGCCCTAAGGCCTCTTTTGTGACATCGTAGCGAAGGACTAATTATCCCTTGGTAAAAGAGCGAGGGTTGATGTGGTAGTCGAATGATGCTTTCACCCTTTTCTTATGGGCCTCATTGTGTTTCAGTGATTGTTGCTAACTTTCATCAACTAGCTTTAGGTGTTGTTCTAGAGGCTGGGTGTCATCAAGGAGTTCGATGGAGGCATGCAAGTTTTGGATTTTGCGGAAATAGTTGCAAAAACACAAGGTTCCTTGGTTTTTTGTGATAGGATTATGATGGAAATCTTGGGGTGGGGTTGAGGCATTAATCCTTTCACCAATCTGAGCAGATACAAATAATATATGGTGGATTGTATCATCGACATTTGGTGGGGGAAGAATCTTCGTAATGGGATTTTGTATGGGCTCAAAGTTAGGTTCCCCTCTAGGATAGTCAATTTCTGATAGTTGGAAATAGTGCCTGCCACAGAGGTGCCTAAATGTTTCCATTAACGGGCACATCTCTGGTGCGTGATTCAGTCCAATGCAGATGGTGCATGGTGTTACTGAGCCAATTGAGTAGATAGTGTGTGATTCTATGCTACTCGTTGTTCCTAATGTGGATACTTGGAAAGGGTCAGACGTAGATGAGGTTGTCTTCTATCTCCATTTCCATGTCATTGGCTTAGAATTTTCTTCCTCTTTAGTGGAGTGTAGACTCAATGCAGCTCTTGCTGATTTCATCTTAGGGATATGTATACACTTAAACGTATGATGAAAGTGTGAGAAAATTTGACAGTAAGTGTGTGTGATCTTCTCTTGATTGGAGAGAAGTTTATAGGGGAGAGAAGAGACTATGCAGAGACTTTTTGCCAGGGGCTTGAGTTCTCTACATTGGTTGACCTGGTGGTTGTTTAAATCACATAGGTCGCATTTTATCCTAAGCTTGGTCGGGGTTACCCTTTGGTGGTGTGCTGTCTTTTCCGGCTTGACACACCGTTACAGGGGTGGGGACATTGATCCGGTGATGTACTTTTTATGCCATTCTTTGAGATAATCATGTCTCTTCTCTATGGCATTAATCATGTCTATAGTGGGATGAATCTACGAGGCATAAGTATAATTTCGCTCGTAATGATTACCTTTATGTATCAGGCAGAATATCAATGATATGAAAGTTCCGTCGACTTCAGTGCGAGGTATGATGGGGAACCAACGCCGGAAGGCTGCTAAATCGGGGCAATGGATGACTATATGGTCCGTGTTTTTTCATAATGCACATGGTGTTCGTTGCTGTAAGGTGAAATTGGGGGTAATGAGTGGTTCCTTGTTAGGTCATTCTTCGGCTATCAAGAACATAATATATCTTCTCATATCATCTGCTTGGGTCATGGAGTTGCCGGTGGACTCGGCATCTATATCGTCTTCTTGGGAAAGGCAGACTATGGTTGAGCGGAGGCTAGCAAGGGCTAGCCAGAAGTGAGGTATGTAGTGAAAATCCTCCAAAAGGTGAATTTCGACGCATAACGGGCATGTGAATTACGCCACCCATAGCCCTATGTAGTAAACCCTTTCGATTGGATACCATTTTTGAATGAGTTCCAAAGTTGTGCACTCTTCGAGGTAGTGGCCACATTCATCACATAGCGTACAATGTATAATGGGCAGTACTGGGGGTCATTCTACAATCCTATGTTCCTCTTGTAAGTATAGGATGGTGCGAGGTTCGTCGTTGACTGACTGAATGGAGGGATCCTCTTAATAGGATCTCTCGACCGCATGTAAGGCGTCCCTATACCGTGGTATCTCTGGAAAATGGTGGGTATAGTGCCCATAGGTGCCATAGAGAGAGCATGCATGATTGGTACACAACGGCTTGTCTTTACCTTTTGAGGTAGGTTCCTTTTTACGGGAATGTGATGTCAAGATGTCTGCTTCGGAGCCAAGGAGTGGTTTTAACTCATCCATCTTTGGACATATGTGGGTCAGATGGCCTATGAAATTGCATATGGCGCAGACTGGTGATTCCCTTTGAGTGGTGGGGGTCACCCTCTTCTTTCCTCTGTTTGTGGTTTTCTTGGTTGTGATAACTGGTTTCACAATGGGAACTTCCTTTTCGGGGGTGGTCTTGACCATTTCCTGGGTTTGTTGGGGCTCCTTGGGGCTAAGGGGCTTTAACCCTACAGTAGTAACGTTGGTGGCTCTTGTCCCAGAAGGGGGAACCAGGTACCAAACTGGGAATGCCAACAATATGTTGGGTAATACCAGTGTTGCCAAAACCTGCTAGGAGACAAAGCCAGGTGGGGGGTAGAGGAAAGGGGTTTGGGAGGCAGTGTAGGCTAGAGAGGCTGTCGTGACTGATGCATTAGTGTCGTTAATTCTTGAGTCTATTTACTGACTGACTTCGGTGCTTGATGTGGACATCATGCACACCGGGGCCCCTGTGGCATCTGGTGACACCTCAGGGATAATGGGAGGATCTCCTAGGAATGACCCTAGGACAGAGGAAGGTTTGAATTAGCCGTGGTCATATTCTTGGTACCATGACAGATCGTCTATGGCTGTATCTACATAGGGTAGAATTACATCTGTGTTGGTTAGAGGACATTTGTCGTTGTGTGTCAGTTGGTCTACAGTAATGATGCGATCCTCGTGGGGGAACATCATAATGCTGAAGACAGAGGAGGCTATGGCGGACATGGAATACATATAACTCCACCCAAGGAGTATATTGTAATCCAAGAGAGCATTCAAGACTTCAATGTCTATGTGGACCGTCTTGCCAGCTAAACAGACCGAGACATTTTGTTAGAGGTCGATGGGTGTCGAGGGATGACCGTCGTAGGCTCGAAGCTTTATGACCGAGGGTTTTAGTTTGGGAGAACACAACTTCTTCTAAACATTTTTTGACATGATGCATGTCGATGCACCCTCATCTATGACACATCGATGAATAGTGATATTTTGTACCGATACTAGTATCTGGAATGTGACCATAGAAGGAAGCCTGGGGGTGGTTGTTAGTCATTAGTATTTTTACCTGTTATTGATGACTAGTTTCCTTAGCTGAGTTTTCTAGAAGCTAATCTCAAAACTATCAATTTTTCATCTAGAAAACACCCCAAAACAATTTGTGTCCTCCTACCCCTTCCTGTCAGTCTATGATGAGAAAAATCTCTAGTTTTCAAGACCTATCTCGCTTCAAAAAATTATCTTCATCTATAACTGTCATAGTTGTGATTATTTGTTGTCATTTACCCTTGTTTCTCATGCCATTCACTATCCAAAGGTTGAAAAAGTGTCTACAACTCTATCCCTGGTGATCTTGTCATTTGAAAATCTGATCATGCCTAATAAAACACTCAGAATATGTGAAAGTTGTCCCTAAGTTAGATAGTGGTGTTTAGGGAGTTTTTCCTTGGCTAAGATATCCTAGGCCAAAAAGCCTCTGTCTAGTACCAATCAGCCATGAATTAGTTCCTATTCTGCAAAACAAGCATTGTTCTATCCATAGGTCGCACACTACTAAGGGGTCACTTTGTCTCATTTCAGAAGAAGTTCAACAAAGATCTGAATCAGGAAAAGAGAAGGTTTGTCACTATCTGAAGAAATATGCTTAGATCATGGAAAAATCTCCATGAAACACCAAAAGAGCTCTCCAAGGTTCCCAAGCATCCATTTTTACATCTCTGCAGGGGTGTAACTGAATGATGATCAATATGCAAATAAGAGAAAAAGGGACAAGTTCAAATAGGTCTCTCATTTTGAAAATTTTTGCCATCAATGATCAGATGAAGAGCTGTAAAGGGAAGAGCAGCAAGTGTACATGATATAAATCTAAAGGCTACCTGAAGAGCATAGATCATTCCTCATCAATGAAGCAAATGAAGTAAAATGAAATGTTGATCAACAATGCTCCATGATCTCCTCCAAAAGCAGTGCTGCATAATATTTCCGAAGGGCATCATCATGTAGGGCATAAGAAGACAACTGCTTCTTATGCTACCTTGAACCTGGGATGTGAACATTAATCAAAGGAAATTTCAAGGTACCCTAAAAACATATTCAAGGGAAAGTTAGTTCAAAGGTGTCCAACAGTGAGCATTATCCTTATACCAACCACTTTATTCACTCCCTAAAAACTTCACAGTGATATGATACCACGAAAATACATATATTACAGAGAAATGACACAGTGTTGAAATAAATGAAATTTAATGTGTATGATGATAACCTCCTTCATGAAAAGCAGATGGTTAGAAAGCACAATGACAGAACCTCCTTCAAAAAGCAGATGGTTAGAAAGCACAATGACAGAACCTCCTTCAAAAAGCAGAGGGTTAGGAAGACATTTCTGTGGCCTCCTTCACAAACAAGCAGAGAGCCAACATGTTCTTAAGTAACTTCAGTGGCTGCTTGGCGCTTTTTCCTCCAAAGGATGAATAGAGAATGCATAGCAGGGTTTGAAATGTTATTTTTGATAAAGTCTCTGTTGGTAAGACCATGTTGAGAAACAATGGTAAAACAAATGAAAGTTTATAAGTTAAGGGCCTATTTCACATCAAAAGCAAGACAGTGACATGATGGTGCTAAAAAGCCTCTGTTCTTATGTTGATGAAAGCCTCCTCCAAAGGACAAAATCCAAGGCTAAAGTTTTGTTTAAAAGCACCCTCATCTGAATGATAAAATTGGTAGACTAAGCTCTGTTTCTAGTCATTTCTGCATACTGGTATAGAGAAGCATTCACACAGAAGGTGTATGTGAAAAGGGCATTTTTGTTTTACAAGATCCATTATGGTTTGTCATAACTAACCTCTCCAAATGATGAATGAAGGGCAAGTGCCAAAGGTTACTTTTTTCAGATCATGTAAAAGACAGTGGGCACATTATTAAGATAGATGAACTTTCATTGATTGAAGGCCTCTTTCATCATGAAGTTAAGGTTCTAACCATGATTTCTAAATGAGCATAAGTGATCACAGTTGCAAGGATTCTCTTTAGGACAAATAGAAGGTCTACACACAGTCAAGAGAAACTGTTAATACAAAGTGCCTAACAGTAACAGTGGCCTCCTTCACAAAAGCAGAGGGCCAGCTCTCCAAATGATTAACAGTCCATATAGATCAACTTATTCAAAGGGTCAAAAGAGGGTGATGTAACCATGACTCAAATTTATTCAAAGGGTGCCTCCAAAAAATGATGAGAGACAGAGTCTTAGTGGACACAGACAGTTTACATTACGAAATGTTTTCAATTAGAGGATAAGTTCCAATTCCAAATTTAAAAGACCACATTCAAAAAGATAGTATGGCACAATGTCTGATAAAGGTAAATTTTTATGATTTAGAATCCTCCTTCATCATACAAGTAGAAAACCAAATCATGGTTTGTTGACCTCATTCATGAGCAAATACAAGATCAAATTTCTAAGTATTAGCACTATGTCTAGGAAAGGTAGTCAGTTATGGACAGTTTTAAAAGATACAGTGTTGAAAGGGTTCATTCAAGGTTTTGAAAATTAATATGAATATGGCAACCAACACTGTTGTTTTTAGCCTCCTTCCTCATAAATAAGAGACCTAATAAGATGTTCAAGAGTGACAAATGGAAAGGTCACATTTACCCCTGATGGTCTATTTTAAAGCAATAGAGAGAACGCATATGAAAGAGACCTCTGTCACATCATAAAAAAAGGATAAATCACTAGGATATGATATGGTTTTTGAGAAAGGTTTTATTGGATATGGCAGAGTTAAGGAGACAGCTTAAAAAGGATAAATCAGTTTGTTGAAAGAGGCAACCCCTCACCATTGTGCACAAAGCTATTTAAAAAAAAAAAAGTTTCTTTCAAATTCAAAAGGAGTTTGTTTTTTAAATTGAAATGAGGGAAACTTTGTTTTAGAAGTATAAAAGGCAAGGCCAAAAATTTCTTCATACCATTGTTTTTCAAACCTCGTGGGCAAGAGAATACAATTTTGAGAATTTTTTAAGGCATTTGCAGCCTTTGGAATGCGCGGTGTGCCTGTATCTTTGCGCGGTGTGCCTATAGGCGTCCTCTAAAGAAAATTGTTAAAGGCGCGGCGCACCTGTAGTGTTGCACGACACGCCTGTGCCTGGCGTTCAACGGGTGCCCAGGGCCAACAACATCTCTGAACGTGGCGTGTTCTTCCATTCAGGCCTGCCTGGTCCATCAACCATCTCTGAACGCGGACTCTGCCAACCCGGGCCAATACTCAAAGAGGCCATCAAGGGTGTTGAAGACCAAATTTTTACACAATGAACTCATCCCCAAACACAACTAAACAAATTTTGAAAGGTATTTATGTATCTAGGTAAAATTTCTGTTTGATTTAAGGGAAAGTTTGATATCAGAGTTTAAAGGGAGTCTCTTAAAAACTGTCAAAGAAGCAATGGTAAAGGAGGAAAGATTTGTTGTCAGTTTTTAAAAGAGTTTTCTTGCTGTGAGTAATTAAAGATAAACACAGTATTATAGAGAGAAAAATGGGATTTTTTTGAAGACCCTTTCTCAGTAACAAGATGAGATGCTACTTTATAAAAACAAACTAACCTTCATCCAAAAGGAACTTGCTTGTTAAAATCATCACAGAGCAACATTAATTAGAGAAGGAGACCTAAATCAATGTCAAAGGGGCTTTTATGTTGGATGAGGAATAGAGTGTAGTTTTAACAGAGAGACTCATCATTTTAGGTCAATAGCTTGCACCACATAAAACAGAGAATCACTGTTTGAAAGACTAGTGCCTTGTGAAAGTTTAAATTTGGTTTTTCAAGTGCATAAAAGATCATACAAAGTTTGTTTTGAAAATTGTTTACTAAGTGACAAGGAGATTGCTTTGTTTAGAGAAACAATGATCATTAAAGAGGGACAGTTTGTTCAAAGGGAAAGCATAGTGTTTTTCAAGAGTATATTCTTTGCTTTGAGAGGGAGGAAGATAGTAATTGGGTGAAACCATTTTGATCAGTTTATAAGGGGTTTTCTCACCTCTTAAACAGTGATTTCAAAAAAGCAGTGATTGAGGGAAAGATTTTTTGTGTAAAAAAACAAAAGGGGACTTGTATTCAAAAACCGCAAATAGATCTTACTAAAGGCCTCTTTTCTCAAAACGCAGTGCTGGAAAATTAAATTTGTTTTCATTTAACAAATACTTGTTTGCCAACTAAAGAGAAAAGCAGTAGTCTATTTTTCAATACATTTCAAGGTATTGTTTGGAAAGTCAGTGAAGGGTATCAAAAGAAAAAATGCCTCCAAATAAGGACAGCAGAAGTGGGTATCACTATAGGTATGAGCCTATTACAACTCAAGAGGTGAATGAATCTCCTTCAGTACTCTTCAATTTTCATGAAGTAGGGTGCTTGGATTTTTGCTAAAAATTCCAAGAAGTAAAAAATCACCCTCCTTTGACACATTTGTTTGCTTTAAGGCTGCAAGGGAAGCATGTCTATCTAGTAGTTTTGGACTTCAAACTCACTCCTAGGGCTATCTCCAAAGAAACTAAGATCCCCTATATAGGAGAAAAGTGGTTCAAACAAACATACCTAGATCTGAATCACTATAAACCCTTTCTAAAACCAAACCATCAGGATGCTTGCCAAGCCATTTTCCCTTTTTCTCACCTATTGAGCAACTATGCCCCTGTCATGAAAATCATCATGAATTATTTCACATGTGAAGGGAGGTTTTCCCGGATTTATGCCTATCACATCAGGCTTCTTATGCATTTCAGAAGAACTCAGTTGCTAAACCTACCTTTCTTCCTCTACAGAAGCATTGACAAGATTTCCTCTACTGTCCAAAAGAAGCCCTCCGCTCAACAACAATCTTGTTTATTTCATCATTCCCTTATCAAGATCATCATCCTCCATCAACTTGAGAAAAATGGAGTTTCTTGGGACTCTTTCATCTCCCATCCCGATTTTTCCATTGCTTGTTCATCTCATGCGCCTTCCTCACCATCCACCCATCATGTTTCTCCTTCTTCTAGTAAATCCACTCCTAAAAGACAAAAATCCCCTATGATTGAGAGTGAAGAAGAGAACAAGCAAACTAGTGATGAAGAAGGGAAAAGTGAAAAGAAGCAAACTAGTGATGATGAGGGAAAAAGTAAAGACTCTAAGCATGACAGTGGGGAAGAAGGAAATGATGGTGAGCATGAACAAATTGATGGTGAGCATAGCAGTCATGAAGAGGAAAATGATGGCAGCCAACACAGCGGTAAGCATGAGGGTGATGAGGGACATAATAGTGAAGGAAAAGAGCACAACAGTCATGAAGAAAGCAGGGACAGAGATGAACAAGACAGTCCTCAAGAAAAAAAACAAAGTGGCAGCCAAAACAGTGATGATGAGGGTCATGATAGTCCTCAAAGAGACACTTATGATGAGAAACAAGACAGCCCTCAAGCAAGCAATTATGATGGCAAGAAAATACCAAATAGTGAGCATTCCGAAGGGGGAAACATGGAGAAAAAATATCAAAGCAGTCCTAAGGGCAGCCAAGACCAAATCAGTGACCATGGGCATAGCAGTGGTGAAGAAAAACAAGGCAATCTTCAAGCAGAAGAAAAAAATGACAAAGGTGAAGCTGGAACAGATGATGATGGAGGCCACAAGGTAAAAGACCAAGTTGAGCAAGTAAAAGTAGATAAATCACCTCTCCCTTCTCCTCAACACAGCCAAGAGCATGTGCTAGCTGCCTCTCCTAGGAAAGGGGCCATGACTCTTCCTCCAAAAGTGGAAAAGCCTAGAAACACTAGATCAGCAAAGAAGAAGATCACTCCAGTAGTGACTAGCAATGTCACAATAGAGCTAAGAAGTAGAGGCAAACTGCCTAAAAAGAGTATTTTTGAATTTCCAAAGAGGAAGAGGACCAAGAAGTCTATCCAAGGCAAGGGGAAAGAAAAAGAGGAACATCAAAAGAGTAGTCATGAAAAGGAAAGGGATTTTGACATCATCTAGATAGACAATGATGATGGGGATGATGAAGCTAGAGTTCTTGAGGCTCTTTTACAAAATAGAAAAGCCCAAATTCATGACCTACAAGCTGATCTATAAAGGTCAAAGGACCTCATACATGTTCTACAGATGCAAAACAAACAAATGAGTGGTCAAATGGCAGTTTATGAGGCCCGAACTTTCAAATACCAAAGGGAAGCCTACAAAGCACAAGTCAAGCTTGAAGAGCTTATGGGAGAATTTGATGATACTGAAGAAGAAGAGAAGCCAATGAGAAAGAGGCCTAGGACTATGGGTCTCAAGAAAGCTTTGGAGAAAAAGAAGGAAGAAGAGGCAGCCCTTGTTCGATCTTAACCTCTTATTCAATTACTCGCCCAAGAAATAGAAAATAATAGAGAACCATGGCTTGAAAGGGCCAACAAGAATTTGGAGGATAAGTTAGAGAAAGCTAACAGAGACTTGAGTCTACAAAAGAAGATGACCGAGCACTACAAGAAGTTGAACCAGTTTGCCTGAAGAAAGCTCAAACTTGCTCAAGAAAGGCTCAAGGCTGCTCGAAAGAGGTGCCCGGTAGAAAAAGTGGAGAAAGGCACATTAGCACTCAAAATATTTTCCTCAGCTTACTTACATGCTTTTAAGAACCCATGAGGGGCTTGCTCGCCAAAATTGAGCAAATTTTGACAAGATTTTGTTTTTTGTGTTTTTTGGCCATAATTGCACATTTTTCAAGGCGCTGCCATGGGTGCTAGGAGCATCCTCAACTCATGAAAGTCATTTTTTTGGATGGAGTAAATTTAGGGGCAGCTACTCACAAAATTTTATAACCAAAGGAGGTGTTTTGGTCCCCCAAAGAGGTGAAAAACAATGATTTTTTAACTTTCTGCCTCACATATCAGCAAGGGCTACTTTTTTTACTTTTTTCCACTCAGTGCACCTTTTGACATACTTCTAGGGATAATTTTGGGAAAAATCAAGTATTTCCAGAAAATATACATCTAGGGATTTCCAACGAGCCATCACGAGCCTCATTTCAACATCGAGAGGTCCCTCAAAAATTGTCTACAAGACAAGGAATTTTCTGCTGCTACGTTCCTGTAGCATTTTGGCGAAAAAGGTAGTTTTCTGAAGTGGCTTATCCAAATGTGCGTTAAGCCTTTTTTGGCCATTTTCAGTTATGAAAAGTCAATTTTATTTCCTTTTTTATCTTTTTAAGATATTTT